>QEPC01003936.1:661485-685821 GCA_003113815.1 Sphenodon punctatus
CCTCAAAAAGGCTTTCAATTCAGTCTCAAGAGGAAAGCTACGGCTTAAGTGGAGTAAGATGGGTATCAATAACGAGCTCTTAGCACCGATATTCCAAATACATAATAATAATGAAGCAAGGATACAGTCTGGTCCAGAAAATACTCTTAACAGATCCTAAAGTTATTACTAGAAGAGTCCAGCAGGGTTGCGTCCTAGCACCACTGTTTAATTTATATTTAAGAGATTTAATTGACAGTTTGCAGAAATATGAACATCCACCTAAAGTCAAAAGTCGCTCAGTAAGGGCTCTATTGTATGCAGACAATATAGTAATGCTGTCCCAGACCAAAAGAGGTCTGCTGCAGTTGTTGGAAGGGCTCATGGCCTATGACGAGGTAAATGAGCTAGAAATGAATTACCAAAAGTTACAGATCATGGTAATGGGTAATAGATCCCAGAAATAAAATTGGGAAATAAGGGTAAAGAGCTGACAAGTAGATTCTTATGTTTATCTGGGAATCACTTTTACCAATACTGGCTCTTGGGTAAGACATAACACCTTTAGGGCAATCTGCTTTTTAAGTTCAGCAAAAGGGATACTATGGATGAGGGCGAGGACAGAAGAATGAAAGATCTCCCTCATCCTGAAAGCCTATAGAGCAAGAGGGCCAGGCTCAGTTAGCCTATGCACTAGCAATAATACCCATGACCAAGGCGGATAGGCTGGAAATAGTTCAAAATAAGTTCTTAAGAAGCCTTTAAGAGTCCCGCAAGGAGTGCTGGGGCAGTAGTAAGAGCAGAAACAGGGACACTCCCAATAAGTTGTATTGGCAGGATAACCTACCTAAATTATCAGATTAAGTTGTATTCCCAGAGCCCAGATTCTCTACCCTATTTGTGTTTGGCAGAACAACTGGAGCATCAAGGAATGCCATCGTACCCCTGGCTGTGTCAGCTAAGTTCTCATTTGAATTTCATGGGGCTTTCGGTGTCCCTTTTATGGGACAAGTCTGTAGCCCAGCAGAGAGAGATTATCCGCACCAGGGCGCGAGACATAGCTTACCAGGAAGACATGGCAACAATAGCTGCATGGAAGGCTGCCCCCTGGTACCCACAGATCAAACTAGTGTTTAAATTCATGGAATATCTGGACAAACTGTGGGAACAAGTCCTGTCTAGGAGTTATACGCTGATAAGATTCCAACTATTCAAGTCAACAGTAACTTTAGGGAGGTACAGCTAGAAACCCCTAGGAGGAACAAATTTGTCCATGCCAATGTCAAGAGATCGAAAATTTAGAGCAAATTTAGTATGTCCTTTATACGAGGGAAAAAGGATAAATTGGATCTATCAATTAATAGAGGGAAAGGTGCATGATATCGGGAGCCCTAGGAGCAGAGCTAGGGTTTTGTCTCACTCTCCTCTGGTGGCGCAAAAGACGTATTAATGTGCGTATCTTGTGTTGTCTGAGAGGTGGAATGAAGGCAACTCCTAAGGTGGTATCGAGAATGATGCCCAGGTGTTCCAGTCTGTGTGTGGGGGAGAGATGGCTCTTCTCCTTGTTGACTAGAAACTCGTGTGAGCTGAGTTAGAGGACATGGACAGGACTATGCACTAAGATCTTTTGGCGGGACTGGGCTCTGATCAATTGATTGCCCAGGTAGGGGTATAAGTGAATCCCTTCCTGCCTGAGATTCGCTACCAGAGGTACCAGGACTTTGGTAAATGTTCTCGGCGCTGATGACAGATCGAACGGGAGGGATCTGATTGGTAGTGACTGTTTTGGTAACAAAACCGGAGCCACATTCTGTGTGGTTGCCAGATGGGGATATGGAAGTATGCATCCCGGAGGTTGAGGGAAGCCATCCAGTCCTCCTCCCTTAGGCTCTGACAGATGGAGGCTACTGTCTCCATTTTGAATTTCTGTGACCTCACAGCTTTGTTTAGGAGCTTCAGGTCTAGAACCGTCCTCTAGGATCCCAATTTTTAGGTACCAGAAAAATTACTGAGTATAATACCTGGCCTGTTTGTTCTGGGGGAACCGGTTCTATGACCTTGATGTGTAAGAGTATCTGAATCTCCCCTATCATGGCCCCGAGTTTTTCTGGAGAGTTTGACGTGGGGGAGGCAAGGAATCTTTGTTTGGGATGATATGCTAGTTCTATATGGTAGCCATGGGATACCGAATCCAGCACCCAGGCATCTGATACAGACTTTTCCCAAAGACCTGAGAAAAGTTGTAGCCTGCCCCCTACCTCCAGCTCCTCTGACTAGTCATACGTCTTGTTTATGTTGAGTTGGGGTGGAGCTTTTTTGCTTGTCTGTCTGTCGAATCTGGGACCCTGTCTGCTGGCCCTATTGCAAAGAGAAATTTCCTGCTGATTCCCCAACCTGTCCCTGGAACCTCCTAAATGCTCTGTACCCCCACACCCCGCCCCTCCCCACCCCAGGTTTGTACATGGGGTTGCGAAAAAAAACTCTTTTTTGCCCCCACTTGTTCTAGGTTCTTGGGTTTGGCTTTGCCATTAGCATACGTCAACACTTTGTCCAGACATATGCCAAACAGTTTTAGGCTCTTATAGGGGGCTGCCACTAACAGGTTCTTGGCGGTGATGTCCCCCTGCCAGTACCCGAGCCACAACCTCCTTCTTGCGGAGACTGAGCTAGATAGTGCTTGTGCCGCCCAGCCCATGGCAGCATCCACCAAGAAGGCTGTTGCCAGGGAGATACGGGATGAGATGACCCAAGTCCTCCTGTCTGCGATCTCTGGATCCTGTGCCTCCTGCATCCACGCTAGAAGCGCCCTCGCTACATACGAGGATATGATATTAATCTATAGTGAGGAGGCCGATAAATCCAATCCCCTGCGTAGGNGCCAGGAAGGGCATGTTTACTTGCGTGCTCTCCTGGATCTCTGCCGCTTGTTGCGCTCTGCTTCCTTGTGTCCCCTCCATCTCTGCCCGCGCGGATTGCGCTGCTGTGGGGGGAAACGCGCTGCTGTGGGGGTGGGGGGGGAAGACGGCTCCCACAGTGCGGTGCTCTTCCTAGACGGGCGGAGACTTGTGCTGAACCGCTTCGCTGCTTAATAGAGAGATGCCCCACTGCTCCCCCATTCCCAGGTGCTTTGCAAGGGAACCGGCCGGGCTTTCCACGTTCACCCGAGACTCAGGGATATCACCGCCCTGTAGGCCCTGCCCGCTCGCTAGACATTGCCCTGATCTTTTCCAGGCTTGCGAGCTCCCTTCACTGATCCTTTGTCTCTCTCTCTCTCTCTCTCTCTCTCTCTCTTTTTTTAGGTCCAGGGAGAAGAAAATTGCGATCCCAATGGCCCAAAGGCAGAAGAAGGACTGAGGAGAGTTGGGGTTAGCTCTATACGCATGCGTAATGAAGACGTTTTCTTTTTCTTCCTCCCGGGGGCCATCCGCAGAGCTACCCATGCAGAGGATTAGCCAGAGACAGAGGGAGAAAGGACCACCTTTCCCTGCAGCAAAAAATGATGGCCCTTATCCCCACAACAGACGCAGTCATAAGGGCAGTGGCAACTTTTGCCTTTCTAGCTGCAAAACTCTGGGACGGATAATACTCTTATTGAGTCTAGGACTATCTAATAACCGACAGTCATTCTCCCCTAGATTTAAAAGGAGGAAACCAGCCGAGGAATGTGAATGATGGTGATTATTGTGAAGTAGGTTTTATTAATTTATTTTATGTTATTTATTATGTTTGGAATTTGTTGTGTATATGGTGTCTTGTTTGGCCATGGCAAAAGCTAGAGCTGAAACAAACATTATTATTATGTGCACAGAATATAAAATATGTATATAAAAATACTAATATATTTTTATTTATTTTTCAATTTGATACCACACCCCTCCTGCCATCAGGCAGCCCATGGCAGCTTACAATAGAAAAACACAAATAAAATCAAATATAAAACATTTTAAAAAACTGTCAAAAGGAGGGCAACATTTACCCCCCCCCCCCACATCCTTTCACCCCTCTCCCCCACAAAACATCTGGCGGAACAGCCATGTTTTACAACTTTTCCAAAAAATAAATTATAAAAACAAAGAAACGCCTGGCGGAACAGCCAGGTCTTACATGGTCGACGGAAGGAAGGTCGGTCCAGGGCCATCCAGGCCTCCGCTGGAAGGGAGTTCCACAACCGAGGAGCGGCCACTGAGAACACCCTCTCCATAGTCGCCCCCTGAACAACTTGGGGGACTTCACGAAGGGCACTCCCGTCAGACTGCAGGGGCTGCTCCAGAGTGTGGGTGGTGAGGCAGTCCTGCAGATAGGTGGGGCCCAGGTCGCATAGGGCTTTATAGGTAAGCACCAACACCTTGAATTGGGCCTGGAAGACTATTGGCAGCCAGCGCAGAGCCTGGAGCACCAGTGTAATGTGCTCACGGCTACTTGTCCCCATAAGGAGACGGGCTGCCATATTCTGAGCCAGCTCCAGTCTCCAAACAATCACCATGGGTAGCCCCACGTAGGGCGCATTACAATTTAGAACTCTAATCTCCTCAACCTTGTATGCAAATAGAGCAAGGGTCATGAGAATCTTAGGATCTTTACTTTGGAGTAGCCAAATTAATTTCTCCCCATTATAAAGAGGGAATACTGCAGAAACAGATACACTAGTTTCCCGTATTGCTTGGAACAACAGGCATTCCATACTGTAATGCAGAGTGTCTGGGGATACACAGTTAACACAGCAAAGCTCTATGTATTTTATCTTATGTATTTTTAAATGTTGTCAGCTGTACCGAGATGCTTATAGGAGGAGGGGGCAGCATATAAATTTCAATAAATTTAACAAAATACTCAACTTCATAGCATTCCATGCAATAGCTTTCTAAAATTGCATCCAACTGATTCAAAGGTTTTCAGCGATCATTAGTCAAAACCCTACTGATCTGAGGAAAAAAATACAGAATTGCTGTATCCATAAGGTTTCTTCCCCCACTCCCATAGGACTTATTACAACCAGCAAAATTATGAAAGGACAATAACCGATTCAGCTACCAGTGTCAGAATGGTACTCATTCAGTTATCTTGGCACTTCACCTCACAAGGGTACATGGCAACTGGGAAGGACACTTCTGTTGGGTAGAAAGATATCTTACAATTCTGCTGTAAGTCATAAGCCACCCTCCAGCTTTCTAATCTGTCCAAAGTTGGTATTATATTCACCTTTTCTTGTTGTAGCTGGGAACATACTTCCTCCTGTTTCCGCTGAAGTTTTTGTTGGTCTTGCTCTTCTATGCTCAATTTCTTTTTTAAGCTTTCTATTTCAGCATACATACTCTGTTCTCTCTCTCCACTTTTAGTGAAGAGTTTCTCTACAAGAAGAGGATTGTCAGGGCAGAGTTTAGAAAGAACAAATTTAGTGTGCATTACAGTTCTCTGGTTCACCTCACTCTACTTTAAGTTTTGTCACTTCTAACATCTTCCCTGGCAGAAGGTATTCTCCTGACAAAACATTCAAGAGGAACCTTTTAAAAAAAAGTTAAAAATCCTTCCTTAAACACCAAGTTGGGAAGGCAGCAGAGAAGTCAACATCTCTGGTCACAGATATTATTTGTTAAACAGGGGGAAAGACGAGCCGAGACTAGGGCATGATTTCCAAAGCATCAAGACTGCAGTCTGTATGCATTTCTGGCCACTTCACTAGGAGAAAAATGGCCCTTTCTACCCTTCTGTAAGAGCAATCAAGAGTATGATCCCACAGTGGTTCCTATAAGTTTGTATATCCTCTCCCTAAAAAGTTCCTTTAACTTACTTGGGGAGATTTTTGCTAACACTGGCTGGAGTTCAGGGTTGGTTTGTTTTTTGCCAAGCTAACATGAGTTGCACCTACATATATCAATGCACTTTCAGTTCTGAAGCAGTAAATTAGACCAAGGATGAAATCAAATGAGACAATAGCCCATATTAGCCTTCATCAGGTACAGTCCCACATGCCCATCTATTAGGTGTCCAACACATAGCCTCCACGGGGTTGTAACAGAGTCACCACTCAAGCCTGAGTACAGGGACATCATGGGTCCATTCTATGAGCCAATCAGAACTAATGGGTGCCCATGTGGCTGGGTCTTGTCAATTAGGTTCACCTACAGTCTTGTCCGGATCCATGTCCACCAGCACCAGAGTCAGGCCTACTACATCCAGCCAGGTGACAGGCAGGCCCAGCAGTGATCTGTCTCCCCGCACCTGCCTTGGCGGCTTGGGAAGGGAGATCACTAGTGCTGGAAAGAGTCTGGGAGTGGAGAATTCGATTCCTCCCTGGGACTTTGTGCTGGGAGGTGGCAGGAGACTCACCCCCACTCTTTCCAGTCCCTCCCTCTGCCTCAGCCAGCCTGGTCCCCACAGCAGGTGCACCTCCAAACCCTTCCCAGGAGCAGCCCCTGGTAGCCGTCTGCTCTCCCTCTTGCCGATCTCCAGCTGAGACGCCGCAGCAGCGAGAGGGAGAAAGCCGTTAGCTCTCAGCTGAGAAGGAGCATGGGTGTGAAGCTCCCAATCCCTCCCCAGAAACTGGGGCTTTGTGCTGGGACTGGCACTGAGACACCACCCCTTCCCAATTCCTCCCTCTGCTTCGACCAGTCCAGCCCCTGTAGCAGCTGCACCGCCCAACCCTCCTCAGGAGCAGCCCCTGGTGCCCCCACCTGTGCTCCTCCTCTCTACTATGTATCATTTCTATGGCGCTACTTTATGCAGCACTTTATCAACACAGATTTTCAAAAGGCAGTTCCCTGTCCAGTAGCCTTAGAATATAAGGACAAGGATCAGAGGAGCACACAGCGAAAGACAGACATACAGATTCCCATTTTACATATGGGGAACTGAGGCCAAGAAATTGTGACTTGCCCGAGACCACCCAGTGACTTCATTGGCTAGGGTGAGATTTGAACTCTGGTCTCCCAGGTCCAAGCTGAGCACCTTATCCAGTATACCCCATTGGACCGCACTTCCTCTCACTGCTGCCTCTCAGCTAGGGGCTGGCAAGGAGAGAGGTGTTCTCTCTCAGCTGACAGGTGGCCTCGGGGAGGGGGAATTGCTAGTGCCACCGAGTGGAGGCTGCAGCAAGCACATGAATGCAGGCAAGGTGCTACACATTCATTATATTGAACACATTAAACATACAAGTGTTTAACGTGAGCAATGGCTGCATGGACCAAACAAGAACTCCAGTGGACTATTCCCTCGTTTGATTTCACCCCAATTTATCTTCAACCGAGCCCTGTTTTGACAGACTCCGGTTGGACCTTGTTCTGAAGTAACAGGGTAGTGCCTCAGCTTACAGCATGCAACGTTTTCCCATACCATGTTCTTGTTCAAGCAACTGGCATCTTTCAGTTAGATCTTCGATTAGCTTGGACAGTTTTTTCTCTTTCGTTTGAAGAGATTCTTTCAGGGTTAGTATGTCCTCATCCTTCTGCTTGTTTAGCTCTTCCAAATGAAGAATATCTGCTTTGTACTTATCTATATCTTCTGCAACACTGCTGTAGGGGACAAAAGGTTAGAATGACCCTTTTTAGCAGACCAGAGAATTCTAGAGATTACATCTTAGCAGCACAGATCATTATAGCTCTCTTTTAAAAGAATTTATTTATTTTGATTTCTACCCCGCCATATCCCCCGACATCCAAGGCAGCTCACATCATAAATTAATGTTTATATTATATAAATATATATAGAAAGATACACCACCACCCCAATCTACCCCTACCCGGTAAATACCTGGCTGAACAAACACATCTTAAACTGCCTCCAGAGGACACTCAAACTAGGGCTTAGGCAACCTCCAGGGGAAGGGAGTTCTAAAGCTACGGAGCAGCTACTGAGAATGCCTCTCTGCGTGCCTGGAATATATGGACTTGGGCCAATGATGGAACTTGCAGAAGGGCAAGTTGCTGATATGGGTGTTGCTAACTGAATGATACTGAAGATGGATTGTATTATAAGCTATATTATATATATGTACTGTAAGCACCCTCAATTTGAAACATCTTCAGGAGAAGAAAGAAGATTCCTTCCTCGCTAATTGTTTTGGGTAGGTGAGAGTGTGTGCCTCCGCGACAAGGGTAGCAGGAGGCAGTCCCAACCCAGGTGTCTCAGGATCTTTCAGGAGGTCCCAGCAAGTCCACAGCCAATCCTGGCTTCTCTCACCCGCATTCTGGGGTCAGGAGTTTTAAGCAAGATAAATTCCTAGCTGGAAGTAAGTTCATAGTTACTGCAGCCTACACCACACTGGTACAGCTGTCTTTCACACAGGACATGCTCTACTGACTTTCTGATGCAAGTCACATTACAAAGAGTACCAATTTCGAGTAGTGCAGAATGGGAAAAACCTTGATGCTCAATATTGAGCAGAAAACTACACCACTTGCAAGAAGCTTCCTTCCATAAAGGAGACCAAGGCACTTGCAAGAAACAAAAATTGGTCACCTACCTCGGCGAATTTGTTTCTTCTCTGTTGAACTGGCAGAGATCCGCTGGGTAGCTCTGCGGATGACCGTCAGGAGGCAGAAGAAAAAAGAAGCCTTCTGCGCATGTGTGGAGCTGCCCGCCATTTTGATCAGTCTCATATCCAAGCTGAGGCACTTCTCCACTTCTGGAATTACTTAAAAACAACATTAATGCGCTCTTCCCCAAATTATCACACAGACCAAGTGGGCGCTGGAAGCTGAGGAAAGTTCAGAGAAAAAAAAGTGCTGCTTCTTATGTACCTACAGTATCAACCAATTCTATCTAATGGTTATTCCTAAGTAAACCTATATACATTTTTTTTTTTTTTTAAATACACCCCTGGAGCACCCCCTATCTTGAAGTCTGCTGTTTGACAGGGAGGGCCGGATCACTGCCAGTTCAACAGAGAAGAAACAAATTCACCGAGGTAGGTGACCAATTTTTGTTTCTCCCTCTGTCTCCTGGCAGTGATCCGCTGGGATGTACCCCAGCCCAAATACCTTAAGGGTGGGAACAAACAGCCCCGGGAGCCTCCAGGACCGCCTGTAGAACCCTCCTGCCAAACGCCGCCTCTGCGGATCTGAACAGGTCCAGCTTATAATGCTTAACAAAAGTATGCAAGGAGGACCAAGTGGCCGCCTTGCACACCTCTGAGTATGATGCTCTAGATTTAAAAGCGTAGGAGGTAGCTGCACTCCTCACTGAGTGAGCCCAAATCTGGAGCGGGGGAACCCTATGCTTGGCTTTATATGCCTCAGTGATGCACTGACGAACCCATTGGGAAATCAGCGACTTGGAAGCCTTTTTTCCCCCATATGAAGGTCTAATGTTAATAAACAAGGCTGAAGTTGTCCGAATAGATCTGGTTCTTCTCAAGTAGATTTTAAGGGCTCTCCTAACATCTAAGGTGTGCCATACTTTTTCCCTAGGGTGAGTAGGATTAGGGCATAAGGACGGTAAAACCACGTCCTGGGACCTATGAAAAGTCGAATTCACTTTCGGAATGAATGCCTCGTCCATTCGAAGAGTAACTGACTGTTCGTTGAAGAGGCAGAAATTGTCCTCCATAGACAGGGCTCCCAATTCTGACACCCTTCTGGCGGAAGTAATCGCTACCAAAAACACTACCTTGAGAGATAGCATGTACAAGGAGACATGCTTAAGCGGTTCAAAGGGGGGGCCTGTCAACGCATCCAGTACTAAACTGAGGCTCCAGGAGGGGCATCTGTGTACTACAGGAGATGAGATATTCCTAGCTGCCCTCAGGAACTGAGTGATGTGCTTGTGAGGCAAGAACCTCTTCTTCGAAATGGACTGCAGGACCGAAGAAATGGCAGCTGCTTGGCGTGCCAGTGTATTCGGGCGCAATCCCTTCTCTAAACCTTCCTGAAGGAACAGCTGGATGGTCTGAACGCGTGCCAAACATGGGTCTAACCCCCTGTCTATTGCTCAAAGAGCAAAAACCTTCCATGTAGCCCCATAAGATTTCCTAGTTGCCGGCCTCCTAGCCTGCTGTAAGGTAGCCAATACAGCTTCTGAGTAACCCGCCCCCCTTAGTGCCGAGCATTCAAGTGCCATGCTGTTAATTTTAGCATCGCGATGGAGTCGCACTGTAGAGGGCCCTGCAACAGCAGGTCCGGACGTAGGGGAAGGGTGATCGGTGTTTCTTGGCTCAGCTCTACCAATTCCGAAAACCACGGCCTCCTCGGCCACCAAGGGGCGATGAGAATCAGGTGTGCTGCTTGTTTGATGATCCTTGCTATTACTCTGGATAGGAGGGGCGTCGGTGGAAAGGCATATAGCAACCCTTTTGGCCACCTGTGATTGAGGGCGTCTACTGCTTCTGAGTGTGCGTCCCTTGTCTTTGCCATGTACCGAGCTGTCTTCCGGTTCTCTTTCGTCGCGAAGAGATCCATCTCCGGGTAACCGAACTTTGTTGTCAGAAACCTGAAAACCTCCGGGTGGAGGCCCCATTCGTGTGGATCTATCGACTGGCGACAGTCAATCCGCTTGTACATTCTGTACCCCCTTTATATGAAGAGACTTCAAGGATCTCAGGTTGGTTTCCGCCCAGGTGAACAGTTGTACTGCTTCCTGATGTAGATGTCTGGATTTCGAACCTCCCTGGTGATTTACATATGCTTTTGCTGTTATGTTGCCCGTATACACCAGGACGTGTGCATTGCCGATATCGTGGGCTAGACGTTGTAGAGCTAGGCGGATTGCCATTAGCTCGAGGGTATTGATGCTCAGCTGTGATTGTTGCTGCGACCAAAGTCCCTGGACCGACACAGTTCCCATGTGGGCTCCCCAGCCCTTCAAACTCACGTCTGTTGTCACTACCACCCTTTCCGGTTCCTCTAGAGGGACACCCGTCTGAAACGCGGCTGGGCCTAACCACCAGGACATTGATCCTGGTAGGGTTGTTGGAATTCTGACCCACGGATTTTGCCCACTGGTAAGCGCTCGCTGAAAAGGCCTCAGCAGCAGCTGCAAGGGGCGAAGGTGGAATCTTGCCCACTGCACCTGTTTCGTGCAGGATACCAGAAGGCCCAACAGCTGAGCTAGGCTTTTTAGTCTTGCCCGTTTCTGGGCCCTTAGGAGGCGGATTCTCTGACGGATCTTGTCTTTCTGTCGGGATGTAGGTGGCTCCTGAGATGGTATCGATGTATACCCCCAGATGTTCAATCTTGTGCGTCGGAATCAGGTGGCTTTTGTCCTGGTTCACTAGGAAGCCGTGCATCCCCAGGTACTGTATGGTCCTGTCAATATCCCTCTGAAGCTTGGTGAGACTCTGTGCCCGTAGGAGGAGGTCGTCGAGGTACGGGTATAAGTGAATCCCCTCCTTGCGAAAGTTTGCCACCAGTGGTACCAGTACCTTGATGAAGGTTCATGGTGCTGACGCCAGACCGAAGGGGAGAGCCTTGAACTGGAAGTGTGTGTTCAGGTAGATGAAGCGGAGCCACTGCCGATGGGGTTCCCAAATTGGGATGTGGAGGTAAGCGTCCCTGAGATCCAGGGAAGCTAGCCAGTCCCGTTTTCTGATGGTGCGACATATCGATGTTAGTCTCCATCTTGAATCTTTGGACCCGGACCGTCCTGTTCAGTCTCTTGAGGTCCAAGACTGCTCGCCAAGACCCTGATTTCTTCGTAACTAGGAAGAGAAGAGAGTAGAGGCCCCGCCCCCGCTGGTCTGGAGGCACCGGTTCTATTGCTCCGATGCTTTTGAGTCGTTCTAACTCCTGGAGCATGGCTAGGTGCTTTTGGTTGTTGCCTGATCTTGGAGAGATGATGACTGCTTGGGTTGGAGGCCTCTTGAATTCTATTTTGTAGCCGGGGTTTACACACTGCAGGACCCAGGCATCGGAGGCGGACTGCGCCCACTCTTCTGAGAAATGCTGCAGTCTGCCTCCCACTTCTAAGTCCCCTGTGTAGTCATGCTTCTTGTTTTCGGGTGTTCTGAGTGAAAACCTTGGGCCTCTGTTTGTCCTGCCTGAAATTGTGGCCCCTACCTCCTCTACGAGAGAAGAAGCGTCCAGGTTGGTCCTGTCTGAACTGACCCTGAAATTTCCGACTTGGGCCATACCCTGATCCATATCCCCCTCTGGGTCTGAAGCTGGAGCCACAAAAAAGATGTTTCCTAGACCCCATCTGCTGTAAATTCTTTTGTTTGGCCTTGTCATTAGCATCTGCCAATACTTTTTCAAGGCAGACCCCAAACAACTTAAAGCCCTTGTAGGGGGCGGAGGTGAGGAGGTTTTTAGCTGTATTGTCCCCCTCCCATGATCTGAGCCAGAGCTTACGTCTGGCTGAGATTGAGTTAGCCACTGCCCTGGCTGACCATAACATGGAGTCCATGGTGGCCGTCTGCTAAGAAAGAAGCAGCCAAGTTAATTCTGGATGATAAAATCTGAGCTCTCCTATCTGAAATGGCTGGATCCTGTGCTTCTTGCAACCAGGCCATCAGAGCTCTAGACACGCAGGAAGAAATCACATTTATTCTCACTGCTGTAGAAGAGGATTCTAGTCCCCTACGCAGTGCATTCTCAACTGCCCTGTCTGTTGCATCCTTAGGGTAGCAGTCCCCCTCCGTTGGAAAAACGGTTTGCTTAGCGAGAGAGACTGCGGCTGCATCCACTTTAGGATTTTTAAATAGGGGCTCCTTACATCCGGACAGTGAATATAAAGAGGCCTGAGTCTTATTCATCCTCTGTCCTTTCTCAGGATGTTTCCATTCCTGAAGGATCAGCCTCTCGAAGGCCTTGTCCAAAGGAAAGCCTGGGTCTTTCCCATGGACAGATGGGATATACTCCTGGTCCTCCTCCTCCTGGGAATCAGGACATTTCCTTGGGTGGTTTCTCTACTAATTTAAGAGTTTTTGACACTTGCGGCATAAACTCCCCCTTACGCTGGAAGGGAAAATGTCTATGCCTGTCCTGAGACTCCTGTGAAGGGCCCTGAGCATCCAGGTCCTCCAAGTCTACCCACTCTACGTCTGAGTCTGATGCTAGCTCTGAGGTGGCTTGAATTCCAAGTCTCTTTGGTTGGGGCTCACTCCCACTCTCATCCTCAGAAGACTGAGGTGATTCAAGGAGCCTGGCAGCAGAGGCCTGTAGGTGGCGCTTGGCTGCTTTGTTCTTCACCGAGTGGGATTTGTCCCTGTCCTGGGTTTTTCCCGCTCTCCCCAGCCCTGAACTCCCCGCTCTATGAGGGGCCTTCTTCGCCCCAGAGTGAAGCTTCCTGGGGTTTTTCCAGATCAATCTCTGTGTCCTGGGAAGGGGTAACAGGGGGCACGACGCTTGGGGGCCCACCCTGTACCTGTGCTAGGCGCTCCAGCGCCAGAAGGATCCTGTCCAGCCTTGCCGCCATGCCGGGTGCTTCTGTCCCCTCTCCTCCCTGAGCGGAGGCAGCCTGTTGGGTTTCCCCTGTCCCCGCTCCTTCCATGTCTGGTTGCTATGCGGGTGGGGCATTGGGAGCTTTTTTAACACCGGCGCGGCCGATCCCTACCCCCGCAGGTGGTGTAGGGACCCAGAGCGGGGGGAGACTTACTGTCGATGGGGCTCCGCGGCAACTAAACCGCTGGGGTAGGCCACAGCCTCTTGTCCCCGGAGACCAACTGCTCCCCGGTTCCCGGGTGCTTTGTGCGGCAACCTGGCGGGCCGATTGAAGAGATTCCCTTTTTTGGGAGGGAGGCTCGTTGCCCTAATGCCCCGCTTCCTTCTTGTTTGAGTCCTAACGGATCTTAAATTTTTTGTCTTTTCAGGCGCTGCTGAAAATACCTCCGACGGCCGAAGGCAGAAGAAAAGACTGATCAAAATGGCGGGCAGCTCCACGCATGCGCAGAAGGCTTCTTCTTTTTTCTTCTGCCTCCTGACGGTCATCCGCAGAGCTACCCAGCGGATCACTGCCAGGAGACAGAGGGAGAAGCTTCCTTCCATAAAGGAGACCAAGGCCTACATTGATTCTTCAATGAAATCCACCAGAAGCTCCCTTCCATAGTAAGTACCAGGTTCGTGCGATATGTATAACTTATTATTTCATTGAATTTGGTCTCAAGGCTCAGTTATGGCGTTATAAGTGGACATATGGCCTGCCAACCCCAGGCACAGAATAGATAGGTTACCTGAGCTCTGTAATATAATCCAGGAGTTTCTCGATGTCAGTCTTTTCTTCAGCCGTCTTCCTCTCAGTAGCAGTTCTAAGAATAAATCAAGAACAGTTAAGTAAACATGATATCTAAAAACCAGTACTCTGTATATTTTAGTTAGTATAGGATTTGCCATAAAAAAGATAATATGACCAAGCTCACAAATTGCAGGTTTCCATTCGTCTAAACAGTTTTAGTTAAATAAGCCAAGATCTAACCAGAAAATAGCTATAACAAAATATTGAGCAGCTTGCGTAGCTGTAGTTAAGCAAGAGTCTTCAAAAGCGGTATTACAACTGACCAGATATATAGTTAACATTGCAGTTCTCTCAAAGCAAGGTAAGAATGCTTTCCAGAGCCATAAACACTGGCAATAAAACACTTTAATTGTTAAAGATAGTCAAGGGAATCTTTCCCCGTTTCCTTTTAAAAAGATTGCTCAACAGAACAGTCTACTTTTGGAACCCTTTTACACATCCTCAAGCCTATTGCTCCATTATTTGTTGGGCTAAAGATGCATTCTACAAGGAAATTGGGTGTTTTCTACTGTACTGGATTTCATATCTCCCAAAGATCCTTTTTTGCTGTTTTACACATGTCACAACCAAACCCGTTTAATTCCTAATAGTTAAGCCAAGTGTGTGCATACGCATGTTCTGAGGAATATTCCCAGAGCTGGACCATAGGAGTCAAACATTTGAGTCCTTCCATCAGCTGTGCTTATATCATACCTTTTTCTTTCAACCAAATGCATGCTCTACAAGGTAAGGAAGATTTACTGCTGAAGCTAGACAGAGTTCAGTACTGGACCTTGGTAATCTAATTAGCACACTCTAAACATTCCTGTTGACATTTATTGCATAAAATGTGAAGCAGTTTTCATAACTTACAGTTTTTCTTTCAGCTGTGCTACTTTACCCTTTGACTGTTCTAAATGTTTCTGGGCTGCTTGCAGCTTTGTTTCCATATATTCCTGTTTAGCAATGGCAGTCTAAAAAACAAGCCCATATGCAAGTTACACATATTTAGAACTACTACAGTTACTTATTCAGAACATGCCACATCTGACTTCAAAGCATATACACATTTAGGTATCTGGATACCATTGGCTATGCTGCTTCTCCTACTCACTGCCTTCAAGAATCAAGGCAGAGGATTTTAGTGTATTGTCCACAATCACTCCCAGATCCTTTTCCTGAGTGGCAACTCCTAGCTTAGTACCTAGCATTGTGTACTCATAGTCTGGGTTATTTTTCCCTATGTGCATCACTTTGCACTTGTTCACATTAAATCTGCCATTTAGATGCCCAGGTACCCAGTCTCTGAAGAATTGCCACAGGATCTTGAGTCTGCTCATGTTTGAACTACCTTGAATAACTTGGTGTTATCTGCAAATTTGATCACATCACTCTTAACACCCTTTTCCAGATCATTTATGCATACATTAAACAGCACCGGTCCCAATACAGATCCCTCAGGCACACCACTTTTTACATCTCTCCATTGTGAAAACTGACCTTTCAGTCCTACTTTTTAATTTTCTCAAGAGTCTTATGTGGGACCTTATTGAATACTTTCTGGAAATCCAGGTACACTATATCTACTGGGTCTCCCTTGTCCACATACTTATTTACCCTCAAATAATTCCAACAGATTCGTGAGGCATGACTTACCTTTGCTAAATCCATTTGTCAACATGCCCAGCGATTTTGTTCTTAATGATAGTTTCCACCATTTTGCCTGGCACAGACGTCAAGCTTACTGGTCTGTAGTTTCCGGGATCTCCTCTGGATCCCTTTTAAAATATCCAGGTTACATTTGCCACCCTCCAGTCCTCCAATACAGTGGCAGATTTTAGCGATAGGTTACAAATTACTAACAGTAGGTCTACATTTTCATATTTGAGTTCCTTCAGAACTCTGGGGTGAATACCATCTGGTCCTGATGGTTTGTTAGTATTTAGTTTGCTCTACGACCTCCTCCAGAGTCACGTTGATTTGTGACAGCTCTTCCAATTCATCACTTACAAAGTAAGGTTCATGCGTGGGTATCTCCCCAACATCCTCTGCAGTGAAGACCGAAGTGAAGAACTAATTCAGCTTCTCTAAAGATGTCCTTTTCCTCCCCAAGCACCCCATGTCATCTAACGGCCCAACTGACTCTCTAGCAGGCTTCCTGCTTACGATGTACTTGAAAACGTTTTTATTATTAGTTTTAGTATCTTTAGCAAGTTGCTCCTCAAATTCCTTTTTGGCCTCCTGCCTTATTAACTTTTTACATCTACTTTGGCAACGCTTATGCTCTTCCCTAGTTACCTCATTGGGACTCTCTTTCCACTTTTTTAAAGGACGCCTTTTTAGCTCTAATAGCCTTCTTCACCTCACCATTTAGCCACACAGGCAGACGTTTGGTCCTCTTCCTACCTTTCTTAATTTGTGGAATACATTAAATCTGAGCTTTCAAGAGGGTGTTTTTAAATAGTCTCCATTCTGCCGGTAGACATTTAGTTCTTGCAACTGCTCCTTTAAGTTTCCCTCTAACTAGTTTCCTCATTTTTACATAATTCCCCTTTCTAAAGTTATGTTGCCGCAGTGGTTTTATTTGGCATTTTCCCCTCCTGTGAGTATGTTAAATTTGATTATGTTATGATCACTATTGCCCAGCGGTTCTAGCACCGTTACCTCACTCTAAATCCTGCACTCCACTTAGGACTAGATCCAGAGTGGCTTCTTCTCTTGTTGGTTCCAGGAAGCAGTCATTTAGGACATAATTTTATCTCTGCATCCCGCCCCGAGGAGACATTCACACAGTCAAATAGGAGGGTAATTGAAATCGCCTGTTATTACTGCGTTTCTGACTTTAGTAGCCTGTCTAGTCTCCTTTAGCATTTCATAGTCAGTCTCAGTGTCCTGGTCAGGAGGACGATAGTATAAGCCAACCGCTATACACTTCCCTGTTATACAAAAGAAGAGGGGTTTAAAGAACCACTGCCCTCATCCCATTATCTGGGTTCCATTCTTGCCTCTGTAATAGATATAAAGACTTCTGAAGATTTTGGTTTAGTATTCTTCTTGAACAGGTGGGTAGCGGGAAATACACATAGCACCAAGGTGGAAAACTAATAGTTTGCAAGGGAATTTGTGATCAAGATTCAATTTAGATCGCAAGCAGTATTAGCTGCCATACAGACATCTTGTTGTCAAATAGATCAGTTTCAGAAATATTCAGTTTCATTATTGTAGTTTACCTTATTCTTTGCATCCACCTTGTTCCTGAGCTTCATTAACTCCATGCACAGACTGCTCATTTTCTTCTGTGTGTCATCTTCACAGAACTTAGGAATATTGGAAGAAAATTCATATTTCACAAAACTCTCTCTTGCCTTGGTTTATAGCATTTATTAATGCACATGTATCCAAGACCTCACAAGTTTATGTATGTATCCTTGTCTCTTCCTCTGTTTCCCCCACACTTTTTCCCACCCCAGTCTCTCTTAGATTGTAAGCCTGCTGGGGCAGGGTCCATCTCTCTTTCTTACAATTGTAAAGTGCCAGGTACATTGCTGGCGCTATACAAATGCTTAATAATAATAATTAAGGTATGGAGAGTCACTTGCTTACTGCTGGCTCATCAGTTTGCCTTAGCTACCAGTACCGAGTGGTGCTTTCCATTCAACAGAACCAAACTTTATTTAAGGAAGCTGGACCACCTCTTAACCCCATCTACAAGAACTGTCCAGAGCCAGAAAACTCTAGCATTGCTTTCCTTAGAGGAAAAGAACCAGTTGTGGTTCTAATAAGATAGTGATTAAAGCACCAGACCACAGGTAATCTATTCTTAGATGATAACATTTTGAGATACCTTTGTTTTTAGCAATTCATTGGTTCTGGATAACTCAAGCAACTGCTTTTCCAGTGAAGCAACATTGGCTAGAAGAGATGTTTTCTCTCTGACGGCAGTAGTCAGTTTTGCTTCCGTCTTCACAAAGTCCTCCTCTAGAGCGTGAAGTCTTTTATCTTGCTGTCCTCGTTCTCTTAGTAGTGCACGAATCTGAAGGAAGCAATATTTGTTACGGTTAGTATTTTGGAGATAAGTCCGAAAGAAAAGTCTTTCAAGTAGTCAAGTTAATGGCCAGTTTTGATTTTCTTTTATCAGTTACTTGCTTCAATTGCTGTTCCTGGAAATAGTTACCAGACATGCTCCAAACCCTCAGCACCTTCCCTATTCTAACAAAAGAGAAGTCTGCAGATACAACAAGAATTTACTCACTATGGACACCAAGCTTACGAGATCAAATAAGTCTCAGTTGCACGGAGTTAAAAAGGATTTAAAGCCAGGTCCTTAGAACACCCCACCCCCTCCACACACTCACAGACACACCCACCATTCAGGGCTCATTTCAATGTTTAGGTGGGCAACTGGGGATTCCTCCTGTGCAGGATGCCTGGTGGCTTTAAAAACAAACCAATTTTCAGAAGGGGCGGAAGAAGGGACAACCAAAAAACAACCAACCCCACTCCCAACTTTACAGTTTAAAAAAGCCTTAAAAAAAAAGGACTGATTCCCAAATAAATTTCCCTTTTCAAAACCATTTCACAGAATACGCTTTTCCCTAACTCCAAAAAACCATGAAAAATTACAAATTAAAAAAAAACAAAAGAAAACCCACATACATTACAACAAAAAACAAACACCAAAAAGCATGGAAATTGTTTACCGATTTTCTATCTATATTCCATAATTTACCATCAACATTAAAGTAATATATATACTTAATTCCTTACCATACATACTCTTATTATGACTAAACTATCACATTATTTCTTTATTGATAATTCGACGAACAATTTTTTCAAACTGCCTTAGCTGTCGTTTACATGTATAGAAATTGTATACATTATACAATGAACTGTTGACAATGTCAGCGTAGACAACTTCATACAATTGGTTTTACACAACGCAATTCTGTGCAAAAGGATAGAGTTAAGGCAGTCTGAAAAATTGTTCATTGTCAAATTATGATACAGAAATCAGTAAAGAAAATGTGAGTTTAGTTAACGATAAATAATAAATGTATGGTAAGGGTGTGTGTATATATAATACATTAATGTTGATGGTAAATTATGGAATATAAATAGAAAATCTGTAAATAATTTCCATGCTTTTTGGCATTTAATTTTGTGTAATGCATGTTTAAAAAATGTTTTAATTTTAATTGATTAATTTTCATGTTTTTTGGAATTTAAGTTAGGGAAAAATGTATTTTGTGAAATGGGTTTGAAGAGGAAAGTTTTTTGTTTTGGAAATGGTTCTGCCTTTAACTGTTTTTTTAAACTGTCAAGTTCTTTGTTTTAGAAAATGTCCAGGTTTTTTTGGGATGCGATTAATATAGTAATGAAAATGTTAAAAGGATATAACATCAGTTGTGATTGGTGCACCCATCCCCACCCACAGAGCAATAACATTTTCCCCAGTTTCTCTGTGCATGGGGACGAGTGGGGGGGCGGGGTCAGCGGGGATGCGTGTTAGGTAGGCGTGCGCACGTAACCCCACTCCTAGCAGGGGGTGCACGCCATGTCATTCAGAGGGCTCCCCTACCCATGAGATGGGAATGGGGGGGGAGTGGGGATGCATGCCCCGCACATCCACTGGCGCACCCACGGACCCCCCACCTGGCAGAGTCATGTAAAAACAGCCTGTGAGAAGCCACTTGAAGAAAAGAAGGTTGCTCCCTTGCAAACAAGGTTCTTCGAGATGGCCCCAAACATTCTCACAACACTCACCCTTCCAGCCCAGCATGGAATTTTCTTATATCCCTAACAAAGGGTTGGAAGGAATTGTCATTCTGAGGGGAGAGTACTTTTCATACTAGAGGAGCTCAAGACCATCACGTGGTCTGTTATTTTGAATATGGTGAGCATGCACAACCCAGTTGCGAGAATGTTGGGAGCAGTCTTGAAGAACCTTCTTTACAAGGCAACAACCTTCTGATCACTCACATGGGAAGTTGTTTGTAAACAAAACAGTTTTATCTCCCAGTTTGATCGGTCTGGTGTTCCACTAATGCTAGCAGGCAGAGGGAGGTGAGGGATAGGGACCCCCTACCCCCCCACACACACAATGTGGGGGTGCCCTGCACCTGGGGCTCCTCCAGCCCAGCCCAGGGGCTGCCATCGCGGGGCCAGAAAACAGCTGTCTGGTGCCTAGCGTCCCCTGGCTTTTTGCCAGGTTCACTCAATGGACGCTACATCCGTCTGTAAGCAAGCAAGCTCTTGGGCTATAGAAGCCAGCAGTTAGGGATAAGAATAAGAGTGTGCTAGCTACCAGCAGACGGCATGGTCAAAACATGCTGAACTTGAGTAATTTGGGGCTGACAAATTGATGTTGGGGTAATTTTAGTTGGTAAGAGCTGAAACATCCCTATGTCTGCTGTGATCTGTCATGGGAGCAGAACTGGCTTCCCAGACTTTAACCCATAGCACCAACTGCGTTGTCCCCATGTTCAACGATATGGCCTTTAACATTCAAGAAATTAAGCTGTTTCAGGAATGAAAAGAGAAGTTTAAATAGCACAATACTGAACTTCTAAGATTAGGGCTAGAGTGATCTGAAATTTTAGTAGATACCATCACAGAGAAAAAGTTAAAATGTAGAAAAGTTATATGAATCCCTCGTTAAATATTTGCCATGGTTTCATCCTGAAGTTCCACAGGAGCCTCAAACTAAATTTAGACAATTTGTTTTAGTTCTGTACATTACAGACAGATCCAAAGTAAATAATACACATTAACGATTACCGTTTTGTAGTTTTTCCTTGGGTTGTTACATGCAAATATTAAGAGGTTTCAGCCTTCTATTGGTTGTACAGGTATTACTCCATAATTGTTATATCGGTAGCACTTGCACTATTAAAAGTCACCACTGAAAGATCATCCCTTCTCATACCTCTTTCTCCAGTGCCTTTTGCTTTTTCAGCTCTTTCACAAGGGTCAAGTCCTTTTCAGGCTTCATGCTATTTGGCTTTAAGAAAGAAGAGACAGTTGAGAGGACACTGGAGACCAATTTCAGGCTGATACCAAAAGCCTGACCCTGACGTTAGCAGGATTTCTTTACTGTAACAGTAGCAAGATACATTGAAAGACCACCAGATGTCATAGCAGGAGGTTTTCCCATTTCTAGCATTACAAAGGGAAGCAGAGATTAATTTGTATGCTCTCTGTTCCCTGTATACATGTCTAACGGCAGTTTTAAGTCTCTCCTTAGGGTCTCGCTTTACTGAAGTCTCCTATAGGAGAGAATATTTAATGTGCAAGCTTCCAATTCTAAGGATTTAGAACTCATTTAGCACAAACAATTGGAAAATATATGCCAGAGAGACCACGTGCAAGTTCTTGCCGCTCTATAGTTTCTCTTCAATGGTATTTGAAGAAATGGAGTATCACTCGTCATACAGAGGGCTTGTCCACATAGCATACAGATATTTTCATTATACAATTCAACAGTTACTCACATTACTAAGTCTCTATGAGGGTATGTAAAGATTAAACGTGGTAGCTTCCCTTCGTCTCCCAAGCTAGTTCATTTTAACCCTTTTTAGGCTAACCCATATTGGGTAAAAACTAGTTAACCCTTACAAGCCCAGGACGGCAATACGTTCAAAAGTTTCCACAAAAAGGGAAATAGAGATTAACTTTCAAGTTTCAAAAGCTATCATAAAAATCAGAAAGCAGAAGTCAGGATGTCCTTCTTAACTCCCTTCAGAAAGGTAGCAGCACAGGATTTAGTCAAATTAAACAGAACACCTGCACCGAGTCTCTGTGCATTTTGCCATTTGTATGAAAGACAAACAAAATAGGAAGCCAAAACTGGATATAGCATACATTAAAACTGGAAAGCCACCTTCAACAGTAGTAGAATTGGGTGCTGTTATATGTGTATTTTGCAATCTTTTCCCCAAATTCTGCAAGCAGTATAAGCTATGCAAATTGTAAAAATATGCAAGGTTTGATGCACAACTCTTTTACATTTGCCTGTCCATTTTTCATTATTTTACCCATTCACTTAGTGGTTTTTGCAAAACAAAAATGTTATTCACATTTCGGGGGGACAAACTAAAAATGGTATAAGACAGTCGTGAAAAAGAAATTTCAACAAATTTTGAAGCTAAGTTTCAACACCCCAAGGTTTTCCACTGTAGGTTGGAATAGGGTCAGGAGTGGTGGTGCGTGGGCGCTGTTTGTCTGTAGTTTGTCCCTCCCCTGCACTTCAGGAGAGCAACTTAAGGCAACAAAGGGAGGTTTAGGCAGGAAGGAGCTGCTCCACCCTCCATTCAATTCAAATCACTCCTCTAAACGAAATTAGCAGCCAACAACGGGGCTCCTCATTGTTTTAAGGGTGACTGAATCAAGTGATTGATTGAATTGAACGTCTGAGTCCAAGAGCCAGTTCTACACGACCACAGCCCTACAAGCCCTGTGAATGGTTATATAAAAAGTCATCTTACCATTGAACCAACAGATGGCAATCTTCTTGAAGTAGTAGGCAAAAAGGCATTCTTTTCTGTGTTCAAGATTGGTTGACTTTCCATTTTCCCTGTAATAAAAATAGAGATTTCTCCAGTTAAGACTACCACATCAAGAATGTGTGACTGTAGACACAAAGGGTATTTTCAGACAAGAGACTCTCCACTCACTACCCACCCATCCACTATACATGTTGCAGGGCTGCAGTTTTGCCCTGTAACATGTATAGTGTGTGGGAAGTGTCTTGTCTGAAAACACCCAAAGACAGCAAAGATCAACCCTGGTTATTGGAGGTAGATTTTTTTTAGCTTATTATTTAATATAGTACTGGCACAATAAATAAAAAAGATACTACCAATGATAGCTTTGCCAGAGTTTTTGTTTGTTTTTTTAAAGAGAAGCAGATACTGAACTAGTTCTCTAGTCATGAACATTTATAGCAGATCTCTCAATTACAGGATGGTTTTTTCCCCTTTACAGCATAAAATTATGGAATAAACTATTCAGCAACAAACTGCATGAAAATGGACAAGTACAGTGGACTGAAAAATTAGAGGAAGTTATGCATTCTTTGGAACATTAGAAGGTAAGGACTCAAGACAGCAGGCTTTCAAAGATCAACAGCTCTTAGAAAGTAAAAGGAGGGGCTCCATGCCCCTGAATAAAGCAAAAGCAGACTGTAAACTCAGAACAAAGGCAGAAAGTCAAAGTAGCACTTCAACTGTGCCAGACATTTTCAGTTTTACACACTGCAACTGTTTGAAGCTGTACCAGTACTCGCGTTCTTGCTTTCTAAACTGCTGGGATTTGTCAAAGGACAGAGGTCCTTTTCTGATGACTTATTTAAGTTTATTTATTCACATTTATACCCTGCCCCTCCTGAAACAGCTCGGGGCAGCTTGGGGATTTGATAGTTCCTGGGGGTGGGACACAAGCTAGAAAGGAAATTTTTTGAGCACAGTCAGATAACTGATTACAAGACTCTCAATTATATTTGAGAACAGACTGCTATCAAGCAGTTTAGATTTCAATTATAATTTTCATTTCAATTTCATTTTAATTTATACCCCGCACTCTCAACCAAGGTCGACTCAAGGCGGCTTACATCCATACACAAAAAATACAAATATCTAGGGTTTTTTATCCCACACAGGGGAAAACCTAGAAACAACAATATAATATAACAACAATATTTGGGTCAATCTCACACAAGGGGACCCCACATCATAGAAAGAAAGAAAGAAAACCCACCCCACCATTTTACAGCAACACATAATACATCATATTCAACCCACTCTCCCTCCCACCGGTATCCACTGCTAACATTCTCAATCCTGCTCTCACCAGGGATCCCTTACAAACTACTTCCAGCTGTCCCCTGCTGCCACCAGGGGACATCCTTCTCAACCCCTCTCACCAGGAGAGAAGACGACCCTCATCAATCTATACCAGTAGAGATTTACATTCCCTTATCCCACTGACAGCCCCTCCGGCCCAACCGAGCTGTGCCCCTGACATGTGCCTCTGGCACGGCCTTCAGCGGCCCCTGATGTTATGGGGAGTGGTCCAGAAGAACACCTCCCCAAACCCCACCCCCCAAAAGGTGGGAGGGGAGGGAGAGCCATGCCATAGCCCCTAGCTGGCCAAATTTCAGTGCCCCGCCCCCAGTACCAGTCTCTCTCCTCCGGTGTCATCAGATTTGGGGGGGGGGGG
>QEPC01003936.1:685921-699988 GCA_003113815.1 Sphenodon punctatus
GGGGGGGGGGGGAGAAACGACACTCATAACGTGAGCATGGATCCATTTTTTTTTGGTAACGGATCTAAGCTAAGGAAGAAATTAACATTGGCATGTAGCCATGCTACAATTTCACATTAGTGCTGTTTTCGTGCAAGACTGAATCTCATGCAAAAACCCAAACGTGGGCAAACAGTCTCAAGATGCAAGCGAGATTCCAGATTTATGTCATAGATCCATCTCCTATCCTTGAACTCCTGCTTTCTTCCTTCAAGCTTGTTCTTTCAGTACTTGATGGTAGGGAGTCCATGTATGGGCCAAATTAAAATAAAATAAAAACAGTCTTGAGTCAAATGTGGCTCTTGGGCCAGAGGTTTCCCACCCAGTCTATGATATTTGCCAAAAAACAGATCCATCTTTTGCAACACGAACACTTCTTGATGCAAGATGTTCCATAAAATTTTTAAGATGATGTGATTTATTATGCTCTGCGCCCCCCTTTTTGGTGCAATGGAAAAGGAACATGGCGATCAATAAGCCTGATGGGCATTAACTCCTCCCATGCCTTCCTAAATTGTTTGACTACTTCTAATTTACTACCTGGACAGATTTTGCATTCCTAATTCTTTAGAGTTAGTTTGTTTGGTAAAAGTATGTCACTTTTGTGTTTGGCCTCTAATTTGATATTAGCTTGGGACACTGGCACCAAAACAAATAGGCTACAATCCTCACCAAGATGCAAGGCATGACCTTTACTTCTGCAGTTCTTCAACCCTCAACACAGATGAGATTTTGGGGATAGGGATTCCTTCGCCACCTTCTCCTCCTCCAAGGGAAGCTGACTGGTTTTGAAGTCAACACAAGGGAGACAACTTGCCCAAATTTCCTTCCCCACCCGAGTTCTATAACCTCAATTACCATCAACAATTGTCTAGACCAGGGGTGGAGAAATTTCCCCTCCCAGGGGCCGCTTTAAAAATTAGTACAAGCTTCACCAACTGCATATGAGTCAGGGTGCTTAAGGGTTGCACTCAGGAAGATGACAGTCCAGATCACAGATTGTACTGTACCCTTGTGTGCATTCCTCATCTCTGCTCCCTAACCCCAAGTTCAGTCATTCAGTGCCAGGGAATAGGAACTGGATCCAGGGGTCAGATACAAGAACCAGAAGGAGGCCAAGTAAGAACTAGTTAGGAGCTGCATTTAGCCCCTGGACAGGAGGTTCCCTACCCTTGGTCTAAACTACAAGGATGATTAATATAGTTGGTTTTCGCCTATAAAACAGGGACCTTGGGTAAAGATCAGTGCCTTCCTGTAAACCTAGTCATTAGATGTCATGGCTACAGTGGTTCTAAATAACACATTGATCTCCTGTTACTTGGACCTGATCAGCCAGTCAACTAAAGAATGTGGCCAATGCATGCTTGTCTCTTCTGACCAACATGAGGCAAGAAACTGATTCAGTAAGGCAAAGACTTCTAACCTTTTTTTGTTTAGGCACTCCTATGGCACACCTACACTTATATCAAGAACATAACCACACATGCAAATTATAATATTGTACTTGCTAATTTAACATGGCAGTAGACTCAAGTAAACAGCATTTTTCAGGCACACGTAACAACCTCCAGACATGTACTGCCCCATATTGGAAGTTCCATTACAAAAGTCTGTTCAGGCAGAAAGCTGGTGACAATAGCTGGTGACTATAATAGATCAATACACCATCCTATGCTGAAAGAGCACCAGACTAACAGCTATTTTTCATGTAGTACCAGCAATGTGCCTGGTGTTGAACAGTTGTGATTACACAGGTCACTGCCCCGAAGGACTTAAAAACTTAGGATAGACTAAATTACTATTGCATCTGACCTAGAGACAAATTGTCAGTTGGATCCCATTGCAGAGCTCTATTACCTAGCAGCAGATATGAACACAAAAACTTGTGTTCCTTTCTTCAAAGCATAAATATCATTTTGTGGGACAAACCCTTGCCTTCACCTACTAACATCCTTATGGGGACCTATTAAAATTGATTACAAGAGTGGGTATTGCTATGGGTGGGCAATGGCAAGTCTATAGTGGTCACTGGGAAGAGGAGGGAAGCATCTTCAGCTTTCACTGCCTCGGGCCCTACTAGTATGTAGCTGCAACACCCCCTTTCCATCATTAGCATCAAGTATGCTACCAAGGCTTTTCTAAGACCAGCAACAGCACAGGGATAGTTGCTAGCAGGGCCGGAGATGGCAGAACATGAATTAATTTCACCTTCTAAAGCAGAGCAGCAGAATAAGGGTGGCAATCACCAGACAGGGCTTAATTTGTGGGGGACAGAGGCTTGCCAGCTTCAGCAATTAAATTCAAAAGGGGGCTGAGCCCCAGAAGATATTCCCACTAAGAGTGTGCCCCCCCCAAATGTGAAAGACCTATATTGTCCATTTCAGGGTTAGAAATGAAAGACAGAAGAATCCTTTATGGTTTATTTGTCTTTTATTAATGACTTCTGTGCCCCCAATCCCCTGGGCTGGCCATCATATAGATTTAATCACAAGGACTCCTGTCTTAGATTCAGCTGTAGAGAGGCAGGTTAGTGTAGTGATTAGAGAGTGCATTCACACATACATTAAAATGCTGCTTTTCCTAAATGCAGTCAATTTCAAAATGTGCTTACGGTGCACTATTCACATATGGGTTTATTGAAGCACATTTTCAAACTGACTGCATTTAGGAAGCAGCATTTTCACTACACAGTGTCCCGTTTCCCAGGCCCACGGAGAGGGGAGAGAAGGCGGGGAAGCGAGGCGCTTTGTAACCAAGCCAAGTATATGCACTTGAGACTTCGCATCCACTTGAATGTTTGTCTGTCTTCTCCCCTGTCTCTCCTACTGTCTTCTCCCCGTCTCCCCCCCTTTGTCTTTTAGATTGTAAGCCACAGGCAGGGACCGCATCTAATTCTATGTTCTGTACAGCACCAGGTCACAGGACTGGTGCTATATAAATGTTTATAATAATAGTAACAACAACTGACATGATACTGACTAGCCTTGTCAGTATCATGTCAGTTACACAGCCCCTCGCTTCCCTGGCTCTAGGCTCCTGAAGAGGGGAAGAGGAGCTGAGCCGAGACAGGGAAGCCAGGCACTGTGTAACTGAGATGACACTGACATTCCCACAAGAGGATTTATGTGGGTCATGTCAAATGCACACTTGCAAAGGTAGCTTTTGAGCACATTCACACATACATTGAATCAGCGCTTTTTTCTTTCCCCCGCATATTAGAACGATGTGGAAAAGACTCTATGCGCTTATTTAGCAGTTCGCCCGTTTGTTTTTCAAGAGCATTGAGGGGCAGCCAAAAGCTACCTTTACAAGTGCACATTTGAAATGACCCGCATAACAGCGCCTCGCTTCCCCGGCTCAGTTCCTCTCCGGGAGCCTAGAGCCGGGGCGCTGTGTAACTGACATGATACCGAGCATTTTTACACACATGTTAAAGTTCCAGTTCTTTCAATCTTCTGGGTTTAAAAGTCCACAAGTAAGTTCTGCATTCATTTTTTCACACACACACTGCCCTGAGGCAGTTCCCGGATGCATTCATCACACAAACACTGCCCTGAGGCAGCCTAAAGTAGCTACAGCTGTAGATGTGACAAGCTGCCATGGAAACCAGGTGACCACAGCTGCCTGGAGCAAAGCAGTTTACCAGGGGAACCTTTTACACACAAAATTTCTGGGAGAAGGTCTACGCAGAAGTTCAGAGATCTGGATGTTTAAGATCTGGGTGAGTTAGACACACAGAAAGTTCAGGATGCAACAGCAAACATCCAGAAGTGTGTGTGTGTAAAAACACCTGCTGACCAGGCTAGTCAGTATCATGTCAGTGACACAGAGCCTCGCTTCCCTGGCTCTGGCTCCGCTCCTCTCCCTGCCCCAGGAGCAGGCGCTGTGTAATGAAAATGCTGTTTCCTAAATGCAGTCAATTTCAAAATGCGCTTAAATAAACCCATATGTGAATAGGTTTATTTAAGCGCATTTTGAAATGGACTGCATTTAGGAAAAGCAGCATTTCAATGTATGTGTGAATGTGCTCTTGGAGCACATTCCCACATACAAGAAAATGCAAATGCTGCTACTATCCTAATGTGCATAAATAGAACCATGCACTATTCACACTATCTTTTTTTTGTGTAAGTCACATTCAGAAGCCAATTTAAATAATGTGCCTTTTCACATTTTCACCTTTACTATATACCCGAAAATCCCACAGCGCCCTGCTCTGCGCCTGTCCCGACTGAAGCGGAGCAGGAGCGCTGTGTAACTGGCGTGATATTGACTCAGTCAGTTACACAGAGCCCTGCTTCCGCTCTTCCCTCTCCGGGAGCAGAGCCAGGGAAGCAGGGTGCTGTGTAACTGACATGATACTGACTAGCTACCATTCCCACAAGAGGATTTATGCGGGGCATTTCAAATGTGCCCTTGTAAAGGTAGCTTTTGGCTGCCCCCAAATGCGGTTAAAAAACAAGCGGAAGCAGCCTTAAATAAGCACATGGAGCCCTTCACACAGCATTAGAATATGCCAGGAAAGAAAAAAAGCACTGATCTCCTGGTTGTGGGAATGTGCTCTAAGAGTTAGAGACCAGGGTTCGTGTCCCTGTTCTGTCACGTTGTGGGGGGAGACAGCTCTGGGGGCCATTCATTTTTATTTGTTTATTTAAATTAAGCACTGCTGCCAGGACAGGGATTCCCTGCCCTTGTATTGGGGGGGGGGGGGGGGGAGAAGAGAGAGAGACTAGCGGGAGCATTTCCCTCAGACTCCCCGCCTGTGTGTGATTTCGGGTGGCTTACCCTGCTATGCATCCCTGCGCTGGGGGTGCGGGTGCTTTAAGACCGGCCGATCCCGCGCATATTCGGGCTGCGCATCCCAAATATGCGCGGGGGGGGGGGGGGCATGTCTGAAAGTGACATGAGAGAGAGGACCCCGCTCTAGCTGCAGCACCAAGCCCCCTCCCCCTCACGCACCCGTCGGGCTCCTGGCGGCGGGCGAGATTCGCTCAGCCAGGGGCACCCAGATAGGGCGCGGGAGTAGGGCAACGCTCCCCCCTTCACTCAAGCGCCCTCCAAGGGCCTGACACCACCACCCGGGGGGGGAGCCTCCAGTCCGGGTTGACGGCCTCTCCGCGGAACCAGAAATGGGGGGGAACCAAGGGGCATCGCTTCCCAACGCAGAGCAAGAACCGCGGCCCCGCCCGCAGCAAGCTGGGTCCTCGCACTCACTTGGGGTCTCGTTGAAGCGTCTGAGGGGAGCCTTGGGGAAAGCCATCGCCGCGCGCCGCCAGCCCCTCACCACCCTGTACCTCCGATTTCAAACCGCCCAATCGCGAGCTTTAACACTCCGCCCGGCGGCCAATCCCGTCACCCTGCTGCGGACAAGCCGTTCTGCCAATCGGATCCGCCGGCCGGAGCATGCGCGCTGGTAGGACTAGGTTCTGGCGAGACAGCTGAGTCCTGGCTCATCGCCCGCTCTGCGTGGACCATGTCGGCGCCGTTTGAGGAACGCAGCGGGGTGGTCCCCTGCGCCACGCCCTGGGGCCGCTGGTACCAGACCATGGAGGAGGTGTTCATTGAGGTGCAGGTTCCGCCGGGCACCCGGGCCAAGGACATCGAGTGCAGTCTCAAGAGCCGGCACCTGGCTCTGGCCGTGGCCGGGCGGGATGTGCTCAAGGTGAGCGCCTTCGGCAGGCGACGGCGGCAGGGTTCTGCAGCGCGGGGTAGAGGAGAGGAGGGAACACACACACCTGCCCCCCCCCCCGCTTAGGGTCCGTTCACACAACTTTCCCCTTGCAAATGCCCCACTTGTTTCTTAATCCGTGGTTGCCTTGCTCCATAAGAGCGCATTCATCTAGCCCCCCGATTTCCCTGCACTGCAGTACTCTACCCCTAGCATCAGGTGGCAGAGAAGGGGGAATTCTCAGAGAGCACAGGCGGTGGCAGTGGCTTCATCTCTGCCTGGACAGGTGGGTTTGTGCAACTACCCCTTGCACCTGGTGGCAGAGAACAGGCATCTTCACAGAGCTCAGGCGAGTGACAAAGACTTCACACACGATAAGGGTTTGTGCCATTGTTTTCTCTGGAAAAGTACATGCAACATATTGAGTGCTACTATGTGTATGTATCCTACATGCTCCGCTTCTGAACATGTAGGGGTTTGTGCACCTGTGTTTAAATATAAACAACTTCTAACGTGTCACTCGTAAACTGTTGGGATGAGGGGGGCTTGCTGGTCTGGGAAGCAGTGAGCAGCAACAGCATGGACTTCCTGGCACCTACCTTCCCCGGTAGCAGTAGAAGAAGCGGGTGCCTGCTTCTGCAGGTGAGGGAGGGCATGGGGAGCAGCGGCACCCTGGGACCAAGGCAACATAGGAAAAGGTGGGGAAAGTATTTCTGTGGAGGCTCTCCCCATATTTATATGCCGCCCCAAGATGCTTATAGCAGGAGGGGGCAGCATATAAATGTAATAATAAATAAAACATCACAAAAGTTACATGGTGGTGCTTTCTCTGCACGGTTGGCTTGGATGCCCATTCATGCCCACCCTGCAGGGCAAGCAGTGAAATTGGGGATTTAAGTACATATTATGTTTGGTGTTTCCGGTATGAAACACCCATCATGATGTGTTTACTTCACTTAGTATATGTTAATCCATCAGACAGAATAAGAACTGCCATACTGGGTCAGATCAATGGTCCATTGAGCCCAGCACCTGTCCATGACACTGGCCAATCTCAGATGCTTCAAAGAAGTAGCCAACAGCTCACAATGAGGTGATCTGTTTCCTGTTGTTCACTCCCAGCTCCCGACAATAATAGGTAGTATTCTCCAAACCTACCTCTGACTAATAGCTGCGAATGGACCTCTTCTCCACAAACTTGTCCAATCCTGTTTTAAACCCACCTACAACGGGCCTTGACCACATCTTCTGGCAACAAATTCCACAATTTAAATTGTGTGCCGAGTGAAAAAATAGTCTCTTTTTTATTTAAATCTGCTACTTGCTAGTTTCATGGAGTATCCCCTAGTTCTATTACTCTTTGAGAGGGTGAATAACCATTCCCTATTTACTTGTTCCACGCCACTCGTTATTTTATAAACTTCTATCATATCCCCCTGACATCTTTTCTCCAAGCTGAAGAGCCCAACATGTCTAGCGTTTTTTCATAGTGGTGCCATTCCATACCCTTTATCATTTTTGTTGCTCTTCTCTGAACCTTCTCTATTTCAACTTTGTTTTAAAAAAAGGGGTGTGTGTGTGTTAGATGGGGCAACCAGAACTGCACACAGTATTCAAGGTGTGGTCACAGCATAGATATATATAGCAGCATTATGATATTTTCATTTTTATTCTCTATCATTCCTAACATTCTGTTTGCTTTTTTGACTGTGGATGTTTTGAATCTGAAGTCATAGTTAGCCTCTATGGCCACTGTCCCCAAACCTTCGCTTGTGTAACCTCAGTTTGAAACAAATATAATCCCATGATCCCTGAGACAGCAACAAAGATTTTCAAAATGTAGCAAATATAATTTGGATCACAATGCTGTCTGCACATAGTCTCCTTCCTTGGAGACAATGCTGTCTCCTTACTTGGAGTCCCAATTCACTGTTCACAACAACCCTGTGAGGTAGGTTAGGCTTAGAGAATAATGCAACTGGCCCAAGGTTGCCCAGTGAGTTTCTGGCTAGGGCGAGATTAGATCTGGGGTCCCCCCACCTCAAAAACAAACTTTTTGCAAATTCTGCTTTCAAATGCTTTTTTTTCTTGCTGTTTTGTTTGAAACAGTTTTAGGGGAATTCAGATGCTTGTTTGCAGAGTTGGAGGCTAAACCATGAGAACCCTAAACTGAAACTGACTGACGAGTTTAATTTCATTTAATTAAAACGAATGAAATGAAAAAGGTAAATAAAGCACAAGGGGGAGAGGGGAAAGGACATTATACACAGATGCATTTATCTTCGTCTTTATGCAGTGATCACTTGCGTATGGGTAACTTTACTCAGACACCCCTGCCCCCCGTCATGGATTTGGGGGTCTGCACCCCCACTTTACCGGGTTTGAGTGACTCAGTTTCCCTTGCGCACAGTTCCCTTGAATCAGTTCTCTCTCTGGCTAATTCAAGTGTGCCACAATGAAACTCCTTTGTCACACAAGGGTCCGATCCTTCCCGTTTACAGACTCTTTACTCTCTGGGTTTGCAAGAGCTTGAGGGCTCTTGTAGCTCACTTGTGTTCCAATATTAGACACCTTCCACTTCTTCATAAAAATTAAGAAGTAAGTTTATTGATTACATAAACAAGATAGTAAAACAGAGTGGTCTAGAAATAAAAGGTAAACATAACGCATTCCTAACTTATACTGGTTGAGTTCCTAAGTTATTCATCTTACCCTAGCGAGTCCAGAAGTTCTGGTTTCTCAGCCATAAGGTGACTGGCTGGGCCCTTGGCTTAGAGAGCGAAACCTGTCTCTCAGTTCATGCTGTCCCCAGTCTGCTGTAGCCAAACTGGTCCCTTTTGTATGCAGATGTCTCTGGCAACAGCTTTGCAAGAAGAAGCTGTGTTCCCTCTGGGATCTCTCTCCTTATATCTCCTGGAGGAAACTCCTAGTAAGTTCTCCAGGCTTCTAGAATTCCCTTTGTTCTCTCATCAGGTTTCTCTGTCTTTCTGCACGTAGTCAATGGCTACCTGCATTAGCATTGTTAATGACTCTGGCCATTCGTCTGGCCCCAATACACATGTTGGTATCTCTTTGTATTTTCTGTAGGCCGGTGATGTGTAAGAGCCCTAATTCGAGTTGTACAGTTCTCAGAGTCAACATTACAAACATGTGGAACCTTTGACATTACATAGTGTACATGTATAGTAACATTACATACATGTGAAACCCTTGGCACCCCACATTTACCAAACATGTAGTCCCGTGTTACACGTGTGTGACCCCATGTTTCTCCGTGACCCCCCCCCCCCCCACCTCCGTCTCTGTGCATGTGGACACAGAAATTAGTTGACTTCAGAGGATGCATTCAGATTCGCTATTGGGTTAGGATCACGAGTTGTACCATTGGTTTCATGTGCTTTAATGTTGGCAAAATAAAGATCTTGTAATATTTAAAACTAATTGTTGAAGCTGTATCGCTATAAACAATAAAATAGTAGTAATTTAAGCAGTTACTGCTTCACTACATTCCTTTGTATTTCTATACGTTGCAAAGTATCCATAGGTCTGAAAGAATCCCCATTCTTTTTTGTCTTTTTTTTTTTTTTTAAGAGCTAAACATCAGAAATTTCAAAGTTGTTGAGATAAGTGCTGTCGTAAAATGAGAAAGTGTTTGGGGCTTAGCTTAAAATCGTTAACGTCACCATCATATCAAATCTTTAATATTTACCTGGCTGCTTCGGAATCTTCTGATTGCTCCCAAATTGGAAATCAAATTGACTTTCCCATTAGGATTTTTGCAAATTCCTTGTGTCGTTGTAATTTATTTACATTGCACCATAGGTATGCATGGCACTTTACAGACTTGCTGGAATCCTGAAGGGAAGTCGCATTAAAATGGCAGCCTTTCACTGATTGGTTGAAACAGTGACAGGTATTTTATCTTAACTGTTCCTTTTTAATAATTTTTGTTAGCTAAATATTATTTACTATCTTGGATATAATAAACACTGACCTTTCCAATACCAGGTTGGCCAATAGGTACTTGGAAAGTTTTAAGATTATCAGTGAAACTAGGAGTAATGTGTTGAAATCCTATACAAATCAGACATAGAGTAGGCATCTGTATGTGTAAGCTTGTCATTGTCTCTTTCAGGGTAAGCTCTTTGACTCCACAATAGCTGATGAAGGAACTTGGACATTAGGTAACAATCTTTTCTTTTAAAACAAAATGTTGATAGGCAGTTCATTTTCCTTGTTTTTCCAAATCTCTGTTCACACCAAGACACGTTATTATTTCTGTAAGTCTAGGAATGTATTATAGTTCTGTTTTATGAACTTCTTTATTCTCCATAACACCATTCAGAAAACCATGAAAACAACCTGTTTTGATTTCTGATGCCATCTCAGACCTAGTAGAAAGCTGTCATATGTTCCGTCATATAAGCAGATTTCCATAGTAGTGCCATGCTTAAAGATGGCTTGATGATGCTGGTCTCATGGTAATACGAGATGGAGTTGTTATACTTACAATTCTATATGTGTATGAACTCTCAAACTTATTGAGAATTATAGTTGTGAGGGAAAGCTTGTTTTACAAATTAACCTTTTAAAAAGCAACTAGCAATAGCTAGACAGGTAGAATGTGTAAATGCCCCACGTCTTTTTACTGTTTTTCTTATTATCTATTTAGAAATATGGTGTTTTGCCTTACCAATTAGCAACAGCTCTTAAAGTTGACTTCTGTTGTGTTCATTGGTGACATAAGAAACACCAAGATCTGTGTGCTCTGAGGCAGAAGATTTTTTTCCAGTCTTCAGTCCTTTATAAAGATTGTATTTAAAGATTGTAATGCAGATGTGAAGCAGAAATGTCAATAAAATTGTACGATTATTTTTTTAATTATAGCCTAGTGTATGCTATTTTAAACATTCTAAACCTGCTGTTTTTGGACACACACACGTCAGCATTACACTGCAGTTGATCTTGCTTTTCATTTTTGGTCAACACTTTATTATTTTAACCCAAAACACCAGATTAGATTAAAAGAACATAAATCATTCAGTTCACCCCCTTTCATGTAGTACCAATCTGCTAGTAATACTTGGTACTGCTGTATTGAGTCATCTAGTTTTAAAGGTCTTGCAGAAAAAAAAGCATCTCTCTAACTTTGTGAGGCTATCCCACACTGTACTTCTCTGTCCACAATTTCTCCCTTGCTAGTCAACCTAGCTTTAGCTCCATTTTTTGCGGGGGTAATTTTTCTTATTATTGTGTCGTGCCTATGTTTACTACATACAGCGATTTCTTGCCATCCTTGTGTTATACTCCCTCCAGAGTGGTTTCCAGGAGCCCACCTCCATAGTCGTGCTTAATTTTTCCTTTACAAATGTATCCCTTTAAAAATAATGCTTTGTTTGAGGTGGAAAGAAATATAATCTACTGTAGCTTTCAATCTATGACTCTTTTATCCCCAAATCTTTAGATTTTCTAGTCACAAATTATACAGCTTGGAATTATGAATGTCTCTAATCTTCAGTTAATAAAACACTTTTACATGTTCTTTATTAATCTTATTTCACCAAAAATTAGCAATGATCTAAATGCTGGCTTTAGAAAAGAAAAAAGAAAAAAAGAAGAAAAAATGGATAGGCTATTTAAGAAAACTAGTATTTATTTCTGTTTCTTTCTTGTGAAGAGGACCGGAAACTGATCCGCATTGTTCTGACAAAGACAAACCGAGATGCAGGAAACTGCTGGAGTTCTCTGTTAGAAAATGAATATGCTGCTGACCCTTGGGTGCAGGACCAGATGCAGAGGAAGCTGACGTTGGAGAGATTCCAAAGAGAGGCAAGTTAGAGGACCGTACTAGTTACTACCTGAGCTCTACTAACGCTTAATGGGTGTTTTTAGATGTAACAGTAACCACTGTCAAATGAGTGGTGGTGGTTAGGTGTAAACACTGCCCCGAAATGGGAGAAACATAGTGGGTGAAAACAGACATGATGCTAACCACTCTTGGTGGTTAAAGGGTGGTTAGCGTCATGTCTGTTTTCACCCAGTGTCTGCTTAGCTACTGCGCCTTCATAAGAATTTCTGAGTCCATTGCAGGCCCATGGTTATGGCACAGGGATTCTGCATAGCTGCTGTGAGGTCTAAATATGAACTTTCAACAGCTACGTGCAACCTCTGCATTAGGCAGCGACACCAAAAGAACCTGTGCGGCTCTAGTGAATCAGTGTCTCCAGCACAGGGACAGCAGCTAAAACACCAGCAGGGAGCTGACTGGGGAACCCTGGTCTACTTCTCTGCTGTATCCTGAACTGGGGTGCGAACCAAAGACTTCCCTGGGCAGCAGACAATGACAGAAGATAAGTGCCACCACTCCCCTAATGCACATGCGTGTGCACACAAACAGTTGCTTGTAGGTAGCAACCTGTTAGGTCTAAACGGGGTGGGTGGGACAGCTAAATGATTGGGATTGCCAACATGGGCAATCCTGACCATGTAGCTGTCGTGAAATAAAACCACCCAATGACGTGCTTGCTGTACTTTCATACTGTACAAACCTTTCTTCTGTCCACTGAGATTCATCCAGTATTCTTCTGGGATACGTTTATTACTTTAAACATTCTGTCACTTTCTAAGCAAAATTTAAATTTACCCCTAAACTACAATTCTACATATTTCCAGAGACTGTAAAACTCCTTGATTAAACATTCAAAATGCCAAACCATTACTAATGGAAAGTAATTCAGGATTCGTTAAACGTCTTTTCTTTTAGGATGTGAACCTTAACTGACTGTGCAATGTAGGTTTTTGTATCCAAAATGGGATTCTTTGAAGAGAGAATGTTCGTGGAAGTGTTTGTCTTTAAAGTTTAGCATTAATAATGGTCTCAAGTACATCTTATTTGGGCAGTATGAGCAAAAGTTTCTATTTTTCAAACAAGCAAAATCAGAACATAAGTAGTGCCATACTGGGTCAGACCAGCGGTCCATCTAGCCCAGCATCCTGTGTCTGACAGTATCCAGCTCCAGTAGCTCAAGAGAAGTACATATACAGGTCATGGAGGTGTGATCCATCTCCTGATAACCTCTCTCAGCTACCGGTAGTCAGAGGTTTAAGTCCCAGCTAGTAGGCATTTATGGCTCTATCATCTAAGAATTTCTCTAATTTCCATTTGAAGCTAGTTATGCTGCTGGCCTTCACAGCCGACTTCAGGCAATAAGTTTCATGACTGTATTATCCGCTGCATGAAAAAGTACTTCCTTTTGTTCATTTTAAATCTGCCATTTAACTTCAGAGAGCGTCCCCTTGTTCTCTTATTTTGATAAAGGTCGAACAGCTCCTATCCTATCACCCCTTAATTGCCTCTTCTCAAAGTTAATGGCCCCAACCTGTTGAGCCTTTTTGACTGTGGCCACACACTGAGCTGATGTCTTCAAGGAACTACACACAATGACTCCCACGATCTTTCTTCTGAGTGATTACACCCAGATTTGAACCTAGCAATTGTGTATGTATAGGAAGGAGTATTTCCCCCTATACTTATTTATTTATTTATTTATTCAAATCTCTTCTATCCTGCACCCTCCTGCTCACAGAGCAGCTCCGGGCAGCTCACAACAGAAGCAATTTTTATAAAATCAACAATTAAAATAAACTCAAAATTTTAAATTAATTAAAATATACTAAAAGGGTGAAACTGAACCCCCCCTCCCCTAATCCACCCCACCTGTCTCCCTCTCCAAAGGCCTGGCAGACAGCCAGGTCTTACACTGTCTTCGGAAAGAGGGGAGGTCTGGGGCCAGGCAGGCCTCCGTCGAGAGGGAATTCTACAGCCTAGGAGCAGCCACTGAGAGCTCCCTCCCCGCTGTTGCCACCCAGGGGACTTCGGGTCGGGCATCCCCGGCCGGACACAGGGGCCACAGCACGGGTAAGCAGAACCCGGGCCGTTTAGGGCTTTATAGGTCATCACCAACACCTTGAATCGGGGCCCAGAAGACAATAGGCAGCCAGTGTAGAGAACGGAGCACTGCTGTAATGTGCTCACGACGACCCATTCCCGTTAGGAGACGGGCCGCCGTATTCTGCACCAGCTGCAGCCTTCGGACCATCCCCAAAGGTAGCCCTTCGTAGAGGTAATAATCAGGGGCGGCTGGTGGCTTTTTAGTTTGGAGGGGCAGTAAGGCCGTCCGGCCTGCCAGTGGGCGGAGCCAGGGCAACGGTAGGCGGAGCCAGGGCAACGGTAGGCGGAGCCAGGGCACAACCCAGCAGCAAGGAGTTCCCAGGGTGAACATCAGAAGATGGAAGAAAACACAGTAGTCTAAAATGCACTTCAAGCTTAAAATGAATAACGTATAAACCCCAAGCACAGG
>QEPC01003936.1:701094-731378 GCA_003113815.1 Sphenodon punctatus
CCCCCCCCGGGGGGTGGGGAGGTCGGGTACTGGGTGGGGGAGGGAAGGGTCACTGCTTACCTGCTCTCTGAGTCTCTCTCTGGCAGGCAGGAGCAGCAGCAGCGCGGGGAGTCTCTGTCGGGGGACATGAGGCAGGGAGGAAGCATGCATGCGCGCTGCTCCCCCTTCCTCTGTCCCCCGCCAAGCTATCTCACCAGGGCTGTCAGCCCGACCGACCTGGTGAGATCTTCCATTGTGCCCATTGAGCACAATGGAAGGCTGTAGCCCCTCCCTCCAAGCACGTCCCATACGTGCTGTGGACAGAGGAGCTCAGCCGCCCCAATCGCGTTTTCCATAGGAAAACGCTTTGGGCGGCTGATTTTTGGGCCTTCTGGGACCCACTCCTCTGGAGTGGGTGCCAGAAGGGAAGTAAAGGCTGCTGCAGTGCTGTGGTCAGTTTCAGTGTGAAACTGACATGAAATTGACCACAGCGCTGCAGCAGCCTTGGCTCTGCAAAGGCAAGGCAGAGGCTGCGGCGGGGAGGTTGTTTTTTTTTATTTATTACTTTGAGCGGGGCCGCCTGTGGGGGCGCTTAGGGGGTCAATGCCCCTGAAGGGGAGCCGCGCCTGGTAATAATATATACCTCACCTTGCACTTATCAACATCAAGAATCTCTCCCTCCCCTGCACTTGGGGAAAAAAAGAAAGGGGCGGGGGGAACCTTTTAAAACTCTTTTCTTGCCTTGCTGCCTCTCTCCAAATCCAGGATGTCTCTCCGCTTCTCTGCAAGTGCAGGGGGGAAGCGAGGAGAAGGATTCATGGCGAACAATTTTTTTAAAAAAATCTTGCATGCACAAAATATTTTGGAAAAGTTGTAGAAAAGGGCAGCCAGTCTGTGCATGCGTGAATACTACACGTGTCCAAACAATGCCACGCATGCGCAGAACAGCTGCCCTTTTCCAAAATGGTGCAGATACTGTTGGCGCCATTTTGGGAAAGGGCTGTGCATGCGTAGAGCGGTCTTGGCAGCCTTTTTGTGCATGTGAAATGATCTTATTTATTTGTTGCGACAGGTCTCGTGAGATTTTACACTGTGGCCACGATTTAAGTGAGATCTTAGTCCCAGCCAAAATCTCATGATTATCCAAGTTGATTCTCGTTTCAGCCTTCATTTTAGTGATAAGTTACATATTACTGATAGGCTGTTTTTACACGGAATTCCCCCCCACTCACTCCCCCAGGTCGCTCAGTGTTTGGGCGGGTGTGTGGCGGGGGGAGACAGTCTGTGTATACAGCACTGGTGGTGGGGAGGGCATGTAAACACCACAGGCAGCGGGTGTTTGTGCATTCGCATTCCTGCCGCACCCACCAACACCTGCCGCACACCTACCCACACCCACCTCCACCCACGGAGCCCTCCAACAGAACGGAGACTGCTCCGTGGATGGGTGTAGGTGGGTGGGTGTCAATGTAAATGGGCGCACAACCACTTACACCCACTGTGTCAAAACACACACACACCCGCCCAGTCCATGTAAAAACATCCATAGTAGTTCAGCAATTTCAAATTTTCAGTAAAGTGGATAGGGAAGAATCAGACAGATCAGACAGGCATTAGTATGGAACAAATACTTCCACATTAAATAAAATATGCAATCACAAGCACCAACAAAAATAGTTCTGATGCAGGTATGTCCTCTGCAGTAAAAGCTGATGCAAAGAACTGATTTTAATTTCTCAGCAATGGCCTTTTCATCTCTGAGCGCTCCTTTGTTCCCTGGTCATCTAGCAGACCAACTGCCTCTCTAGCTAGCAGATTTCCTGACTTTGATGTACTGGCAAAATATTTTGTTATTGGATTTTGTATCCTTAGCAAGTTCCTCAATTTCCCTCTTGTCTTGTCTTGTAATTATTTTACACTGTCTGCTCATTCCTATTTACCTCATTTAGAATATTTTTTCTTCCTTTGACCCGGATGACTTCCCCTTTTAGTTTTCCCTTAATTAATTTCCTTATCTTTGCATAGATCCCCATCTTGAAATTAAACACCCTTGTAACAAACTTATTAGGTAATCTCTCTTCTATTACCATGTTGAATCTAATTAAATTGTGATCACTATTAGCAAGCAGCTCTGCCACCATTACTCCTTCCACTAGACCCTCTACTCCAGTTAGGACACAACCTAAAATAGTTTCTGCTCTTGTGGATTCCAAGACAAGCTGCTCCAGGAAGCTGTCATGTATGATGTCTAGGAATTTGATTTATGCAACACATCCCAAGGAGACATTTCCCCAATAAATGTGGGGGTAAAGTCCCCCATTATTATTGCACTGCCTACATTTGTAGCCTCCTTAATCTCCCTTAGCATTTTACAGTCACTGTCAACGTTGTGGTGCAGGGGGGGTCAATAATATAGTTTCTTCACCACCATCGCATCCACAGCATAATCCTTCAAAAACGATCTATGCCACAATTGGTCGGCTTCAGCACAAGGCGAGCGCCACCTGCGCTCTAACCGTCTACCCTCCCACTTCAGCTGCCTCAGGTCCCCCGTATAGCATGGGGACCTGTGCCATTGGAGCAGAGGGAGCGGACGTCTGGGTGCAACCGTGTCAGTGGCCATGGTCAAGATGTCATTCCACAAGACAACCAGGCCATCGACAGAGTAGCCGCGAAGGTCAATAGGGAAGTCCCCAGAGAGTTCTGGAAACCAATCAGATCCATTAGTCTCCAAGGGTGGAATTCTAATAGGCCCAGCACCCTGGCGAGAGCATAGAAGGGCAGAGATCTGTGCCTTCACAAGGTAATGATCTAACCACGACAATGGTGTCATAACATCACCCCTGATAATTGGAACCTCCGTTTCCAGGTTGGTGCAAAACATCAAATGTTGTGAGAGAGCTCTAAAATTGTTTTCAAATGCAGTAGCATCGTTTGATAATTCTTGTTGATGGAGTTCTGCAGCATGTCACCAGAATAAGTGAGAGGAGAGCTTACTGGTAATGGCTGCTGAATTGGCACAGTTGTGTGGTTTAGCGGTGTACAAAAACGACTCAGGGCTGTGGGAACTCTCATCTGTCAGACAATATTCAGGGACATTATTACAGTGGACAGTCAAAACATATAACCCCGCTCCCTGAAAACGGTAAATGTTTTATTGATATGGAAATCTGGCTGCCTCCTAAAACCAAGTTATGATACCACTACAAAGTGCCATTTCTGGCATGAGGCAATATTCTCCCATGACTGCTTAGTGCCCTGTTGATATTATATAAATAGTAAATAATAATATTCTTGGTTTGTATTTGTAAAGTTTTCTCTGTCGACTCTGTGAAGGATTTCAACTCTGCCAACTGACAAGAATATAACAGGCGTGTGTGTATTAACTTGCTAGAATTAACAGAAATGGTCTGTTAACGTAGTCTTTCTGTTACCTCTACACAGAACCCTGGATTTGATTTCAGTGGGGCAGAAATTTCTGGGAACTACAGCAAAGGAGGACCAGACTTTTCCAGTCTTGAAAAATAAACTTCTGCTTTCATCTCTTCCACTGAACTGGAAAGGAGTTTGAAGTTATGAAGAAATGGAGTGTGTGGTTGATGAATTCATCTGCCTACTATCAACATAAACTTCAAAGAGTGTTTAAATAACTGCTTTCATGGATAGTGTCAGGCGTCTTCTCCAACTGCAGAATGATAGAGGCTTCCATTTCACTTGTGCTGACTTTCTAATGTTGCTGGGAAATGCACATATTATGAAGGTGCACTTTAAAACTAACAGTGCCATATGAAAAGGCTTTTTAAGCTTGATGAATCAGTAAAAATATTCCATGGTAAGCTTAAAAGTTACCAAGCAAACCACATGTTTAATTACATCAGGATTAGTACTCATGCAGAGAATAAATTGGAAAGGCAAGCCACATACTACTTTCTGAACTTTGAAAAATTCTATTTTTACTTGTTGGGGTTTTTAAAATAAATTCATTATTTTATGGCTCTAGCTTGGATGGTGGCCCTCTTCTGTGGGTTAATAACCTGAAATCTGAAACTGGAATAGTTGAGCTAAGACCTTTGTTTCCCGGTGCAGAAAATAAGGTTTGACATTTTGTTGCAGTGCCAAGTATCCCCGAGAAACCAGCATGGTACTGAAAAGTTGAAAGATCAGGTGGGAGCTTGGAACTACATGAATCATCACATTAACTTCCTAGTCTCGTGTGAAGGGAGAAAAAAAGATTTCACTTTTTTTTTTTAAAAAAAAGCTTGAATTATTAAAGAATTGGCCATCGACAAAAGCTATAGTCTGGCTTTGGTTCCTGAGTAATAGTGAGTTATGTTAATTACTTGCCATCGTAGCAGCCAAATGGGCAGCTGTGAATTTCCAGTTTGAACTAGAAAATAAATGTTAATGACAGCCATTTGTCTGCTTACAGCCCAGTCCTACCTGGCGCTTGTTGGGTAAGACGGCTTTGTGGGTTGGGGGTGCTTTGTAAACAATGCGTTGTGCGTGCCTTAAGACTTTGTTGTTAAAGTATCCAGATGCAGATATGAAAAAACCCAAACCGGTTCCCTGTCACATAGAACATAATTTCTAGACTGCAGAGAGAATGTGCAGATATAAGTGATCCAAATGGTGAAATGTTCTCCCCCATTGCCCCTCTAAAATTATTTATTCTAATTTTTAGTCTGCCCTTCCCAATTAGGCTTGGAGCGGTTTACAAAATATAAAAACATTTAAAAATTCCCTAGCCCCCGCACCAACCTTTTCCCTAACCCCTCCACCCAACCTTTATCCCTGCCTGCCAAATGCCTGCCCAAACCAAAAGGTCTTGCATCTTTTCTAGAAGACAAGCAGGCTTGGGCTTAGGCAGCTCTCCAAGGGGAGGGAGTTCCATAATCGTGGGGCAGCCACCAAGTATGCCCTTGTGAAAACTTCATGAGCAGATGGTACCCACAAAAGGGCACTCCCGACTGACCTCGGGCACCGTGACAGAATATAAGAGAAGAAGCGGTCTTTCAAATACCTGGGACCCAAGCCGTTTAGGGCTTTTTAGGTCAAAAACAGTACCTTGAATCGTGCCCGGAAAGCTATTGGCAGCCAGTGCAGACTGAAGCACTAGTGTAATGTGCTCCCAACATTCTCCCCCACCCCCTCCAACAGAAGTCAGGTAACTAATGCAGAATCAAGGGCAGCCCCACATAGAGTGCATCGCAGTAGTCTACCCTCAAAGTTATGAAGGCATGGATGACAGTGGCCAAAGCCAAATCTGATTAAAAATAAGGTTGCAGCTTTCTCACCAGATGAAGTTGGTAATAAGCGCACCTGACTACCGCTGCAACCTACCAATCCACGTGCAGCAGTAGAGCCAAGAGTGCCCCAAGTCTGCGAACCTGCGTGACCAAAGGAGGCCAAATCCCATCAATAACAAGAGTTCATATACCCTCCAGGTCACAAGGCTAGATCACCTTACTGATCATGTATTCAGCTTAAATTGTCTTGCCCACCTTCAGTCCCCAGTGGCAGCAAGACACTAGGTAGGCACTGACACTGCAGGACCTGGGTCAGATGAAAAAGTGAGAGTTGGGTGTCGTCAGCATACTAACATCACTTCACTCCATATCTTGGAACAATCTCACCCAGGGGCCTCCGATACACATTGAAGAGTGGGGACAAAATAGAACCCTGCAGGAACCCACAAGAGTCCCTGAGGGCCAATGAGCCACCACCATCTACCGCCACTCTCTGGGTTTTCCCAGCCACAAATGAGTGGAACCTTGAGCAGTCCTGCAAACCCCTGCTAGGTTATGTCATGATCAACTGTATCAAAGGCTACTGAAAGATCTAACAAAATCAACAGGCTACAATCACCCTTGTTGATTTCCAAGTGGAAACCAAGGCCCGAAGAAGAGGGTCAGTGCAATGTCCAAGACAAAATCCTGACTGACATGGGTCCAGGAATCCAATAGCATCAGGATGTGCCTGAAGCTGCGAGGCAACCTCCCAGTCAATAACCTTTCTTAAAAAGGGAAGATTAGAAATGGGGCAATAGCCAGCAGGGGAGTCACTATCGAGAGAGTTTCTTGAGCAGGGGGTCGGGCAATAAGCTTTGAGACCATTAGGCACCCTGCCATCCCAAAGAGAGGCATTGACAACCCGAGCTAGCAATGGTCCCAATGTCTCCTAGTTAGCTTTCACCAGCCAGGACAGGCGTGGATCTAGTTCACAACTGGTTGCCAGCACAACTCCAAGCACCACCTCTGCATCGGTGGGAAAGACTAATTGAAGATGATTCAAGCAAACCAGACAAGACCAAGCCTTCCCAAACTCGGACTCTGCAGCCAAACTGGCAGTTCCCAACTCACGCCAAATACAAGCAACTCTATCTGCAAAGTAAATGGCAAACTTGTCACAGAAGGCAGCTAATGACTGTCGTCAGCAGATGTCGTTCTAGCAGAGCCATGTAAGGATCAATTCTTGGTCTAGCACTATTATTTTTACTAATCATCTTGATGTTATTTTTAAAGTTTACAGATGACAGATTCTGAGGTAACTAACTGGCTGTTATTACAGAGGGACGTGGACAGTCTGGTAAAATCTCATACAAGTTGTGTTTAATTGGATGTAGGCAAGGGCTTCTCTGGGAACAAAGATGACGGGCTAGGTCTACAGCGTGGCATATTGGCTTGGAAAGGAGCAGTTCAGAAGAGGATCTGATGCTCATTTTAGATTACTGCTTCAGATGTGAGCTTGGAATGCAATATGCTATGGCTAATTAATACAAGGGTTCCCACTTAATTCTGTGAGCCATAGACAGAAAAAATATGAGACGTGTATTAAATAGTGACCATCCCCACAGAGGGCAAGACTCAAGGTCTAGCCCCACTCCCCAGTTTGGGAACATTTGGGTGTAATTCTTGGCTATAAATAAAAGGGGAAATCAAGCACAAAAAATGTAATTTTACCTCTGTGGTATTGATGAGTGCTACTGCGGAGTAGCGTGTCTGATTTGAGGCCGTGTTTTATGTGGTAGAAATATTGGAGAGCTCAAAGGGCCAGCAAAACTCTTAGAACTGGAAAGCTCGGTCTATTCAGTTTATTATTATTCAGTTCAAGAGGAAAGTTAGCTGCTGTGTAGGTACGTGTGGGAAAGTATCTGGTATTAGTGAGCTCTTCCACATTGTAGACTAGGGGTGGGGGACCGTATTCAGTCCAGGGACCCCATTGGCAATTTAAAAATTACTGGGCGGGGGGCACAAAAATTAAATTATTCAGCACTCAGCTGATCAAAAAGGGGGGAAACCCTCACATCACTTCTACTAGCCAGTGGCCATGCTTGCTTTATTAGACACAGCAATGCTTCCATTATAATGGAACTCAGTTTTTATACACAAGCCCAATTAATCCCATGTATTTTCCAAGCACACAAAGGAAGGAGAGCTGGAAAGTAATTACTTAGTCCCCAACCCCATAAAGCAAACATTTTTAAAATCCTGCAGTCAGTATTTTTTCTGGCTTTCTGTCCTAGCAAAATCAAGCTAACACTGCTTTCCAAAATGTATTGCCTAAGGCTCCAATCCAGTGCCATTGAAGTCAGTTGAAAGCCATTTATTTTAATGAGTAGAGTATTAAGCTGTTGGTCCCCAATCATACAATCAAATCTGCATAGGTGTACCCTTATGCCAGCACAGAATCCCAGTGGGGCTTGCAGAGAGTAAAATGACTTGTCTGGGTGTGTTGCTCCTTCCTTGAGTCAGAATGAGTCAAATTGTCTTAAAATAGGCTCACACAGACAAAAAAAACAAACCACTCAGCATCCCTGGGCTACCCCATGTAAATACATTAACTTCTTTGCAGTTGCTAAATACTATGAGGGAGAGCTCCTAAATGCATCACTGAGTTTAGCAACACAACAGGAGAAAGTTAAAGCAGAAACTGGAGGGGGTGGTGGAGAGAAAGGGGAAGGAACTACATGGAGTGGGAAGAAGTCTCCACTCTAAGTATAAACACACTTTGGAGAACTGAAGATCCAGAGCATGGAGGCTGTATCTACCATGAGAGCAGACATTGGGGGGGGGGGACTCACTGCTCAGGGGTCAGTAGATTAACTAGGTACATTACTTCAGGGAAGAATGCGCCTATTCCAGCTTCTAGCTGCAGCTGGAACACACCCCAAGTGTGCCCTACCAAGGGGAGCTTGGCAGACAACATCCCCCCAGCACTGATTTCCAGATCTCTCTGGGGGGTTTATCCACCAACCTTGACAGCTATTCTAATGATGGCTTGGTTGCTTTGTGGAAAGACATCTTGACCATGGTCATTGGTACAGTTGCACCCAGGCATCCACTCCCACTGCTGTGAGAGCATAGGTCCACCTTGTATATGGGGGACTTGAGGCAGTTGAATCAGGAGGGTAGGCAGTTAGAGTGCAGGTAGTGCTCAACTACGCTGAAGCTGACCAAGTGTGACAGATAATTTTTGAACGACTATGCTGTGGTTGTGATGGCACCAAAGAAATCTTTCTTCTTCACTATCATAGGGTGAAAATAAACCTAACTCTGGCCCACTATGACCCACCTGGGCTGGTGACTCACTGAGATGTCCATTTCCAGACCGCCAGATGTGGGCCAACTGCTGTCTTAGCCTGGGTTTCCGACTGACCCAGCATTGGTCCACTGGAAGATCTTGGGTGCATAGCCCAAGCCCGTGTGGGCCAGTGTATGTTTCTGATTCTATCCCAGCTACCATGGCTTCCCATAATTGGCCACCATGGTTGCCTGTCATGGTGGGAGGTGGGGCTACCCAGCCATGTTTGTTCTGTTCCATAGCTGGGGGGTAGGGCAGGGGAGGGATCACCAGCTCGGCACACGGTTGTTGTGTGCGCCAACCAGGTCCTTAGGGTGACAGCCACCATCTTACACACATGCACACCTGGGCGCGGGAGCAGTCATGGCAGCCACATGTTTATTTTCATCCATTGTGTCCGCAGTCTTGTCCTGCAGAGCTGTTCCAGGTGGTGAATGGCCTGATTAATCTGGTCTGTCTCTCCCATGAACTAGAGTCAGCTGTTGCCTGCTGTGACATTTTTATTAATTACTTTGCATACAAAAGCACTTGTATTCACCACAATTTGGGTGCTGCTGCTTCACCTGCACGGTCAGAGTTTGGGGTTGTGGAAACTGTCTTGTCCTGTTTGTTTGGATCATTTTAGGCCACATTCACACCTATTGCTGTGGTGCTATAAAAATGAGGCAGACACAGTAGCGGAGAGGAGCCCGATGCTGGAAGTAGCGCCGATGAAAACGGGTCTGCTGCTACTCGTGCATGACTGGGTGCAGTCCTGTGGCCTTAGTGTTACCCACCAAAGCGGATGATGTGGTTGGAGCAATGTGGGCAAACAGTTGTGAATTAGATCCGTGCCCATCCTGGCTGGTGAAAGCCAGCTGGGAGACATTGGGCCCGTTGCTGGCTGGAGTTGTCAAATATCTTCCCTTGGGCAGGTAGGTTGTCAGACACCTTTAAAACTGGTTGCCTGCTTCCTACTCAAGAAACTATTTTTAAACATTGACTCCACATTCAGCTATCACCGTGGCTCTAGCCTTCCCTTTTTGTCCAGCAACTTCAGGATCATCTCGATGCCATCGGATTTCTGGACCCATTTCAGATAGGTTTTTGTCTAGGATATAGCACAGAGACTTCACGTGTGGCCTTGGCTGATGATCTACACCTGGTGATTGACAAAGGGAACTGGGCCCTATTGATTTTGTTAGATCTTTCAGCAGCCTTTGATGCAGTTGATCATGGTGGTAATTTTTATTTTTGTTGGAAGTCACCATGAGATGCCATTGGCATAAGGAGGCAGCATATAAATGCAATAAAATAAATAAAACAAACAACTGCACAATTTGGTAGGAGTGTATGGGACTGCTTTTGAGTGGTTCCATTCGTTCCTGGGGGGGGGAAGGTCCCAGAGGGTGGTGATGCACAATCTCCCATTATTCCCTTAGAAGCTCCCCTGTGGTGTCCCAAGTGTTCCAGTTTGCCTCCCTTCCTGTTCGATGTTTATTAAGAGCACCAGGTGAGAGCATTCAGAAATTTGGAATGAAGAGCAATCAGTAGGCTGCTGACACCGACCTCTACCTCTCTTTTTCATCTGACCCAGGTCCTGTAGCCTCTGTGCTTACCCAATGCTTGGCTGCTGTTAGGGACTGGATGGGGATGAGTCAATTGAAACTAAATCCAGCCAAGACTGAAATGATGGTTGGCTGACCCTGTGACCTGGAGGGGATTGGGAGTTCCATAGCGCTGGCCCAGTAAACAAGAATGCCTCGCTGCATGCTCTTGTACAAATAGAATTAGCAAATGGTACCCACAGGGGTCGCAATGGAGCATGGAAGGAAATGTCCATCTCCTATGTGGGGGGTCAGGTGGTTTAGGTCTTTAAAAAAAGGTCAGAACCAACACCTTGAGCTGTGCTCTGCAGGTTATAGAGAGCCAGTGCAGATTGGAGAGCACAGGTGTAATGTGCTAACAGCCACACCCCTTCTAAAAAGGAGCCAGGCCACTACATTCTGCACTTGCTGCAGCTTCTGAACAGTTACCCAAGGCAGCCCTATATACAGTGCACTGCAGTAGCTTAGCCTCAAGGTACTGGAAGCATGGATGGTGACCAGATTGGAGTCAGAAACAAAAAAAAGTGACTCCCCCACATAAGCACTCCTGGCCACTGCCACAGCCTGATATTCCAGGTGCAGCAAAGGGTCCGGCCGCACTCCCAGACTGAAAACCTGGGTAACCAGAGGGGGCTAAACCCCTTCAGTAACTGAGTCCCAATTGCCTCCAAGATACAAGACCAGCCAAAGCATCGTTTAATTTTACCTGGATTCAACTTTGATCAGCTCACCCTCTTCCAGTCTCCAGCGAGCCAGGGATTTTTAGCATTGAGCCGGAGGGTTAGGGTGGAGATTTTATAGCTGCTTTTATTTAACAAGTAGCAGTGGTGGTGTGCAATCTGCTTGTCTTAGAGAAAGCTTCAAGTCTCACTACCTCATTCCCCATTTGTCCACACTGCCCTCATCACTCAGGTAAATGACAATCCTATAAAACAGACACCAGGTCTTTTTAGACGTGACTTTGGGCACAGATTAATCCACCCCCAATGTTATGTTTTAAAGAAGGTTGCCAGGTGTTACCAATTCAATTCAATTTTATTGATGGGCACTAGCTTTTGCCATGGCCCCACAGTTTGATAAAACAGACCAAATACATAAACAATATACAAATAAATAAAGACCAAACAAAATAAGAAAAAACACTCAAACAAAATCTTGTTCCTTTATCAATTGCTCGCCCCCTGCATAACCATTGGAGGAGCAGGTATCAGGTTCTAATCCATTCTTGAGGAAAGGTAATTATCTGGCAGAGCTCTCTTCCTATATGTATATAGCATATATCAGTTTAAGCCTCTTTTGCTTAAATCTCCGCTTACATTGAATGGGGCCAATGTTTCATCCTGATTCTATCCTCCTCTGTTCTGATTTTCAGGGCAAGCGGCACAAAAGTAGCAACAGCAATAAGATCCTCTGCCCTAGACAGGTTCAGCATATATTTTATCCTGTACGCCAAGACCCAATACTCTTTCCCCTGCACCAATGGCAAAATCCAAACTTCCCTTAAGTTCTCATACAATGGGCACTCAAAGAGGATACGATCCATCGTCTCCATTTTACCCAGGCTGCAAATGCACTTACGGCTATCCCTTGATAGGGCATTATACCGGGCATGAGTCACTGCTGTCTTGATGAGCCAGAGCCTAGTGTAGTTCCTACGCAACTCCCGGGCATTTAGAACATCTAAATAGCCCTCCAATCCAAAGAGTTCTTTAATACGGCCATACCATGGTGCTGCCCTCGAACCCACCAGGGCAGCCATATCCTCCTGCCTGCCTATATCCAATAGCCATTCCCTCACCAGCCTTTTCTGTTGTGCTGGGGGTAACTGCCACACTGCCTGCACAGAGTCCGGCTTTAGCTAAAAATGTGAGTTGAGAACTACGCCATGGATACACTGCCCCACCGGTATTCTCCAACATTTCTATGAGGCACAGACGTGGCAATGCCTCATCATCTTGGCGGAGGATATGTAACCACAGGTTTACCAATGCCTGCTTCTTTAGTGAAGCAATTGAAACCACACCAGTTTCCGCTCTCATAATGCAGCCTGGTACTGCTTGGGGTGCCCCTATTAGCTGCCTGAGAAATTTATTTTGGGCTCTCTCTGGCTCAAATACTTTCTCTTCTGGTATAATTTCTAGACTGTATAATAAAACTGATCAAATTTTAATTTCATAGACCTTCAGGATCCTAGAGGTGGTAATTGCTATGGAGCGTCTTGCTGTTGATAGAATTGCCCTAGACAGGGCTTTTGCTTTCCCCACTATCTTATGTGCCTTCCATGCCCCATTCCTACTGAAAACCATCCCAAGCTAGCAAAAGGAAATCACTTATTCCAAGGGCTGCCCCTGCAAGCTCCATCTATAGTTTTTGGTCCTCTTTCCCACCATCATGATCTTTGTTTTAGCTAAATTTATCTCCAATCCTTTGCTAGCGCAATACTCCCCACATGCACCTAACAATGCTTTTAATCCTCTTCTTTGGGATAAAAGCATGGTGTCATCTGTGTACTGGAGGACGGGTAAGGCACAGGACTTAATTTTTGGTGCACAGTGATCCTGCTTTAACAGCAGGCCATTCAAATCACTCGTGTACAGATTAAACAGCGGAGCAAGTACGCAGCCCTGGCACACTCCCTTATTCACTCTTATAGGTTTTATGAGCCTACTGCTCATGGGTACCCGAACTCTTGCAACATTACCAGCATGTAGTTGAACTATTAGGGCCAGTAAGTTCCTATCAATGCACGTTTGGGCCAGCTTGTCCCATAGACTCCTCCTTGGGACAGAATCGAAGGCTTTCTTATAGTCCACCAATGCCAAAAAAAGAGGAGTTTGGTGAATAGCCACATATTTGTAGCTCAAACGTGCCCGCGTAAAACAGCTGTCCATTACTGAGCAGCCGGCTCGAAACCCCAACTGGACACTTGGTATTAAAATCATACTCTCTGGCCCATGTATCTAGCTGGTTCAAGAGTATTTTCCCATATAACTTGCCCAAAATTGGGAGCAAGGAGATTGGCCTGTAACAGGCTGGGTCGTTTGGATCTCCTGCCAGGCGTTACCATGTGCTAGCTCCTCACTGGTGGGAAGACCCAAAGTGACAACCCTGACTAAGCTCTACCAGAGCTGGGAGCTAGCCACTGAACCTGGAGCAAGGCATGCTATCACTCCCTTCAGCCAGAGAAAAGGGGCATTGTATGCAGCACAGGGACATATGGACATACTTCCATGTGTTGCTGCCTTATCATGCTTCTTTGGCAGCCTGGTGATTCCAACCAGGGTCAGGGCTGCCTTCACTGCCCGGAGAAGTCCGTGGTGGTGGAGGCAGCCCGTCATGTGTAAGAACACCCACTGCCTTCTTAATGCAGCTGCTGGAACATAGCTCTTCTAGTGTGCCGTGTACTTTGCCCTAGAGTAGAGTGAGCTGGGGCATTAAAATACAGGGAATCTGCACCTGTTACTTTTGAAGCCAACCAGGTTACAACACAATTGCTAAATTTGCAAGGAAGGCTTGTTGTGTAGGTGAGTTGTAGTAGGTAGTATGTGTAACTGTCACCAGTGCATAATATCTTCATTGTAGCTTTAGCTAGTCTCAATATGCTTAAGGCAGATAGAGTAGTGTTGCTAAACTATATATGTATTTAGCTGGATGCTTCTACAAGTATTGGGAATAGGTGTTGGAGAGGAGAGCCAACATTTTAACAAAAGAGGGGAAAGGAGTCCCATTTACTTCAGTATAGCAAGGGGTGTATAGAATACCTTGCACATACCCAAGTTTTAGAGGTCTTTGTTACAATGGGATTTACCATAGTATCAACACATGTTCATGTGTAGCAAGGAGTGATGTGGCAACTCAACTGCTGAGATCATTAAATCTGCTTTCATTAGAGCTCTGTCATTTACAGGAACCCGAGTTGACTGCACCAAAAAAACTTAAATTCTGCAACCAGGAAAGCCAAATTCTGCAAGTTCACCGTGAGCATAATTAACTTGCATAATTAACTTGATTTGCATAACTATGCATGCTGGGAAGCAAATTTGCAATAGGTTTGACAGAATCACAGCTTTGCTAATCAAACATAACTCAAATCCTCTGGAATTTCAGCACCTCCCTCACGCAAACCTAGAGCCTTCAGACCCCACAATTCATCTCCCACCCACAATTCATCTCCCAGGGGCCTATTTACCCTCGGGTCATGGTCAGGATTGGCTGATTCTGCGAAAATCACTGCAAATTGCAGCAATGCAGTCAACCCGGGCCCCTGGTTATTTATCTACCATTCACTGAGGCACCAGTGTACAGAGAGGAGAGAACTCAAATTGCATTTCAACAGTTTTTATTGAAAGGTACATTTCTTATTGCGTCTTGAGACATGGCACTTAAGTTTTTCAAGAGTCAAAGTTGCTTCCATAAAGGAAGAATGCCCCATGTTTGCCATGACCTATTCATTTATGGATCAGCACATGCCCATACAGTGTGCAAAGAGGGCACCAGTACTATTCACAACATTCCTCCAAGTCATTAGTAGCAAGTCTTAAATCTAAAACAGAGCTTTGGTTTAACAGCAGCTTCTGGAAGCCTCTACTACACTTCATTGATATGCCCTTACCTTCACTTTTTAAGTATCACTCAGTCTACATGCAGTTCAAATGTACACCACTACAGAAGATGACCTAGCTGTTACATGTCCCAACTGCAGCTATTTGACAGGTTAACAAATGGTCCCCGGTATATCTGGGGTGTTGAAATGCTCATAGACAAGCTACCATGTTTGTTGGCCATGTTCAATCCTGTGCTTGGCACAAGGAAAGCTTACCACATACCATGAAGATGCCAGTTTGCTTTTTACAATGGTACATGCTGCTTTTATTTGCTACAGAGACATTAATAAAATGGAATGTCATATGGTAGCAGTCATATCTAATCTGCCTCCATCAGAGGCACTGGCCTGGCTAATCCAAATTGCATCTGTTAGACAAGATATGGCAAATGTTTTTGAGATTTTAAGCAAAGCTCTGCAAGGAAGCCAGGAAATACTGCTAAGCGGTTCTCCAGAGGAGCTTCCACTTCATTATGGGCACTCCTAGCATTACAGCAGTACTACTTGTATCTAGTCTATTTTTTTCCCCCCACCACAGGCAAACTCTGGAGAAAAGCTTTAATATGTTTACTTACACCACACAAAGACACAATGCAATTCAAGTCTTTGCTCGATATAGATCACCTTCACTGTTGATGACTATCAGCATTTAGGCAAACAAGCTATTTTACAGCCACTTAGAATAGTGTATGAATTTTGCCAGGATAGCAAGTCATCCTATTTTCAGTCAAGGCATTGCACAACCAATTTTAAAGCCAAAATCTACCTTTTAAAGGTTCAGTGTTAGAACCGACCAAGTAGCATTGCAGAGATTTATGTTCCACTAGCCTATTGTACATTTGCCTTTGTGCTTGCCACTTTTGATACTGCAGCCTTATTTAAAAACTGCACGCGTTTTGCTTCATACCAAAGCTCAAACACCCCAACACTATGGGATGGGTGATCCACAAAAAGGAGGCAGCAAGAAGATAAAGTATTGCACATGAAATAAAGAGTTTGACTTAGGCACTTTGAAGCCAGCAATTATCCAGTAACAGGGAAGTTCAAGGTACAGTTCAATTATCCCAGTGTGTTAAAGTGCATCATGCTTTCCAGCTTGACCATGTTGTTTTGAAAGTTGAATACTTTTTGAAAGACTCCATGCCATGTTTAATAGATCAGTTACTGTAAACCAAGGTTAGACCACAACGTACTCCAGTTACTAAGCTTATTGCTGCCAGAATCTGGTTTGTGCACATCAGTTCACAATATGCAAAATTAAGGTTTCAAAATCTATGTTTGCCATCCTTCAGGACCCATTTACTACTCACAGGTCCCATAGCCACTATTTACTCCGAGGGATTGTTCATCTGTTAAAGTTAGTTCAGGACTGAACTCTGAACTGCATGGCATTTCTATTTTCCACAAGTCACTTCTGAAATGTTCTGAACAGCTGCCAGGTTTCAGTTTTCACAGTTTTGGAGTCCTCTGCCAAAGTGTGTAAAATAGTCCTTCAGGATGGACGCCTTTCCATTTGTAGCAATCCTGTACAGAAGAGTTACCACGGTTAGATGGGGTAGGTGCAATACAGAACTATACGAAAAGCTTTATGAAAAAAAAATAGTCATTACCCTTAGGAGCATGCAGTCTTAGAGAGGCAGTATAGTTCAAAAAAGGGACTTTCAGTATTCTGAATTTTCATGCCCATAGTTAGTCTTACCTGATGGGCAACAGGCTCATAGATAAGGTTTGGAATAAGCAATTCTAGGTGACTTATGAGTTCACCTCCCTCCCCTACACCCCTTTAAAAAAAGGGGCCAAAGATTAACTGTTTCCATCAGGACCTGACTTCCAGTTTGGCTAGATTCTAATAGCATACCAAATAGACTTATTTTTTTAAAGCGTTTTACATAATGGCAAAATAAAGGTGTAACGTATGGCTTAGCTAAGTGGTTTCGATTAGATAAATAGCAGGCTAGGCAGCAAAATTGAGAGGTGAGAGTAGAGCCTCAAGTGGACCACCTCAGTTGAGTGTACGCCATGCTGTTTACTCCCCTCACCCCAGTGGAGGTAACTGTCCTGAAGCCAGCAGTTTACTCATCCCCCCCAAGAAGGCTAGAAGGGTTTAAGATATCCTTTTTATTGTTTGATATTTCTAGACAGCCTAGATAATTAGGATTCCACCTCAGCTTCCTACCGAGATAGGAAATAGTTCCACATTCCTGCACTAGTATCTAGGTACTAGTTTGTATATATGATGAAAGTACATCTCCAGAGACCTGCGATCCACTTAAGAACTGCAATACTCAAGCAAGGGCAGAAGGGTAGGGCATATAATGAATGGGAGACCCAAATACAAGGAGGAGGAACTCTCCAATGCAGACCTAGTACGCTGCCAGCTACCTTCTCATAAGAGCTACAATCTATACTCCAATCAGACCTCAAGAGGAATTTCTGTACCTCTTCCAGCCAAGCTACCGCCACTACCTCTCAGAACTTATCCAGAGCAAACTCCAATAGCCAGAATATCCCTACCCCAACAAGGGCAAGACCGGTCATACCAAAGCAGCAGGTGTGAAGCCAGCCAACATGTCCAAATCTCAGAGGAAGCAGTTCAAAATGCAAGACCCTGTATCATGTGGTACTTTAGTGTACTAAATGCCTCTGTGGGAACTACTGGCAAAAAGCTATTGTTCCTTACAAATGAATGAAGTTGCAGGGGAAAAGATTATGGACAAGGCCACAGACTCAAACTGCAAGTATTCAACTTCTCCCTGAATGAGAAGACTATTTCCAACTTCAGTCCTTGTCCTGAAAGGGAACCTGTACACCTTGGAAGTTGGAACACACAAGACTATTTTTTGTTAGCAGATTTGGACTTCTTAAGTCTAGAAATATTGAATACCAGGCTGTCTGCTAGTTACCTTATGCTTACTGTTTCCCATTATTGTACTCGTGTTCTGAAATGCTAAATACCCTCTTCCAAGCAAATGCTAACGCGCACACCATGCATTTTGTTCAGTCTAAAGTTCTGACTTTGCATGCCTGAGAAGGGGTCTGTGTGGCCCAAAAGACTAGTATACTCTCACCAACAGAAGGTGGTACAGTCAAAGATACCGTAACTACTTTGTATCCATTTTTATGGAAAATATTCTTAATCCTTTCTGGGCTCAGGTACACTCATGTTACAGTAATCTTGCAGCACACCCATGCTTAGTCAAAGGGCATTGTCAAACAATACACTCTCCACCCACTACCCATGCTGCAGGGATGCAGTGTTGCCCTACAAGTCCCCTGTAACATGTACAGTAGGTGGAGTGCGTCTTGTGTGAAAATGCCCAAAGTGTATGACCTAGCCACATGCAGACTAAATATAAATACTGAGAGCCTTTCTTGCATAAAAGACAAAGTGTAGCAGCTGTTGTGCTTGCCTTGGAAGGCTAGTCACCAGCTATCCAAGCTTACAGGACACATCAGCGTGTCCTGGCATTCTGGTTTGCAACTACTGTTTTATGCAGAGTATTGGACAAATATTCCAAACCAGCCTGCCTGAAACTGCACAAGTCCTTAGATACACCTTTCCTTTAGGTTTTCTTTTTTTAAACCAGAATCGTTATGATGCAATGTTAACCACCCTGCTCCTTTGTGAAATTCCTCTACACCCTAAGCTATGGACAGTGAAGGTTGCATGCCCCCTTACATTAGCAAGAGCCGGTAGCAAGTTACTATTTTTATGTTTAGCAGGAGTTTTTGAAGGTCAGCTAGTGTGCTTACATCTTCAGGCCTGAATACAAGTCAAACTAACTGCAGTTCAAACAGCATGTCCAAGTTTGGCCTGTGGGTCCCTCCCTTAATCCAGGCAGGACAAAACACACCTCTTCTGTCTTCTATGAGATTTCCCCCCCCCCCCCCCCCCCCCCCCTCCCCAAGTCACCATTCCTGTATGCAAGACAAGAGATGAGCTGCCAGGTTAGCAATAATTTCTAGACTTGTGCCAAGACAAACCGCCAATCCCCAAAAACCATTTCGCTGGATACCCCTACCTTTTATAAGCCCGTCTCTGGGATTGTAGGAAGGTGCGTTATTCTGTAATAGCTGTGCTTCAATTGCCGTGCTGTGCGTCCCGACACAATCCATTTTAGCTTCTGGCCATTTGGCTTGGAACACTTACTTGATGAATATTCTGTGAGGCACTTGGATACTAGTTCTTTCCAAAAGGTCAGATCTCTGCTGTTTATCTGCAGGAGGCAAGATTGAAATTTTGTAGGTAGGTGTCCATTTCAGAAGTTCATGAGTGTTACCATTCAGCCTGTGCCCATAAGAAAGCTCAGTTGAGTCAGGCTTGTACCTCATACTGAACTGGACAGGTGTCAATAGAAGAGTGCCAAAGGCACGTCAATTCCTACTCATCTTCTCTGGGAACTAAATAAGTGTGTCCCTGGACTTTGCCAAGATTTATTTTCAAGGAGGAGTGAACCAGCCTCACTGAAGTTATTTCAGCTTTAGGTTTTTATTAAACACAAGCAGCCTTAGGATAGCTGATCATTATCCTTGGCCAACAGCTCAGGCAGTCACATAATACACCCTTAGGAGTGCTACCATGAGGTTATCTGCATTGCAAGTTAGCTATTTTGACTGGGGGAGGCGGGGGGCTAGTACCTCCTGAATTCCAGGGATAGCTGCCCCAGAATACAGGAACCTGTGTGAATATGCCAGGTGGTTTGCATTCTTAACATGACCCACTCTTTAGTCCTAAAGATGCCCTTTTGCATACTAGAAGTAGGCCTAGATGGTAATTAGTGCAGGGATTGGGAACCCCAGGCTCACAAGTTACATCTGGCCCCACAGTCATTATTGATGTGGCCCATGACAGTAGCTGGTCCTTTCAGAGGTGAAAAATACTTTAAAAGCCTACACGAGTAGACCTTAAAGCAGGGAAGACCCTGGTCATTTTAAGTTGACCAGCAGGCCACTTAGAAATAGGTAGGAAGGTCTGATCAGCTGCTTGGTGATTCTGCATGTTAGGCTGTGTTCATAGTGCAGCTGCCACTGTGCTAGAGGTGCCAGCAAATACACAGGGAGGGGGCTGCTGCTTCATGCTGATTATAGCCCTTCCCACTTTTTTTTTTTTTTTTTAAAAAGGTGGCCTGCTGGTCAATTTAAAATTGACCGCATATTCCCCCAGAAGCAAAGTGTTCTTCTCCCTGGTTTAAGGTCTACTTGGGTAGACCTTAAACCCAAGTAGGGTTTAGTCTACCCATGCTTACATTTTCCATCTCTTAAGACGACTGACTATTTTCTCATGATGGTCTATTTTCCTTGCTATAGAAGTGTTCAAGACTGTCCTTGCAGAAAGTTCCAAGTCTTGGAACATGACCACCTTTTGAAAACAACTTATGCCATAAAATGACAAAGTTAATAAAGTACTTCAGGATTCGATTCAGCTGAACACATTTTATTGTTATGCTGTGCGTTAAATCATTGACAGGAATTAACCTAAGGCAGATGTCATGCAACAGTGCATTAGACAAAAGCAATCAACTGCTGCATTTTCAAGTATTTAAAAAATGCATATTTACCAAATTTTCAGGAGTGGGGATTTCTGCAAGCTACTACATTAATATAGTAGTTGCAAAATCCATTACAGCCAGGAAGAGAAAGACAGTCTTACCTAAGGATGCAGCCGCATGAGACACCCTGTACACAATCTGGGCAGCCAGGCAACACGATGTAGTGCATCGTGTGCCTGGCAGCTGCCAGACGGTCTCCCCACCCCAGGGCAGGACGAGCGGCTGGCAGCTATGCACTGCATCCTTAGAAAAAGTCCAAAGATGGTCACATAGCAAAGCTATGCAAGCTGTGGCTCCCCATGTGCCAGCACCCCATCTGCCCTGCCACATGGCAAGCTTTGACCGGCAGGTGCTGTCGCTTGCCACATCACAGCTGGGGGTGGGATTTTGGTCAGGCCAAAAGGAAAGAGGGCAGGGCTGGGTCAGGTGTCTTGGCAGGGTATCCAACAGCAGCCTGTCCTGCTGCCCAGCTCCCTATGCTTACTCTGCAGTGTAGCAGCTGCAGTTGCATGTCACAGGGCTGCAAGGGGATCAGGTCCTCACAGCCCATGTGGCTGCCCCCCCATGATTCACTCCTTTAGATGTTATATGGGTGGCTTTAGAAGAGTTATCAACATTTCTTCATGGAAAAAGCAGCTGTAGAGACAGTTTGCCAAGTGTTGAAGTCTAGAATCCTCAGTAGTCTGTTCAGATTATTTCAAGACTGGGAGAGCTACGAAACCCAATATTAAGTCTTTTGGAACTGTTCTACCTTTCATCATTGCCAAGGTCACTTAATCTCACACATTTTTACCCATGACATACCTTGGAATGTACTTTGAGGCATTCTACCATTTCCGTCAACTCCAGCAGTTTTTGTTCTTCAATTTCCAGTGCCATTATAGATAGCGCCAACACAGACGGCTGAAGGAAAGAGAGTAATTAAACCAAGTTCCAACAGCTGATGCTTGTACGCTTCAGTAAACTGTGCAAATGTGTATTACGCACACTCACCTTGGCTTTCGAGAATAAAATCCTACAGTGACACGCCTTAAGTTGGGCTTCAAGTCTTTCAAAGTTGAGGTGCTTTTTCCTACAAGACAGTGAAGGTTAGTTTTTGTTGGTGGTTTGTTTTTGTTTTTTTTAAAAAAAGACAAAACTAGACTGAGAAGAGCAGCCTTACAAACGTAACTTTTTAAAATTACAAGATGAGTCTTTGAAGGTTGCTAGTCTTGGAAGCATTTTGAATAATTAGACAAAACCCGTAAGTGGCCACTGGATTAGGGTGGCCAGATATACAAATATTTGACAACATATGAGAAACAGGTTGCAGGGCTGTATTATGGGTTGCACGGCTGCATTGGCTACATTTCTCAAGGATCCTCTAACATTTGCATATCTGGCCACCCTATACTAATATACAAAAGTCTCATAAGCATTTTCTTACAACTGTCTCAGTATTATGAAGTTTAAAGTTACCTAATGATATAGTGCTCCTTATTTGTAAAAGGCAGTTCTGCCTGTGCAAATTTTGCAAACAAAACCGGGTTATTAGCCTTATTGTTGATCCTGCATAGCCACCAGTAGTTCCGAGTAAGTCCAGGTTTAAAACAGCATGTTTTAACATTGTTGGTCATTACATTAATTAATTACCATTATCTTCCAATCCAAAGAGTTTCCTCAAGTCTGGCTGACATAACCAGTGCCTAGTCAGCACCTGTCCAGTAAGGCAGTAGTTCAGACTAGGAGCTGCAGTTTCTGTGCAATTTTAGCCAAATTGTATCATCATATGATCAGGCAAGACACACGTTTAGATCAAGCAATATTTACTATTATGGGATTTCTCTTCCTACTGTCCTGTTTTGAGGGTGCAGTATAAAGTGGCAGATTCATTTTGAATCTTTTACCTTTCACAGCTTAAGTTGTCATGAATGAGAGAATGATAGAGTTGTAGAAACTGGAAGGCAGTTGTAGCTTTGACTTTCCAACATAGCTTCTCAAGGACAATTTTCTCCATTCTCATCAGGTCAGAAGTGGAAAACCTGTACTGACTTATTCGGATTAAGTCAGTGGCTAAGGGAACATTTCTTTCTTCCTCTGTTGCTTTCACAGCTAGATAGAAGCAGCTTAGGCCAACACAACCTAGGTGTTTAGGCTGTACCTAGAAAAAGAGTCAAATCTTAAGATGTTTCCATTGCATAGCAGCACATTACTAGTTATAAATCTACAGGCTTATTTTCCAATCAGGCTTTGAACAAACTCTTCACTTTTATACACCTAACACCATGGCATTATTCCCTGTTAACATGGAGTTCATTCATCCAAATACCCCCTTGCCATTTACTGTTAATTCATGGTATGCTAAAGCAAGCATTAAGAATTAACACTTTTCATATGAGAAAGCCATCAGACATTGTTATGCTTCTCAGAAGATACTTTGCCTACCTTTCAGAGGCATTATCTGATTTCTTACAACAGACAAAAGCCTAGTCAGTGCGTACTGTTGTTACAGTATTACTCCACACACAAACCCTTGAGCTACTCTTCAGACACTAAAAGCACTGAAAAACATCTTAAACTTGATCACCTGAAATCTGAACAAGCAACTTATTTCATACTTTGTGTGCAACCCTCAGTCATGAGTCAATTAAGATAGTACTGTAAGGCTGCAATCCTCAGGAAGCAGTTTTAATATAGCTTAGTGGAACACAAGAATTTCTTCAATGGAGAAGACAAATTAGAATGCAAACCCATTTGCTGCCAATAAAAAGTAATCAGAAAGATGCAAGAATTCACACAGCCTCCCAAACCGATAATAGAGTTAAGGTATTAGATCCCACTTTGAACACATACCTTCATTTTTGATAAAAATCTGTCTAAAGAGTTCACAGCTAAAGAAAATGTTTCAGTACTGAAGCCAAAGAACTGAGTTAAACTAAGAAGGTCCTTCACTTCAAAGTCTCGTAACCTTGCAGTCATTCGGAGGCCGTTATCGTGAGTAGATTCAATTAGTCTCAGGCCAGAGGCCTTTGGCTGACATCTTAACTCCTGTTCCAACAGAGCATTCAGCTGGTACAGCAATTCCTGCTTCAGTTGTTGCGAGTGTTTCAATCATCTGAAATTGAAAACTTTGTTTAGAGACACTGGCTACATTTGACATTTTCTCTTCTTAACTTACATTGGAGGCTCATGTTTGTCCTTGTTTTTACATGCTATAGGCCACCCTACACCTTATTAATACGGGTAGTATATAAATTTGACTTCAGAGTAGCAAACAAAACTGTTCAGACACACACACCCCCAAAAAGTGTTGCAGGAAAAACTGCACAGGTTTTACAAGACCCTCTCCATTTTTCTGAAGGGAGATGGTGATTATTTATTTTTTTAATTTTGCTTTTGCAGTGGATTCATATTTTAGAGTTAAATTTACTGTTCCAGAGTCCAACCAACTCTGGCTAGCGTCTCTCAAGGAGAATGGTCTAGGTGGTCAGCCAAACTATTTGATCCTGCAGCCCTATTAAAAAAACAACACACCACCTTAACATTCCAACACCAAACACAGGAATCTTGCGAGGGCCAAAAGCTAACATGCCTCCACCAACTGTAGTTGGGCCAACAAAGATTTCCCTACACAGGACTTGGAAAAGAATAAACCAAAAAAAAAAGGCATGCAAGGGCTAGCAGGTATCACTCAGAATCGTAACACCGTGAATCTCACCCACAGTTCCAGATATACAAGCAGCACCCCTCTCCCCCGGGTTAATGCCCCCGCGCCAGCCATCCCGTCTGCACAAGCCAACTAACCCCCCTGCGCGCAGACATGCCCGGGCTTGCCCTTCCCTGCCTGCAGGGGACTCCAAACTTTTTATCAGCCAGACAACGAAACCTCCCCTTGTTCAGTCCCAAGAGAGTCCGGCTCTCCGCAGCCTGGGCGCTCCCACCGCAAACACACTTCAGCCACCCAAAAAAAGGGTGCTGAGAAGGCTCCCCACCCCCCTTTACCTTGCGAGGCTGGAGGAGGAGGCGGTGGCGGTTGTTCCTGGATGGGAGGGTCTCGGCTTGAGTCAAACTAAAATAAATAATCGTTACAAAGTTACTTGTTTTATAAAAAAAAATAATACTTTAAAAAGTCAGTGCAAAACTCCTGCGCCGCCTCCTCTGACTTCCTCCGCGGCTGCTCCCCAGCACTTAATAGGGAGGCACGGGGGCCGCCTCCCGTTGGCTACTTTCCTAGCGCAGACAGACCTCCTGGTCAGCCAATCAAGGCGCTTCTCTCAGTCCCTCCCTCGGAGAAAGCGGAGGGGAGGAGGGAGCTAGGTAGGGAAAGATTGTGGGGGCAAAAGGCTAAGTCGCTAGAAGCAGGCAAGGGCATGAGTGGTCTCTCTCCCGACCATCACCCCAGCTCCCGTGAGATTCCTCTTTCCCTGAGGTCACGGGGATGCCACCAGATGTGGTTTGGAGTCAATGCCAGGGGAAATGTGGCACAGCACTACAGCGAAGGTCTGGTGTAAACCCAATGGGGATACTCTATTGAAATCACTGGGTGTTTTGTCAGTGACTTCAGTGGGTCTAGGATTGCACCCACTTGTGCGGCTGGCCGCTGCCCGATTAACACTTCAAACAAAAGGGGAGGGCACAGTGGAGCGGGCGGTGGGTCTGAAATACAGGGTGTTCCTTTCCTTAAAACAAGAGGTATGTGGAAGCCCTGGCAAGGCTGAACTTCATAAACCAGTGGCAGTCCCTCAAAAGCATTCACAAGTTCTGGGGTAACAACAAAAAGCCCCGATTAAGGAGCCAGTCACCCTTGAACAAGATCGCTGTCAAGGGGAAAAACCTCCCTGGCAATTCCTTTGCATCAGGTAAAGAGCAACCATACATGCAACATACATGTGACTGCTTGTGATGAAGCAGCAATGTCCTATGGGGCCACCTGTAGGGTTGCCAGCCAGATCATTTCTGGGAAATTCCTGGACACAAAGCTCAACCAGGAGTGTCACATCAGTAATCCTCCCATCTCTGCTCCATTTTCCTGTTATGTCCTTCGATGGGGTGAAAAATGAATAGATGCACCACAGAGCACAATTTGTTCACGGTTTGACAAATATACTACGTCAGCCAAAAAAAGAGTAGCTGACACTTATTTCACAATCAATTGAACATGGAAAAAGACAATAATTGTTATTTGTATGCTAATACCATAGACAATCACAACGTGAGTATGCCACACCACGTAAGAAAGCAACAATCAAACTGACTGTAGGTACACAGTGACTTAGTGAGCAACGAGGTTCCATTCTTTCCCCAGCTAAGCATGGCTTGTTGCGTGGGAAAGAGGAGGGTGTCAGATGGGAATTAACATGCAATTGCCACATGAACAAGGCACAACATTGACAAGAAATGCCAAGCCATTGCAGTTAACTTTTGTTTAACAGCAACGGTACATTTTGCAATGCATTTCATACATGTGAGAGCTTAGCTAGTACATCTTGAGAGATTCCTGGACATTATTCGGTGCAAGGTTTATTATTAATTATTATTATTATTATTATTAAGAATTATTATTTCATCTTGGGTGCTGGATAAACAGCACCATTCCTGGACTGTCCAAGGCAATCCTGATGTCTGGCCACCCATCTGTAAGCGGCTAAACATTACCATGTTTTTATACCTGGGCTAAACAGGCCCTTTTGCAGCTAAATATGCAGTGTGCAGTGTAGCCACCTGGCCCAACTGAATCAAGTGATTTGGGACAGTCATGCCCAAACACTATCTGCTACAAGGTGACCTACCTGTGCCATGAATAATGTATGCCACATGTCATGATGACCTTTGTTTTTTTGTAACCCAGATTCAGGTGCCTGCTGCCAGCATCAAGCTTTCTGCTTGGCAATTTTGGTGAAACCTGAGGGACACTGGTAGGATTTGCTTAAGCAGAGAAATGTCCCTGTCCCTTGGTCATGCCCTTCCCTTTAAGAAACATTCCCTTTGACCCTGCAGGTGTTCTTTTCTTCCAAGAAGTAGAAGTGAGAAGGAGGAATCTGGATACAGTGCTTTGATAGGACAGATCTGGCTTGGATTTGTTTGGCAAACATGGTGCAATTCCTTTTAGAAGTGGTGAATTGCCATTAACTTCAGTAAGATTCATGCCTGCACTACCTGGAGGATAGCAGCTAAAACACAGACAAAACATGTTCATTTGATGGCATTTTCTTTACCAAATTTAGCACATATATACTATCTGACTGATCAAAATTCAGGTTTCCTTCTCTAACACTGCTAGGCCGGTGGAGAAACTCTGGCCAGTGGTCCAAATCTGGCCTACAGACAGCTGTTTTATATGGGCCCCTTTCCAGTTCCTGTATCTGGCCCATGAATCCAGCCCCTATTTCAAGCACACTGAGCCCAGGCGGAAGAGAGCAGAGATGATGAGGGCATGTTGTGCACAAGGATAATCCATGGCACAGATCCATGATCTGGAGCCCCTCTTCCCCCATCTTGCGCATACCCCTTAAACTCCCCCCAGAACTCTCACAACTCTTATCTTGCCCATAGACCTTGTACTCTTTTTCAGAGAGGCGGCCAACAGGAGGAAAAAGTTTCCCAAGCATTATGCTATGCCGTACCGCCGTAGAACTGAATATAAATCCTATCCTCCCCAGTTATCTGGATTCCTACACTCCCCAATGGACTTGTCTGGTTTCTTAGACCGTCCATCCCTGCCATCTTCACAGGCATCCCCATATCCGAACTGAAGCCAGTCAGTCTCAACTGAAGACCTTCTTGAACCTCCCATCTCCCACTAGAGTTGATGACACCTGAGCAAAGACTCTAGGGTTACCCCTAACAACCAGATGTGCCTTGCCAAAGTCTTAAGATGCCAGATCACACTTTAATGTGAAAGAAACAGGGTATTTTTCTTCCCTCAGCCCCAAACAACATGACTTTGTAACGTTCACATTCTCCTCACCATACCATGAAGCAAACTCTCCCACCAATATTAAAGCACCGCATGCCAAGGCCTGACCAAGGCCAGCCTTACAACAGCATGATCCAGAGTGACGGCCCCAGCCCCCTTCTTTTCTCTACTTCTGGGGCCCCTGCAGCCCCCACCACCACCAGGGCAGGTTGTGGGGGCCCCACTGCCTCCCAGTGGAGTATCAAACATAACTGCCTATAGGGCACCCTCTGAGGGGGTCAGGGCCATTAGGAAAAGAAAGGGGCCACCACGGGCCCTGGGCTCCACAAATTCTTTGCCTTGGGCCACACAAATTCTAAGGCTGGCCCTGGGGCCTGGTCTTTCTATGTCATACACCACCATGCTATGTCACGGCCTCATACAGCTGGGTCAGAAATCCACACCTGTCTCCATACTTTCAGGTAGTTTGGCCTGACCACACCAAAATGCCAACATGCCATAAAGTGACCCAGCCCTACAGTGTCAATGGCACCATAATGCCAACAGAACAGTTTTGCTCACAGCCATTGCAGTATTGTCAGACTATCTTGCACAGCTTCTGAAACACTAGTGTGTCATTGGGTTAATAGTACGGTGTGGGGGTGAATCATAGAACTAAAGAGTTGGAAGAGACATCAAGGAACATCTGGTCCAACCCCCTGCCCTGAGGCAGGATGCCCTGTACCTAAAGGATCCTTGAGAGATATACCTGTCTAATCTTTTCTTGAAAACCTCCAGGGAAGGTGATTCAACAGCCCTGGCCAAGGTAGCTCTCTCCACTGTTTAATTGTCCTGTTAGGAAGTTTCCCCAATATTTAACATAAACTTACCTTCCTGTACTTTAAATTGTTTCTTGTCTTCTCCTCGGTGGCAAAAGAGAACCATCTTTTTATGGCATTCTTTTAGATTTGATAACTGGCATGTCTACCCTTCATCTTCCTTTCTCTAGGCTAAACATGCCCAGTTTCTCCAGCTCTTTCCTCATATGACTTGTAATCTAGACCTCGTTCATCTTCATTGCTCTCCTCAAAATCCTTTCCAATTGGCCAACATCCTTCCTGAAATGCAAGGCCCAGATCTCAGTACACAGTACTCCAAGAAAAGTCTGAGCAATGCCGAGTACAGGGATACTGAAACTTCTCAAGACTTGGAGATGGTGCTTCTGTTAATACAGCCCATGTGGCATTACCCTTTTTTGCAACAGCATCACACTGACTCATGTTTAGTTGATCCACTATAACCCCCCCAAATCCTTCTTGTCATTGCTGCTGCCTAGCCAGTTATATCCCTTCTTGTGCTTGTTCATTTGATTTTTGTTTCCTTATGTGTAAGGGCATGTGTTGTCTGTGTTTTCCCCATTGCTGTCAATGGGGGAAATGCAATGAATACGTGCCCAGGACTATGTGTAACATTTTACATTTGTCTTTGTTGAACTTCATTATATTGTTTTCAGCCCAGCTCTCCAATAGTCCAATTTATCAATATTTTGAACTTTAATCCTATCCTCTAAGGTGTTTGCAATCTGTCCCATTTTCTTTCATCAGCAATTCGATAAGTGTACTACTGCCCACTCCTTCATGCAACTCAATAAGGAAGATATTGAACAGCACTAGACCTAGGACTGACATCTGTGGAACCCTGTCCTAGCTCGTCCCAGTTCAGACTTGGATCCATTAATTATTACTCTTTGTGTGTGTCTTTTTTTCAACCCATTCTATATCCAGTGTCCACCTTAGGGTAGTTCCTTATAGCTCACATTTTTTCTCTCTTTGGGTGCTTTCATATGTGACGGGTCCCCCCGCTGCCATGGAGTGCTCTGGGCGGTGGTGGGGGCCATCACGCTGGCCGGGACTCGGCCTGGCCACTGAACAAATGTTACGGTGGCTGGGTTGGGAAGGGGCTGGGGAGATTCACGGTTCTGCATCCACCTAGACCCATCCCTATACTGTGTGGAGTGGTCATCCCCCAACAGACGGACAGTGACGGCCACCATGGTGCCTGGCCCCCACCGCCACCCTGGAACATGGCAGGTAAAGCGGCCATACAAATGTTATGACACGCTTTACACCCGGTCGAGCAGCCATTCTCCAGGCGGTGTTGGCACTTAGTGTGGGCTGTGAGTTGAGGATTTCCCCAACCTGCGTGGGCTGCGTAACAGGAGGGGTGGGGTATAAATTTGTTAAATAAAAATAAATAAATAAACAAACCTACAATCCAGGCTAAGTGCTGCCAACACCACAGCCCAGGCTAACATCTGGCAGTGGTTTCTGGCGTTACGATAGTCCACATTTCTACACGGGTCAAAGCGTGGTAATGCAGACATCTGAAAACTCTCTTACTCAGAAGAATCTCATGTGGGACTAAATCAAAAGTCTGGCTGAAGTCAGTATATATAATGTCCACTACATTCTATCTACTAAACTTGTTACTTTATAAAAGGAAGCTAAACTTGGCTCTCCCCCTCCGACTCTGTCACTCCTGCTACCCTCTCCTTTGGGAGTGTCTCCTTTTCTCACCAGCCCCGCCCTGAAGGTCAGGGTGGTGGCGTCGGCCTCCTCCTCACTAATTCCTGTCAATTCCAACCGCTTTCTCCTCTCCCTCCCGTTCCCTTCCTTAGAGGCTCACTCTGTGCGCCTCTACTCCCCCCTCCATCTCTGTGTCGCTGTCATCTACCCTCCCCCACAGCTCTCTCTCTTCCTTTCTCTCTGAATTTGAGTCCTTGCTCATTTTCTTCCTCTCTGACGATACCCCCACTCTCATCCTCAGTGACTTCAGCATTCATGTTGATGTCCCTTCCCAGCCCTCCATCTCTCACTTCCTCCCACTAGCCTCCTCCTTCAACCTCCACCTTTGGATCAACTCCCCCACCCACGCTAACAGCCATTCTCTTGACCTTGTCTTCTCTAGGAACTACTCTGTCTCTGATTTCTCCTTCGATCCTCATCCCATCTCTGACCACTTCCTCGCCTCTTTCAACATCTCCCACTGTCCCCCTCCTCTTCCCCTTCTCTACGCCCCTTCTGTGACCTTCAAGCTATTGATCCCCTGGACTT
>QEPC01003936.1:736368-746508 GCA_003113815.1 Sphenodon punctatus
GCAGGGGTCCTGCGAGTTAGACAGTTAGGGGTAGGGATAGTCTGCTGCCAGGTCATCTCCTTAAGAGATGGGGTACACCCGAATGCTAGAGCTTGACCGGCCAGCATCGCGGTGGACCCAGGAAAAGGGTGGGGGCCGGTGTAGGGCCCCAGGACAGGGGCGGTCCAGGGTCATCACCGGCTGCCCCTCAATTCCTTCCTCGGGTCACGGAAGGAAGGGCCTCCTGATCCGGCCGGGGGCGGCCCGACAGGTGTGACATTGCAGCAGCTATAGTTAATGTTGTTGCGGTACTGAGAGACATCAGACCGCCTTTAGTTTACTTACCCAAGTTATAAGTTAGACGTAGGTTTGGCAGGACCGGAGGGGTATAGCCCCCTCCCCCCCGACAAGGCTAATAAAATTGGTGCGGCCTTATTTTAATCCACAAAACGGTGTCACGTGTCTTCTTTCAGGGTGGGGGAACAACCAGCTGTTCTAGGAAGCAGTCATTTAGGGCCTCCAGAAAATTAACCGCCACATTCTGCCCCAAGGAAACATTCCGCCAATCAATATTAGGGTAATTGAAGTCACCCATTATTATTATGTTGTCAACTTTAGTAGCCTGTCTAATCTCTTTTAGCCTTGCTTTATCAGTCTCTCTGTCCTGGTCAGGAGGACAATAATATAGCCCTACTGCAATACTCTTCCCCTTTATACCTGGAATTTCTATCCATAGAGATTCTAGGGAACAGTTATCATCTTTGCTAGTACCTCATCAAAACTTTCCTTCTTTGAAGACTGAAACAAAGCAGGTAATGGGCAAACCAGCTTCCTTTGCATTATCTGAAACTCAGTCCTTCTGCAGTGGATCCAGTTTTCTTTGTCTGTCTTTTGCTTCTAACATACTTTAACTGCAACTCATTTTGTGTGTGCCTTCCTAATATTGAAACAACAGGCCTGTGCTATTCCTATATACTTCTATATATTGCTATAAAGTGTTCGGTGGATATGGCTGAGTGTGATCCTCCCAATCAGCTGTTCGGTGGGGCTGGCTGAGCATGCTCCTCCAGACCAGTCTTCTGACTTTGCCTTGCAGTGGGGCTAGGCGGGCCTGTAACAGACAAGAGGGGGACTGTTAGCCCAGTTTAGCCTGGGTGGCTGGGCCTTTGCCTGGGCTGCGTCTTCAACCTCTGCCATCCCACGCATCTCTTAGCAGCTGGCAGCTTGCTCTGGAGTGGTAGTGGGTGAACATCTGGTGGCGACCGACCAGATGTGCAGTCGAGTCCTGGGCTAAGGCAGCTATCGTGGGCTAAAGCAGGCTGCTGTCACATCTCTTTTCGCCCACTGAAATGTACTTAAGCAAACTTTTCCAGCAGCAAGTAAAGTACAGATGATTCAAGTCAACAATGTAAATCAGTTCTGATGGTCTGTTTCAAGCCCTTTTTGAGTTACCTGCATGGAAAGAAATACATATTTGTACATACATTCAATTAAAGATCTTTGCCAAGCATGTACGCTTCAGTCCTGCAAATATTTACATTCATGGGGACTATATGCCTTTAACTATCTATAAGATTATATACCTTTTAAGTATTTGTAGGATCTGGACCTTCAGAATTTATATGCACAGGTTTGAGTGACAACCGAGACAGAACAAATTCAAAGACCTTTTCACCCCAGGGCCATAATTTATTTATAGACTGCATTTAATTTGAGTCAGTGATACAGCTGTCATTTAAATAGGCCACTGAAGGGTTATTGCCACTTTAGGTAGTACTGGTTGCAAAATGCATACTTGTAAATTGGGAAATATATTTAGTACAGTATGATTTGGAAAATATTTATGGGCCCAATTTTTATGCACAAACTCTACATTAAGACATAGTCAAGGCTGCTGAGCATACAGATTAGCATGCAGTGAGAAAGTCCCATAAGGAAAAGGCATGCAGTGAAAAAGTCCCATAAGGAAGTTCAAACCATCAGGATTTTTCACATTTGAAAGCAGATGTTTAGATACCACCTCTGAAAATATTTAAAAAGCAGATACTGTTTATTGGCCACAGTCCAATATACACTATATAGAAGCAGCAGTGTGCCCAAACTCCTCCATTGGGGTCTATGGGACTCCAGGAGCCTGGTAAAGCCATGTCCCCTTGATCAGAGATGCCCACAGGGCGGTGGTCCAGGCAGTGACAGCTCCCCTGCTGGCTGTACTGCTGCCCCAAAGATCCCACCCTGGCCCCATGACAAACAGGCCTCTCAGGCAAGTGGCAGGGTCAGTGGTGTTGCTAGGTTGGAATGGGTCTTGATGCAGAAGATGGGATGCTCCCCTGGTATAAGCTATAATATATGGGCAGGCGGTGCATGTGGGGTCCCACGTGACACATGTGGGGGCCCCACGTGACACTTTTGGGGGCATCTGCACATATGATAGCTGTGTTATTTATAGTTCTTATGAGCAACATCAGCAGCTATAGTTTCTGTAGGAAAGCAATTTACTTACAATATTCTTGAACTATGTACAGGAGGGCTGATCTATTAGTTTCAGGCCGAGTGCTTCCTTCTAGCAACTCTGCATACTCAGTTCTGCTAGTACACTCTCTGACTCCCTGAAGGAGCCCAAGGAAACATTGAGTATTTTCAGATGTTACGAGGCCACGCTCAACCACAGTCAATACCCTGTGGCGGGGAATGGTCTCGTAACGTCTGAAGGGAGAACAGAAGTTCCCCCCCAGATATTAACCCCTGTCAATCGCGGCGGGGAATCACATTCACCACGCGATTGGCGGTCCTGGCGGGGCCGGCCCCGATCGCGTGGTGAATGTGATTCCCCACCGTGACGAAGGGGCCCGTCCAGTCTGGACGGCCACCACGGCCCAGAATCCGTGGCGGGATTCCGGGCCATGGTCAATACGGGTGGGCGCTGCTGTCGCATTGGCCATGGCGCCCGCCCGTTTCCCCAGAGGGTGGGCGGCAGGGGAACGTGGGGGGGGGGGGGGCAGGGCCATGCGGTCGCATGTTGCACCGCGCAGCCCCACACACACCCCGATTCCCCGCCGGGATCAGCCGGCACGTCTATTGGACGTGCCGGTGTGATCCCGGCGGGGAATCCCCATGGTGATTCCGTGATGGGGCGAATGCCGCCCCATCACGTCTGAAATCACCCAGAGGGTAACAACCTTTTAAAGTGATAGTATCCCACCTCTTCCCTTTCAACAAAACAGAATTAAACATCTTATAACCAATCATACAGCAAACTTTCAAAAACTTTCTGTTGGTTAATCTTATTTTCCCCTTTTCTGGTTAGGAACTCTCAATAAGTCTCTGCGGTCGCCTTCTAAGCCTAGTTGACCTGCAGAGCTGTGTACAGGTATCTGGGATTCTGTTGGGCGCTATTGGTTGTAGTACATTTGCCTCTCCCGATGTCTAACAATTGCCTGTTCTTTCATGTTCTGAGTTTATGTATTGTCTTCAGGTATTACTTTGTCTTGTGGTATGATTTGTAAGTGTCTTTGATTCCTTTTCAGAATCTGTCCCCTATCCATGACAATCTCATTTGAGCAAGGAGGTTGAAAAATCACGACATTTGTTCGGTTACAAAGCTTGGGTGCCAGAGCCGGGGAAAATGACGAATTATCTTTCATCATCTTCCACCTTTAGGGGCAAGCATCTTTTCCTTTGTGCCTGTTTAAATGCCCTGCCCTCTAAGGTGTTGGAGGGATGCTTTTGTGGCAGTCTTTATGGAGATCTTCTTTGCCCGTATGATATGGTACACACGGAATCCTCTCCACATATCTTGTTCAATTGCCATTTGTATGACAATTTGCATGAGGAATTTCTGTCCTTTATACTCGAGAAATATCCAGGAAGAACAGATGTCTCCCTATTGGAGATAGCTCTCAGGGACACTCCAATAATAACACACGCAGTCATGAAATTCTTGATGCTAGCCTTTAATAGGAGACTGCTTTTTTCGTAATTTAAACTACCAATGAATCCTTAAGTATAGGGCTCATGGTATCCTGGGTCTCCTAGATGTTTCCCCATAAGATTGGGATATAACCTTGTACCTAGCAAAGGGTTAGAACTAATTATTGGATAAATGGTAGGTAAGACTGATTTTACTGGTATGTGTAAACCTGACTCCCTTTTAAAACTGCTGACTTGATATGATTATTGTTTTCTCTTATATTTTAAGTATGTGCTTTTATGTATGTATGTTATATATATTTTTTGTTTATGTTTTGTTTGTTTGTTGACAATGGCCTACGGCCACGTGAAATAAACTTATTATTATGAGCGAGGAGCGACTTGTCTTTTAACTTTTGGTCCCACTTTTGTCTGTTGAATAAGCAAATGTTTTCTTGTGCTCTCAACTGTCTTAGCTCTCTAGCTCCTGTCATAATACCTTTTCTTTTCCATCTTAGCTTTCTTCTTAAATGCATCCACATATTGTGTATTGCATCTTGTCACTGATATGTAATCAGGTAAGCAGGTCTTAAGTTTCCTGACACATAAGATTTCTGCTGGAGACAGTCCGTGCTTCAGGGGAGTAACCCGATAGTTGAGCAAAGTCAAGTAAGGGTCAATGTCATCTTCTTTTTCTTTACTCAACATTTTCTTTAGAATTTTGACTCCGTTTTTGACTAACCCTTTGGACTGGGGATAGCCAGGACTCGAAGTTATATGTTTAAAGTCATATTCTGTGGTGAAAACCTGAAACTCTTGACAGTCGAACTGCGGTCCGTTATCAGTCATAACTGCCTTGGTTATACCATGTCTTGCAAAGTCAGACTTCAAGTGATTTATTACATGGGTGGCTGTGGTACTGGACAGTAGAGCCATTTTAAGATTATTAACAATATTTTCAGATATCACATTAACTCACGCACCAGTGTCTAACTTAGTTCACAACTGTTCTATTTGTGATGAGTGCAATAGTCCAGTCCTCTGAAGCTGTCTCTCCCCTCAAGTGTACCTAGAAAGAAATCTTCCTCTGTGTCTTGCACACAGTATTCTCCATGTGGACTGGCATTGCAGCTGTCTGCACTGTGCACAACATGGACACTTTGTTTCCTACTTGCTGTTTGCTGAGCCTGTTTGCAGACTTTCGCAAAATGGTTATTAGATTTCTTGCAGATGTGGTATGTTTGCCCAAACACTGGACATTGCCTTAGAAAATGCCCGTTTCCACAGTGTGTGCAATCCTTTTTTTAAAAAAACAAAAAACAACCCTTTTGTCCTCTGTTGTGTTTCCTTGCGGCTGTGTCAATTTTAATTTGTGCTGTTTGCTGCTGGCTGTGACTGTGCTACAGAGTTTTCCCTCCAAAATGATCAGCATGGGCACTTTCTAAGACTTGCAGTCTGTTCTTGCTAGCTTCTAGGGGTGGGACTCCAGACCAATTATGGGTGTTGGTTTCTATCGGTGTTGGCCCCCCTGTGTTTCAGATCCCCTACCAGTGTCGGTTTTATTGGTGTCGGATATTTCCCATTGAAATCAATGGGAAATTTCCCCATTGACTTCAGGGAAAGCCTCCAACTCCAAGACACAGGGAGGGAGCTGATGCAGAAGAAACAAAAACCCTTCCTGGGGCATCCCCACACCTCACTCCTGGCCTTGGAGGATGAGGGTGGGGATCAATTACCCCTAACACCCCCACCCTCACCCACCGGGGCCCGAAGTTCCACCCCTCCCCAGGGCCCCTGTAAAGCATCTTACTGGCCGTCCCAGGTCCAGGTGGAGGGTGAGGGTGATGGCCACCACTGGCTGGAGTGCCAACTCCGCTGCCGGTGGCTGGGTCTCCTCCACTGCTGGGGGGAGCTGGCTCCGCTGCCAAGCCTGGCTTCCCGGCAGCGGAGCCAGCTCCCACCAGCAGTGGAGGAGACCCAGCCAGCAGCAGCAGAGCCGGCTCCTCTGCCGGGCAGCCGGGTCTTCTCTTTCTTTCTTCTTTCCTTCTAGGTCCCACGCCAGTCCCGGAACATTGAAGAACGCTGCCTTCTTCTTTACTGCACATGCACAAAATGGCCACCGAGGCCATTCTGCACATGTGCAGCCCTCTTCCAAAATGGCACCAGCAGCATCAGCACCATTTTGGAAGAGGGTAGTCATTCTGCGCATGCGTCCAGACGCATGTATTTTATGGTTATCATAATTGGGAGATGGATTTCCATTTTTCGCCTTCCTCACAGTGTAGGGAATACTGTAATTTATTTATTTATTTTATCAAATGTATATCCCGCCCCTCCTGAAAACAGCTCGGGGCAGCTGATTCATTTGGGACTTGTATAACATATAGGATGGTTCTGCAAATACTTTGGTTCATCACACTCTTTCAGAGATCCAGTACATTTAGTATGTTAATAGGCAGAATAGAACCTGTTAGTCTGAGTTATCGCCATAAGAGATGGGGAAGCGACACCTGGTGGAAACACATGGCATGGCAAGCACCGAGGTCACAGCCCTGGGAGGGGTGTCCTCAACCTCAAGGGCATCCAACTCCTCATTCACGTCCGGAAAGGACACTGTCCCCATTGGTCTCGACTAGCAGGCTGGATCGAAGGGGAGACGTTTGAGATATAAATTAGGGCCGGCACTGGAGGTCACATCCAGGCCAGACCCTACCTGTTTTACTGTTGTACAAGTTAATAAGTGGTACTGGACCCAACTTTCCCAGGGCAATTACCCCACCTGCCTAATTCTGATTTGATTAAAGAGTGCAGCCATTTTAAAACCCAAACACGTGTCTTTGCCTCATTTCTGGGTGCATCGACAATGGGCAGATGAGGGGGGGGGGAGAGAATCTGCAAGACAGTGAAGATCACTGTGCTCAGAACGTATGTGGGAGGAGAGTTGCCCATTGGTTAAAAGCGTCTCCTACATTTTCGTATCTTTTTAAAGTAACCATTTCTGCGTGCAGTGAGCATGAGGGGTCATAATGCCATAGAAAGCTATTGCTGCAGATTGCTTGTAGCGTAATGGCGTTGCCTTTTCTCTGTGGGTGCTGTGGCTACCCGGGGTATGGGGCCCAGAGAAGTTGGGGGGTGATGGATACTATGGCCTTTGCTGACATTTGGGGGAGGCCTGATGTACAGAGAACTGTCAAACCCATCCCATGAGGCTGACTATGCACGCATAGAGGTGGCACATGCACACAATGGGGTTCCATGTATGCATAGCAAAGAACAGACACCACACAACCCTGATGCAATTCAAAGTTCAAACACCAAAAGGAGAAGGGGGATGGATGTAACTATCCACAATAAGTATTTATTGATACACAATGTATACATGGTAATATAAGCAATAAAGTTAATAAAATACAAAAGTGACCAAACTAATGTCTGGTGTACACAAATGGGTGGTTGTAATCAAATGATCACAAAACCCCTAAGGCAAAACAATTATGAAGAATGCCTTCAGTATAACAAATCACATACACCCAAGATCACATGAGCTCACATAAACCCAAATGCATTTCGGGGGTAAACAGGCCCCCTTTCTCAGTGGGTAAACATATATACAATCATTGGCCACATAGTTTAAAACAAGAAGGCAAATGCTAGCATTTCTAGCAGTAAGTCCAGATCCTCTAATCTCATATGAGAAGAGGTTCTTGGTCAGTCTTTCTATCTTTTCTAAGCTTTGACCATAAGCATACGAAAAAAATTCCATAAGCTGCCAAATGCAGTGACTGTAGCGTGTGGCAAATAAGAGAACTTCTTTACCCCCGAAACGTGTTTGGGTTTATGTGAGCTCATGTGATCCTGGGTCAGGTGTTGTATTGAAGGCATCATTCATAAATGTTTTTCCTTAGAGTTTTTGTGATTATTTGATCACACCCACCCATTTGTGAACACCAGACATTAGTTTGGTCACTTTTGTATTTGATTAATTTTATTGCTTATATTACCATATATACATTGTGTATCAATAAATACTTATTGTGGATAGTTACATCCATCCTCCTTCTCCTTTTTGATGTTGGGTCAGGTTGGATGGTTGTCCTTAGAGAAGGGGGATTTTTCTGTGCACAAGGGTCATTTTGTCTTTTCCCAGCAATTCAAAGTTCAACCGCATGGAAGAGCGAGAGCCCCGGGCAAGTTATGAGAGTGGGATGAGATGGATGTCACAGACCTTTGTAGGGTAAGATGCTTATTTAGGAACTACTCAACCAGTATAGGTTAGGAATGTGTTATATTTACCTTTGATTTCTAGTAACCACTCTGTATCAACAATCTTTTATGTAATCAATAAACTTACTTCTTATCTTTATGAAGAAGTGTTTGTGTCTAACATTGGAACACAAGTGAGCAACAAGAGTTCTCAAGCTCTTGTGAACCCAGAGATTAAAGAGTCTGTAAATGGGAACGATCAGGCCCTTGGGTGACAAAGGGGTTGTCCCTGTGGCAGGCTTGAATTGGCCAGAGAAAAAAAACTGATTCAAGTGGGCTGCATGCGAGGGAAACTGAGTCACTCAAACCTGGTAAAGTAGGGGTGCGGACCTCCAACCCGTGACAATGGAGACCATGAATTTCTGGATGTTTGAGCACTGTCAGAAGTAAGGAAGTCACTAACAGAGGCTAGACCTTCTCTGCCATTTTTTTTCCATCACTGCCCTAATGACAGCAAGAGGATACCCACGGGCCACCAGGAGTACCTCAATTCAATGGAGGAGCTGAATCTCTGGGAGGAAACAAGTGGCTTGGGGCACAGGAAATGTGAACCCAGTGATGAAGAGCTTCTTGTTCTATTCAAGGTTTAGACACTCGAAGTGGTGCAGAGCACCCTGGCAAGTGGGGATGTTTTCCTCCCCAATGGTATGGTGATGAAGAAGATGCTAGAGAGGGGTTACAAGAGGCTCATGTTTGATAGGGGGTTTTATGTGAACCAGGAGGGATTTCCAATCCTATGGCGGGTGAGACCCCAATAAAACTGTATTTTGCTACCTGCCAGTGAGCCCTGCATTGTGCAGTGAACCAGTGAGCCATGGATGTGAGGCAATGAGCTGAGAGCATGCAAAGACCAATTGGTTGGACTGCTTGCTTTTGCTTTTTACTTCAACTTTCACTAGAGGTGCCCAGTAAAGTATGCACTTTGCTCAATAAGCTCAGCATTCTGTGCATAGCAAAAGGTTACTGGCAAGTGCTGGCAGGTGTAAACCTAGGTATGCACCTCTGTGGGTGGGCAGGGATATCAGGCTCTGGACTACCTCCCCGGATCATAGGGCGTTTTTACATGAGATGCTACCATGCAGGTCCACTCACTGGACAGGTGTGGTAGTGCCTGTGTAAAAGTGTGTGGAGGTGCTGGGTGCATGCTCCCATTACCCATGCACCTCTACCTACCTCCACCCACCTCCCTGTATGGAGCAACCTGGAAAATCCCAGGTTGTACTATATTGGGGTATGGGTGGTAGGGATGAGTGAACACAGTTCGGAAGTTTGAAGTTCAGCCTGAACTCAGCCTGTTCGGATGACTGAATCCGAACACGAACTGACCGAACTAAACTAGATCCGAACATCGAAATGACCAAACAGTTTGGTCAGTTCGAATTGCATTCAGGTGAGTTCTGGTGGCAAAAACGTGTCATTGGAAGGCAAAACGTGACAGGGAGGGGGAGTCAGCTGAGGAGCAGACTTCCAGGCACCAGGGGTGGAGAGGCTTGGAGTAGTAGCCAGCCTGCCCAATCACCATCCCTTTTCTCCTCAGACCACTGGCTTTGTAGTCTGCGATTGGCCACGGGTTAGGCTGCAGGGAGCCAATGGGGCTTGCGGTGAGGCGGGCACAGCAAGAAACAAAACTGATTGCCTTCCCCCTTCCCAACACCTTCTAAGTAGTCACTGTTCCTGAACAGCAGGCGTTTCAGAAGGCTCCCTCTCTCCCAGCAGTGTTCGTTCCTTCCTATTCCTAATCCATTGCCATCCTCCTCCTATTTCACCCATCCAACCCATTTACCTCCATATTATCATTTATTTAGATTATCTTAGATAGATTTAGGTGTTATTTTTTGTTTTTGCCCCTCCCTGTGTTCCATCTTCCTTCCTCCATTCCCCCTCCATTGAATCCTTTCCCTCTCCCTCTTATTCCATCCCTGATTTCCTTCCCGTTTTAAGTTTGGGATTTATTTAGAGTAGGATTATTGTTAGATTGATTTTCATTTC
>QEPC01003936.1:765008-787574 GCA_003113815.1 Sphenodon punctatus
GAAGTGCCTGGCAGAACCACCAGGTTTTACGTTTATGCCTGAAGGCGGGAAGAACTGGACCAAATGAGCCTCTGCTGAGAGGGAGTTCCACAATCGAGGTGTTGCGACCGAGATGTACAATCCCCCAGGACCACCCGGTGACTTCTCTCGGCCAGGAAAGAGCGTAACCATCCTAAGATGGTTCCACCCACTCAGGCTCAGTCCCGCAGGTGGCCTAACAACACCTCCTGTTCAACAGTGTCAAACACAACCAACAGATCTAATGGGATCAACAGAGTCTGTCAACCCTGGTCTATAGCCAGGTGGAGGTTGTTGAACAGGACCACAAGCACAGTCTCGGTGCCATAACCCAGATGAAAGCTGGACTGCGAGGGATCCAGAAACCCAATGCAATTGAGATGCACCTGGAGCTGTTGATCCACTGCCCACTCAATAAGCTTTCCTAAAGACCAGTTAGAGACCGGTCAATAGCTGGCTAGGAAATCAAAGTCCAAAGATGGCTTCTTAAGCAGGGGCCTTCTTCAAACACTCCGGCATCCTGCCCTCCCTAAGGGAAACATTGATTACCCCCACCAACAATGGCCATAACCTCTCCTGGCTGACTTTCACCAGCCAGGATGGGCAAGGATCTAACTCACAAGTGGTGGCTCCGACAGCCCAAGCACATCTCTAGCATCTGCGGGCTCCGCCATCTGAAACTGATCCCATAAAACTGAACAATATTGCCTCAGTTGTGGATCGTTTTCTACCCGGATTCCCACCCCTACTGTCTAGTGTTGATGGCAGACTTTCATAGGATGTTTCATTCATTCTAGTGTATGGCAGGCAACAGGAGTGTTCCAAATACGGGGTTGTTCTTGTGCGTGGTTTTTTTGAAGGTAAATACATCCTAATTCACTTTAATCCCCTCTGGGTTCACATGAGCATAAGTGTTAAAGTAAGGATGAGGGAGAGGACGTTATCTCTCTCCACAGAAGCAGGGTTAAACTGGGGAGGAAAGTTTGTATATAGTAGCATAGGAAATATCCATGCTGAATCCTCCACTGTTGCAGCAGTGCTCTGTACTTTCTCCTTTCTTTACCACACAACAGTTTTGCCTCACTGACTGCTTTTTCCAGCTCCCCCTCCTGGCAGTTCCCTGCAACTTCCGAACAAGGGAAACTCACTGAGCAGAAAAGCTATATAAACCGCTGGTGGTAGGAACAAAGACAGCTGTAGGTAGTGTAATTCTGGAGTAAGTACCCCATTTCAGGTCTGCCTGTGAGAACAAGTCTTAAATAGATATTTTCACTGGTGAAGGTGACTGCCACAAATCTTTCCCACAATGATGTATCCAAATGCCCAAGAACACTTTCGATAGGATCATCCTGGTAGCTGCAGCAAGAGACTAAAAACCCATGGGGAGCTGCATAGTGTTGTAAATATTGCTACAAATAGTTGGATAAAAATGAATAAACAGAGGCTTAAAAGGTTTCCAGAACACATTGTGGAAACTCTGGCAGCAGAGTTGTCCATCCAGAGTGTCCTCTTTCCTTTTCCTGTAATGATGAAAATCCTTTGAACACTATGTCTTCATCCCACATGCAAAAGAGGAGCTGCTTTCAGAGGCAACACATGCTGCTGCTGGGTCATAATATGCACGTGGCACAAACTTCTGTTCCTTAAAAAAAAAAAGTGTCACTATGTATTTGAGTGGGCCATGAGAACAAAGAGGTTAGAAATAAATTGGGGAACATCTTAGAGAGCTGTCTTACCATGACTCATCTCTTCAGTAAAACTGAAGTTTCCATACTAAAGACTTGTTGCTTAGCAGATTATGAAAAATGCATGGCACGTAGGGGTAAATTATTGGAGCTTTACTCATAGCATTTATTACTATGAATCACTTCTATAGTACTTTCAATGTTCAAAGTACTTCTCGATCCTTATCTAGTTCACCCTCACAACAGCCCTGTGAGGTAGGTCCATTCCCATTCCCATTTTACAGATGGGAAATGGGAGGTGGAAAGTGACTGACTTACCCAGCACCGCGAGAGCGGAAATGGGTGCCAAATTTAGTACAGACAGGTAACACCTGCATTTCCAAGCACCGTATCAAGTACCCAGCAGGCTATCTGGGCACTGATTGGGTACCCCCAAAATAGGTAATTTCCAGTATCAATGGAAACTTGGTAATCTGGGACTGGAAGCTGATATTCCAGGACATTGGTTACCTGAATTGGGTACTGATTAGTACCAGAATGTTGTGGGTTGATTCATATATCAGAAATTTGAGTATACCTGGTTTTGAAGGTACTACTTTCAACTCTATGAGTGAGCCCTGATCTCACAGGTCGAAAACTTTATCTGCTAGGGCTACACTGGGTCTCATTTATCATACAGTTCTTGCTAAATGGAGCTGGGCTTTCTATTTCTAGAATCCCACCACACAGAGGCATAGCTAGGTTGGGATAGGCCCCTCCTTCCCAGCTGTGGGATGCAGCTATACCAGAGCCCAGTGCAGCTACACTGCTGCATCCTTGATAATATGTTAATAAAGATCCCCCTCGCTGGCCAATATACCCATTCAGAGAACTTATTTGATATCTTTCCACAACTATGAACTGTTAGAGCAGCCCCCCCCCCATGGTTGGCAAAGGGCATGGGCTGGTGGGCATTGGATTCAGGATCCCCCCCACCCCCAAGAGGTCAGAGCAAGGATCGGGACCAGCCACCATGGGACCTAGGAAAAGGAAGTTCACCCAGGTGGATACCAGCCTTATCCAGGAAGGAGGTGATTAAGGGGAGATAGCCCTCAGTAAGTATGGGACCATTAAGAAAGGGCATTCTCCCTGTTTTGAGAAACCACTGGTGAATAGAACCCAGGCTAGCAACAGCCTCAAAGACATGGACTATTAGTATCCCCTACCCGCCCCCCCCCAGCACAGAACCTCAGGTGCAGCCATTAACCTTGGGTCCCTCTCACAACTCCTCCCAAATCACTGGAATGTCCTCTCCCCATTCATTCCCAGGGGGGTCCATTGTGTGTCTGTTGCCCATGGCTCCCCTAGGTGTCTTCCCTTTTGTGACACCTAAGCACCCACCTGGAATCCTCTTTTGTCCCCATGGTTCACATATGTATCTTTCCTTTTGTCTCACTTAGAAACCCACCCAGATATGCCTCGATGGGTCATTTGTGTCCCTTTGTCCTCCCTGTGTGTCTTTTGTAACACCCTTTAGCCTATCCCAAATCTTTTATCCTGAACCCTATAAACTGCCCCTCACTTCCCCCATGCAAACTGAGAAGGTTTTGGATGCAGACACGTGCAGGTTTCCCTGTGCGTGTCTGTACCTTAAGATATCTCCCAGATTTAGGTCTGCCCCTTTTTCTCAACCTCCATGAACTTTGCTGGATCTGCGGGCCAGCTGTCCCCTTTTTCCACAGGAAAGGAAGGGTAACCTCAGGTCCAGACTTCCCCGCTCATTCTCTCTCTCTCCCTCTCGCTGTGTCTTTTCCAGATCTCCCCCCCCGCTCCCCACCTCACTTTCATTTTCACCGCCATAGCTTGTGTTTTTCCTTTGATCCCGCCAGCTAGACCAGGGCTGTATTTCTCTGTTTATGTGTAAACAAAAACCTTTTAGTTTTATTGTATCTTTGTCTCCCTCTTTTCCTTCACTTTTGGGGAGTGTACATAAACTGCTTTTAGCGCATATCTGTCCTCAGACTGATCCTTAGGACATGCAGGAACCCTGGGTTTAACAAATTAAGCTAATTCCCCCTGGAGTTAAGGAATGGTGGATATTGGGGTACCAACCCCCAATAATCACGAGTGGGAGGGGGTTCTCCTGTTAACAGAACTTGTTAAATGTTTCATTAAGCTTCATATCATTCTGCTGTCCTGTTCCAGGCATACCAGTTGTCCCATATCTTAAGGGCTGTCCCCATGGGGATACAACTGGAAGCAAGAATCTCCACTGTTATAATAATAATAATAATAATAATAATAATAATAATAATAAATTGTTTATTAGCGTAACAAAGTTATTGCTGACCTAAGTCCCAAAAAAGAATAAAACATTAAGACCAACAAGGACAACGGGGCAAACATTACATCTCATATTGTGGACAGTACGTGAGCAATTTAGCAACGGGGGCCCCACCCTACAAAACTAAACCAGAGGATCCGTAGATTGGAAGGTGAGGAACTTTTTCTGAATCCGCATAGCCTGGCATAGAAAGCCCCCCATGTTCCTAATGACCTGGGGTTTAGAATTTCTTAGCAAATACTCCAGGATGGCGGCCTCGGACCACCCTACTAGTTTGTCCAGGGTGGCAGCCAGATATTTTCCCCTAGGGACATCATAAAGATGACAACAAATCACAACATGGCCCACCGTCTCCACGGTCTGATTGTCGTATGGGCACAATCTTTCTAAAAAGGGAATTCCCTCTAGACGCCCCTCATAAACCCACGTGGGAAGTGCATTGACGCATGCCATGAAGGTCAGTTGTTTCCCCCTAATAGACTGCTTGACTTCTAAGTAGGGTGCCATGGCCTTGCCCGCTGGCATCCACAAGCAGTAAGACCGCATGTGGGGAGATTGGGCAATCTTGGCCACCTCGTTTTGCCTCTCTATGTCGGCTACCCTTAGGCTGATTTCTTTCCAGGCTACCGCCTGGGATTTGCCCTCAAAGTAAGTGACTGGTAACCCTATTTGGGCCAGGTATCATCTCACCCAAACTTGCCAAGGGCTCACGAAGGAGTCCTCCCTAATGTTCTGCAGGAGGACCAAGCTTTGTTCCCACCGTATCTTGCACCAAAATTTAAGTGCTCTTAGTACTGCGGCAGTATGCCAGCTATGCTGTCCCAGTTCTATCCTGAGTGTGGCGAATGGGGTGCCTCTTGGGCTAGCCAAGAGCGCCTGAAGGAACCTGGCCTGGATGTTGTTAATTCTTTTGGGGCAATCTGGGGCCCAGATTTCGGCTCCCTATAGGGATTGGGCCCTCACCTTACTATTAAAGGTCCTTAATGCTGGTTTCACCGCTTGCCTGCCCAACTTGACAAAGAACTGAAAAATGTTCTGGGAGGCTATTTTGGCCATAGATTCTGCTTGACGCAGATGCTCCCCCCACCGACCCGACTTGTGGAATGTCAATCCCAAGTATTTGAAACTGTCGACCTGTTCAATTTCCTGCCCTTCTAACCTCCACTTATGCTGGCGCCGTCTAGTTGAAAAGACCATCAGCTTAGATTTAGAAAAGTTGATGGTCATTTTGTTTGTCCTGCAAAATGCCCTAAAGGCGTTCATCTGCCTAATCAATCCAATACGGGTCTGTGACAACAATGCCACATCGTCCGCATACAAGAGGGCCCTCACGGCTCTTGTGGCCACCTTGGGGGGGAAGAATCTCTGTTCGGCCATGACTGCTATAATCCCATTGATGTAAATACTGAATAGGATGGGCGCTATTACGCAGCCTTGTGGCACCCCGAACCGTACCTCTATTGTTGCTGTAAGGTGCCCCTGATAATTGGTACGGACTCTGAGCGATGCATCGATTCGGCATATAAAGATACTATCAGTGACAGCAGCCTTCTATCTATATCTAATTCCATCAGCTTCTTCCAGAGGGTAGGCCTATCCACCGCGTCAAACACCACCCTTAGGTCAAAGCAGAATAATGAGGTCAAGAATGTGAACACGCTTGTCCAGTAACGTAGACAACAATTTGCTAGAGGATGGTTGCAGAGGCTACTTTCTCATGTTACCTGAGAGAGGAGGACTTCCACGAGGGCAATTGTGGTTGTATTCTCACTGGAATTAGTGCATTAGGAATGTGCTATTCTGCATTTATGCCATGAGAACACACACATGATTGTAAAAGTGACATTAGGGGACCTGGTCACGTGTGAGTGTTCTCGCAGCATAAAAGCAGAATAGCGCATTCCTACATGCGCTAATTCCTGTGAGAATGCAGCTGTGATTTGCCCTGACAGAATTTCCTCTCCTCCTGTGTAATATGAGAAAGTGGCTGAAGCTACTGGTGTAGCTGGGTAGTTAAACTTCAGGTTTACTATGCTAGAGTTCTAGTCATCACTGGCCTTGCATAACCTGTAGAAACAGAGGTAGGTACTTAACAGGTCATACTGCCTTTTCCTTTTAGAGCCTTGGATGTTGTTGAAAAATGAGGCTGTGTAGAGGAAGCGGAGTTGGAAGAGTGGGATTCAAGCATGTCCTAATGTGTCCTAGTTCCATTTGCCAAGGCTAGGGGGGAAGACTTTCTAGAAATGAAGACTTCCTAGCACTGATAGTGTGTGCAACTCCATTCTGCATTTCATGCAGCAAAACCTCAGCACTACTACACAGGGTGAGTATGGGCAGGTTAAACCCATGGAGTCCTAACTTATTTAAGAATGCTGGAGTGCCATAGAACAGAAGCTCCCAGCTCTCGAGTGTCTTTTAGTTTTGAATTTTTCACCTTGAACCCTGCCCTGTGCTGTTGAGCAAGTCATGAGTTGCATGGTGTCTCAATTTAGCTGTTTATCAAATGGGTCTAGTAGCATTTGCCTTCCTTACAGGGGAGTTGAGGCTTAGTGTCCATAAAGCATCTGGATATCTATAGATATAGAGCAAGATAAAACGCCATTATCCCAATGCAAACCATTAACAAGCATTTATGCAGAATACTTAAAATGTTTCCTGATGAGGAATTTAAGAACTAAGAACAGGACTTTGTAAAGCACCAGGTACATTTATTGTGCTATATAAATGTTTGATGATAATAATTTGAGCAGGACAGTTCTCCGCCATTAAAGTCAATGGGAGATTTGCCATTGATTTTAAAAGTGGAGGATTGTACCCAGAGTGGTCTCTTTTCACTAAAAGTGAAATACAATCCATTTGGGGCTCTCTGCTATACTTCAAGGAAGACCTTGACAAATTGGAACCGATTCCAAAGAGTGATGAAGACAAAGGGGCTAAAATGCAGTTGAAAGAACTGAGAGTTCATCCTCGAGAAAAGACAACGAAAGGAGGGACAGGATGGCACGTCTCAAATGTCTAAAAACGTTGGCGACAGAAAAGATGAACAGTTGTTCTCCAAAGCCACAGGAGGGAATTGGTTTAAAATGTTGGTTAAATAAACGTCTTCGCTGGGCAATGGGATAAGTTGCCTCGGGAGGTGGATGTTTTCAAAAGGAGGCTGAGCAAGCATCAGTTGGTGATACTGTATGTATAGGGTGTTCTGCCTTGGGATGCGGGGAAACTAGATGACACTTGAAACTGCTTCACCCAGCATAACGTGTATTTTAAACCTTCCATTTTGCAGCCATGTGGTAGCTATCCATTGCCTTGTACAGCCAGGCTGGTTCAGGTCTGGCCATATGAGGCAAGCACCAGTATGTATCTACTGTGATGTCTAAGCAGGAACAAGTGGGGAGAGAAGGGCGTGGGGCAGGAGAGAGCTGTTGCCATGCTCTCCCCCACTTGTCATTGTCCCCTTGGTCCAGAAGAGCAATGAGAAGTGGCGGGTTCCAGGGATTAGCAAGCAGTGGCAGCAGGAGAAGCTGGGGCTGCTCCTGTTATTTAATACTACTACTTGTTCCCTGGGGCTGCAAATCCCGATTCCCCACCACACCAACTGTTAATGGGGTAGCCAGTGATTTAGATTGTGCTGCTATACATGCACAGGTATACACAACCCCACCCCCAGCATCTCCAGGGGGTGCTGGCCATCCTGAACACATAGGAACCTGATGTTTTACAACGGCCTATGAAAACTGCATGTCTTTGCCACTGTTTTAAAACCTATATTTGGCTGGCGTGATCAATTTCTTGTTTGTTGTCATTTTACCAGTCAACCTGCAGATGGCAGCCTTGCTCCAGCCTTGATGGCATTGCTAATCCCCCCCACTCCCCCACCATCAATCTAAATTTAGACAGAATGTTNCATACAAGAGGGCCCTCACGGCTCTTGTGGCCACCTTGGGGGGGAAGAATCTCTGTTCGGCCATGACTGCTATAATCCCATTGATGTAAATACTGAATAGGATGGGTGCTATTACGCAGCCCTGTGGCACCCCGAACCGTACCTCTATTGTTGCTGTAAGGTGCCCCTGATAATTGGTACGGACTCTGAGCGATGCATCGGCATATAAAGATACTATCAGTGACAGCAGCCTTCTATCTATATCTAATTCCATCAGCTTCTTCCAGAGGGTAGGCCTATCCACCGCGTCAAATGCCGCCCTTAGGTCGAAGCAGAAGAATGAGGTCAAGAATGTGAACACGCTTGTCCAGTAACGTAGACAACAATTTGCTAGAGGATGGTTGCAGAGGCTACTTTCTCATGTTACCTGAGAGAGGAGGACTTCCAAGAGGGCAATAGTGGTTGTATTCTCACTGGAATTAGTGCATTAGGAATGTGCTATTCTGCATTTATGCCATGAGAACACACACATGATTGTAAAAGTGACATTAGGGGACCTGGTCACGTGTGAGTGTTCTCGCAGCATAAAAGCAGAATAGCGCATTCCTACATGCGCTAATTCCTGTGAGAATGCAGCTGTGATTTGCCCTGACAGAATTTCCTCTCCTCCTGTGTAATATGAGAAAGTGGCTGAAGTTACTGGTGTAGCTGGGTAGTTAAACTTCAGGTTTACTATGCTAGAGTTCTAGTCATCACTGGCCTTGCATAACCTGTAGAAACAGAGGTAGGTACTTAACAGGTCATACTGCCTTTTCCTTTTAGAGCCTTGGATGTTGTTGAAAAATGAGGCTGTGTAGAGGAAGCGGAGTTGGAAGAGTGGGATTCAAGCATGTCCTAATGTGTCCTAGTTCCATTTGCCAAGGCTAGGGGGGAAGACTTTCTAGAAATGAAGACTTCCTAGCACTGATAGTGTGTGCAACTCCATTCTGCATTTCATGCAGCAAAACCTCAGCACTACTACACAGGGTGAGTATGGGCAGGTTAAACCCATGGAGTCCTAACTTATTTAAGAATGCTGGAGTGCCATAGAACAGAAGCTCCCAGCTCTCGAGTGTCCTTTAGTTTTGAATTTTTCACCTTGAACCCTGCCCTGTGCTGTTGAGCAAGTCATGAGTTGCTTGGTGTCTCAATTTAGCTGTTTATCAAATGGGTCTAGTAGCATTTGCCTTCCTTACAGGGGAGTTGAGGCTTAGTGTCCATAAAGCATCTGGATATCTATAGATATAGAGCAAGATAAAACGCCATTATCCCAATGCAAACCGTTAACAAGCATTTATGCAGAATACTTAAAATGTTTCCTGATGAGGAATTTAAGAACTAAGAACAGGACTTTGTAAAGCACCAGGTACATTTATTGTGCTATATAAATGTTTGATGATAATAATTTGAGCAGGACAGTTCTCCGCCATTAAAGTCAATGGGAGATTTGCCATTGATTTTAAAAGTGGAGGATTGTACCCAGAGTGGTCTCTTTTCACTAAAAGTGAAATACAATCCATTTGGGGCTCTCTGCTATACTTCAAGGAAGACCTTGACAAATTGGAACCGATTCCAAAGAGTGATGAAGACAAAGGGGCTAAAATGCAGTTGAAAGAACAGAGAGTTCATCCTCGAGAAAAGACAACAAAAGGAGGGACAGGATGGCACGTCTCAAATGTCTAAAAACGTTGGCGACAGAAAAGATGAACAGTTGTTCTCCAAAGCCACAGGAGGGAATTGGTTTAAAATGTTGGTTAAATAAACGTCTTCGCTGGGCAATGGGATAAGTTGCCTCGGGAGGTGGATGTTTTCAAAAGGAGGCTGAGCAAGCATCAGTTGGTGATACTGTATGTATAGGGTGTTCTGCCTTGGGATGCGGGGAAACTAGATGACCCTTGAAACTGCTTCACACAGCATAACGTGTATTTTAAACCTTCCATTTTGTAGCCATGTGGTAGCTATCCATTGCCTTGTACAGCCAGGCTGGTTCAGGTCTGGCCATATGAGGCAAGCACCAGTATGTATCTACTGTGATGTCTAAGCAGGAACAAGTGTGGAGAGAAGGGCGTGGGGCAGGAGAGAGCTGTTGCCATGCTCTCCCCCACTTGTCATTGTCCCCTTGGTCCAGAAGAGCAATGAGAAGTGGCGGGTTCCAGGGATTAGCAAGCAGTGGCAGCAGGAGAAGCTGGGGCTGCTCCTGTTATTTAATACTACTACTTGTTCCCTGGGGCTGCAAATCCCGATTCCCCACCACACCAACTGTTAATGGGGTAGCCAGTGATTTAGATTGTGCTGCTATACATGCACAGGTATACACAACCCCACCCCCAGCATCTCCAGGGGGTGCTGGCCATCCTGAACACATAGGAACCTGATGTTTTACAACGGCCTATGAAAACTGCATGTCTTTGCCACTGTTTTAAAACCTATATTTGGCTGGCGTGATCAATTTCTTGTTTGTTGTCATTTTACCAGTCAACCTGCAGATGGCAGCCTTGCTCCAGCCTTGATGGCATTGCTAATCCCCCCCACTCCCCCACCATCAATCTAAATTTAGACAGAATGTTCTGCAGAAGAGTTTAATAAAGACTGCACTCTTGTTCTTTTCTCTCTCGCAGAGAGTTTTGACATCCACCTCCTTTGGAGTCCTCCCATAAATTGTGACAATTAAAGCTTCTGAAGTTGGTAAATTGGGCTCTAAAGGTATATGGTGAGGGCTTTAATTAAGCCCACTGGCTTCTTGCTTTCTGGCATTAGAGTCCATGAATCTTTAAGGTGTTTCCATTACTACTAATGGATTGTTGTGACATTTGGTACACTTCAAAAGGGTCCTTCCCGTGTTCTGGCTTGGGAAGCATGACTAATATTATATAGCCCAGGGTATGGAAGGAACGTACAGTATTTTTGGTTCACACAATAAAAATACAAAAGAGGTCACAGATTCTTGCAAATTCTATTCCCGTTTTCCCTCTGCCACTTTTTATTTGGCACTCCAGAATGGTGGGCATACTCGTATGCTAGCTATGTGCATTTCTCCCCTTTTGCTATTAAGCCTAATTAAGTGCAAGTTTGTGGGGTCATGCTTTTCTATAACATCTGGCATTGGTCGCTGTCTGAGGCAGGGTGGTTAAATGGCAGAGCATTCAGGAAGGGTAACTGTTAGGATATTCAATATCCCTTTCCAAAGCTTCAGGTGTGACAAGTTTTATGGAGAGATCCGCTGCTCTTGTTTTGGAGAGGATGTCCCATGAGGTCCCTCTACAATTCTATGAGGTTAGGTAGTTGAGAAGTTCCTGGAATAGGAAGCTCCTAGGAAAAGCAGTTAGTGGTTTAATTGTTCTAGGTCAGCTGATCTGCTTTATTCAAGGAGCACATGATTACATACACCTGCCTTCCAAAGAGGTTTGCTCACAGATTTTTGGGGTACCAGTCTCTAAATAGTAAATACAATACTGGTGGTTGGGAGTGGGTAGGAAGCAACAATGGTTGCTCCCTCCAGAACAGTTGATCTACATGAGAAAGGAGCACTCCCTTCTGCCTGAAGTTCAAGTGCCAGCCCTGGCCAGGAAAAGGCTGGGATTTTCTTGCTCTGCTGGTTGGGAACAAGAATTGTCCCTCCAATTACAGCAGGAAGCCATCTTTCAGAACATCCCTTTTTCCTGCTGGTATTTCCCCAGGACCCGGAACATGGTTCTGCCATAGGGCTCGACTGAACTCTAGTGTTCTAGCAGAATGTTTCCAAACATGTTCTAGGTAACACCATCGGAAGCTGCAACATTTGGAACAACTATTCCAAACAGTGGGCCAACTTGAGGTGGGGGTGGGAGAGCTTGTCAGGGCTTGGTAATTCAAGGTGGAGGGAACGAGCCCTGGGAAATGTTCCCAATAGGAATGTGCAATCTAAAAATGTGAAAGACCAGGAAAAGGTTGATTTGGGCCATTTCAGGGTTGGAAACAAAAACCAGAAAAAAAATGGCTTATTGATTTGACTTACACAAATTACTTTTCTGCCCTGCCCCTTGCACTGGTCATCGCAAAGATTAAATCACAAGAACTCCTGTACTATATTCAGCTGTAGAGAGGCAGGGTGGTTCAGTGGCTGGGGGGGGCTAATCAGAAAATAGGTTTAGGTTGCACTCTGGGACAGGGCATGTGGCTTATTGGGCAGGCTTGGACCCTAGCAATTCATTTTGTACAAATGAAATGCTGCCAGTTCCTATCCTCTTGCATAGAGTTTTGCTATCCCCTTGATTTTTTGCTATTGGTGAAAGCAGGATGAAAACGCAATGTCTGAGAAAGCAATCCTTCTCTCTTTCTGCTTAGTTACTTACTGTTACACTTGCTTCAGTCCACAGTACTGCTGGTCTCTAATACCAATTGAGAGAGAGAAGCTGGCGCAATCTACTGTCTGGATGTGGCTGTTTCCAGCCCACTTGTATTTTATCCAAAGCTTCGGGAGCATCCATTTTCTCACCATGTCACAGGTCAAGTGCAGTAAATAGAATTGTTTTGGGAAAGGGGGCAGATTAGTCTCATCATGTGGTGCTGAAAATGGAGAGCACAAGAGATTGCAGTGTCTCTGTCTCCATTACCCTTCATGCGCTCAATATAACCTACTTTTCTTTCTCCAGCATCTCCTCGGAGAGTTCCACTTTCTGTGCAGCCCTGGGGCCTGCCGTACCTAGCAGAAAGCAGGGCAATCAATATTTGTGCTGAAGATGAAAAGATGCAGCTCCTTTTAAAGTGCATCTCCTTGGGTGACACTACCCAAAGGTCCTCGTGCTTTGTGTCTTCCCGCTGGTACATGCCGATCTGCTCTTGTCAAGGCAGAACGCTCTGTGTGTGCCAGGCTGCCAGTATATGATTCTTTCCCAGTGATTATGATTTACATAATGCAATACTAATGTATTCAACTAATCTTAGCACTCCACAGGAAGTAACTTAATAATGCAGTATTGCTTAAATAAAGGGGGGAGGCGGCAAGTCACGGATATTAGTTGAAGGCCTGACAGTTTACCCCAAAGCATTTGAGAGAGGGATGTCATCTTGATGATCTCATTCTAAACCCTGCCAGAATCAAACGAGAAAGGGTATAGCCAAACGGTAACCTACTACAGTTTGGGCAGCCTTGCCCCACTTCGGTCACCATTGCTACACGATGTCTAGTGACCGCCAGATATTCCCCCCGGCCACATGGTGGGATGGGCAGCTGTTTGCAATGTCCTGCATCCTTGGAAAAAGGCCAAGGACACATGGCATAGCAGCTTTCCCCAAAGTGGGGTAAGGCTGTCTAATGCACAGTAACATGCCGCCGGTGGTGGAACTGCTTCTCACCTGCCCCAATGCACAGCAAGCTCCACCATGGGGCTTTGATCAGTGGGGGCTTTGATCAGTGGGCACTATCTCCAGTCCCATAGGGCCAGAGGCGGGATAGTGGGCAGGCTGGGGGAGGTTGGGTGCGGCAGGGTGCCCACGTGTGTGGTTAATGCCTCAGCCTGCCCCAGGGCATGGCGGAAAGTCCAACAGCAGCCCACCTGCCTGGCTTCCCCGCGGGGTGGGGGCTGATTGTCTGCCCTGCTCCCCACGCTGGTCCTGAAGTGTGGCAGCAGTGATTGACTGCAACAGGGTACACAGGGATTGGGCCCGCCACAGTTCGTGTGGCTGCACCAGAACAGACGCCTGTTTGCAGCAGTGTATACAGTATTTGAGCCATTTGGTATGGAGGTATGAGGCAGTTTAAAGATTTTCAGGTTGCAGGGTAGGGCCCTGCAGACCAAACGGATACTGATTGGAGCCAGTGGGTTGCATGACATCACAGAGCACCATGACATCGTGGTGCTCTGCAAGGGTGGGGCTGTCAGAAAAGGGCTGAGGGAATTCTTTAACCCTGCCCTCTTCCTAAGATGGCCCACTCCCATGGAATGCCATGGTGCTGTTGGAGCAGGGCTACATCTGAAAAGAGGCAGGGCCTAGGCATTTCTTTGTCCCTTTCCCGATGTGGACCCAGCTCCATGGAGAACTATAAGGCCATGATGCTTCATGTGGGGACAGGGTCATCACTATTATCTTGGACCCTGACTTATAAGAGCCCAGCTGAGTTGAGACTGGGACCACTTTCAGACATGCACACACACACACACCCCCGGCACATATTCTGGCTGCGGGGGGAAATGTGCAACCAGAATATGCATGGGGATCGACTAGTTTAAAAAGAAACACAGGGATGCAGAGCTCGATTTCCTGCTTTGCATCCCTGCACATCTCTGCTGGCAAAGCCGCGTTGGGGGGGGGGGCACCTTTCAGACTGGCTGATACCCGTGCATATTCTGGCTGTGCGTTTCCCCCCACAGCCAGAATATGTGCGGGGTGTGTGTGTGAGCAGGGGCATGTCTGAAAGTGGTCTGGGTTGGTCCCAACCCAGGCTTGAGCAGAGCTCTAATACACAGCATGAGGAACACTGGGGGCTTCTTGAGTCTCCTGCATCTTTCTCTGATCCTTTCCCCCTGCAGCCTTTAGCCCTTTGCTACCCCATAACCTGTGATGTCATAAGTCCAGCTTCAGTGAACCCACCTCCCTGGTTTCTGCATCTGTATGGCTCTCTTGTTCCCATACCCACTGGAGGATGGGGAAGTGGTGTGTGTGTGTGTGTGTGAGATACCTCCCAACACTACCAGCGGCCAAGTACAGATAAGCCTTGCCCCTTTGGCCACTAAGCTCTGCCCCCTCATGCACTTACACAGCATTCCAAGGGCATAAAGAGGGTCAGAAGGTCTCCTGCATCTCATTCCACTTAGGGCGCATTCACACCTGACGGTGACACACCCGTGAGCCAAAGGCCACATTTTGCAACCTGAGATGCACGAGAGGCGCCGTGACAGATCCCTGTTCGCACCAGCTCTTTTCCTGTCATCTGGCTCCTCCCTGCTGCCACGTCTTCCCTCGCCGCTCTCTCTGCCGCCACCGCCACAGGTGTGAATACGGCCAAAGACACAGCGGGGAGAGGCGCCGGATGCTGGAAGTACCAATGGTGCAGACGGGGTTCTGCCACGACTTTACTCGTGTTTCTCAAAGGCTCAAAATCCAGCCTTGACAACTGCAAGTAAAGATACGGCAGAACCCTGTTCACACCGGAGGTACTTCTGGCATCCAGCTCCTTCCCCCGCCATGTCTTTGGCTAGTGGTAGTTTCCAACCCACACCATCAGGTGTGAATGTGGTCGTGATTTCTTGTCATTCCATCATGTCCCTGTTGTCCCCTCAAGTGCCTTTCCTGGGAGACAACCAGGAAAGAGGTGCTTGAGGCTTTGAATTCCAGACTTTCTCTCTCTCTCTCTCTCTCTCTTGAATGAGGAACTGTAGGATTTGGCACCCAAACGGGCCCCAAATAGGGACTGCTGGAGGTAGGTTACCCATATGTGCAGGGGAGGGAGGGATACAGACTGTTACTGTAGGTTTGTTGTACACACTGGCACTGTTGTACTGAGAGCATGGGGCAGGGAATCTGTGTGATGAGGGGGTGTGAGAGAGAGAACCAACTGCACTGGGTGTACCAAGCCCCAGAATTGCATTGCCAAGGTAGCACAGGACGACATACATGCACAATACACAGCCTGGGTTGCTTTACCCAAGAATCTGAGCAGGAATATTTATATTTAAGGAAGAAAGTAAAAGAGATGTTGCCTGTCATGCATTGTGTGTGTGTGTGTGTGCACGTGCACAAAACCCCAGCCTGTATACCATGGGATCTATGTATGTACACAATTGGATTTGGAGTGTCCATTGTTACTCCAGACTCCACCATGCATCACTCGCCAGGGGAGAGGAACTGAAAGCAACCGAGTCTACATTGCTCGTGTAAATTGCTGGGGAAGAGGTGCATCGACAGTTGTGTAAAGCCATTCCCCTCAGATACGTGCAGAAGCATAGCACCTTCTTACCCCCTGCTGAAGAGAGATCTCTATCTTGTGCTGATACATCCTGAGTAAACTGGGTCCAGTGGTTGGCCTGGGTCTCTCGAGTCTCAGGTTCAACACCTGGCTCTGTTGGCTCAGCTATAAGGTAACCACCTCCCTCTGGGCTTTCACCCGGAGGGGGCAAAGCAGCATGAGAATGGGTGGGGGCAAAGGGGCCGTGTCACTGCTTCTGGATGCAACGCTGCCCTTTTATCCTCACTTTAACCTTCTGCTCATAGGAACACAGGGTGTTTTCAAACGTGATGCTACCACATGTGGCCATGCTTACCCTGGTGTGGCCACCCATGGTGCTGTCATGTTTGTTCCTGCTCACCAGATGTTAACAGTGGGCGGGAACAAACACTCCCTGGACCATGGCAGGATTAACTGTGTGCTGGGCTCCCTGCCAGTGCACAACCCAGAGTTAGCCCTGCCATGGCCCGGGGAAACCATTCCTGCACTGTGGTAGAGTGGGCCATCACATCTGTTGACCTGCTTTACCTAACTCCGGCCAATGGCTGAAGCTTTCCCAGGTGGGTGCGGCAGCCTCATAGGATGGCACACCCGCCTGCCAGGAAGGGGGCCGGGCAGCGCGGGGTCATGCGGACTACATCCGCACATCCCACCCCGCCCTCTCTGCAGCCCGGGCCACCGTCATGTTTGTTTGGTGGTGGGGCCAGATCCTGCCCTGGGTGAGGGCTCGCACCCTGCGCAGGATCAAAGTGTGATGGCGACTAGCGCCGTCACATGTAAAAATACCCAGAGTGAAGGCTAACATAAATTATAGGGTTATCTCCAAAATCGTGCTCCTTGGAACACTCCACCTGATAGCAATGCTCTCTAAAACAGCCCCAAGTTACGTAACTAACAGACTTAGTTTGCGATCTGAGAACAAAAGCACAGACAGCAGAGTTCATTTTTGCTTTGGTTCCCATTAAACTAACATGAAACGTGTGAAGTAGGTTTTCTGCAGTCGATACCTGTAACATTGAATTGCTGTAATGGGGTTGTCGGGCCTCCCTCATGTTTTCAGAGAGACTAGAGCCAGGGGGGTTGCTGTCTAAATCATCTGGTCCTGAATCGACCCATTCTCTCTTTAACAAAGCCAGTGAAGAAGAAATCATGTGTAACTTAGGTGATGTCTTGGACAATCATGAAGGACTTGCTGTACAAAAGCAGCATGAAAATCCCGTGTCCCTTTACTGATGGTCATCTTGTGGGTTATTTATACTTGGGAGTGCAAAGTTTCATAATTTCCCAATACGTAACCTCCGAACAGAAGAAGCTGGGTTGGAACACAGCATGCTGTTCAGGCTGCTTGACATGGGCTTATTGGAGCAACAAACACTCTTCACACAAACGCACTCCCCCCCGCCCCACCCAAAAGGGAAGCCAGCACGGACTGTGCTCTAGGGTGGCTTTCCCGGATGCAAGGGTATAGTGACAATGGGTGCAGGTAGTGCAGCTGCACTGGCCCCGTGAGTCTATGGGGTCAGGTGTATGGGGACAGTGTGCATAGGCAAATGGGTGATTAGCACCCACTGCAGACATATGAAGAACTTGAGGTCATAGTTTGAGCAAATCCTGTGCTTAATAAAACCTAGTCAGAAAAACCTATTTTCTGCCCTTTCCTTTCCCTCTGCTTTCCCTATTGACATTCTGAGGCAGGTTGACTGCCTTCATTTTCCTGTTGGCACTTGCTGGGTCTGGGAATGGCAACAGCAAGCGCAGAGGGACAGGCATGCTGCCAGCTACTATTGGGCCCACCTGCCCTCCAGGGCAAGTGCCACCCTCAAGGGCAAATGCTTCCCACCACCAGCCCCCAAAGTGGGGTTATCACTGCCCCATACTGCTATTCTCCACTGCCCCCTATGTGCCCCCCCGCAATCTCACATGCAAGTGCATGACCAGAGATGGCATGGCTGTTTGTGGTGCACCTGCCACCCCTCCTTTTCCAACCCCTTTAGCCCCCAAAGCGACTTATTGCTATGCTATGCCACCATTCTCCACTGCCCCCACCTCCCCCCTTTCCCAGAATAAGTGTGGAAACCATGGATTGTGGAAAATATAACAACTTTAACTTTATTTAGTGAATTTTAGTGAACTTTCATTATTTAACTATTTTAAAAGTGCTTTTAATTATTTAGCAATTCAATGGAAGTTGTCTTTCTCCTGTCCCTTTTGGGGGAAGCCTGGTGTGCTCTCTTGTGTGTGTGTGTGTGTGTGTGTGTGGGGGGGGGTGTTGATGGGATTAGCGGGGGACATTTTCCTTCCCCCTCCTGCAAATCTGGGCCTTTTCTCTCCTGTCAGTGCCTTTTCCTTGCCTTCCATCCTGCCTGTGTCCGGGGAGTTACTATCCTGCTGCTCTCCAGTGCTTTCCTGGGCACCTGTGAACACAGTAAAGACACCCCCCCCCCCACACACAATTAGATAGCAATAAACTGAAGTGTTTATCATGCAGCTATGTAAATGCAGCCCCCTCCCCTCCACACACATAGGTGCATTAACTTGCCATAGTTGTCTGGCTGTCATTCTGAGCCATGGCCACAGTGATGAAAAGACTATCGCAGTCTCTCTGGAGAAGGCAACGGGTTCTGACGAGCAAGCACTGGGCATGTGCTGCAAACCAGGATGAGCTGGGACAACACATGCTTGAATCTGGCATGGGGTGGGCTTTTAAGGTGAATGTTACACACACACCAGTGAGAGTGGAGAGAGGGGCAGGAAGTAGCCACTTCTCTGAACGTTCTAGGCTTTTTCCCAACGACTCTATGGTGCCTGAGGACCTGTTTGCATGCAAGGATGTATGCAACCAAACTGATGGAATGTGGGCACACAGTAGCCCACATTTGCCCACACGGCAGGCTCTGCATGCTCCAAGACCCCGCTGTGAGTGGGGGCTGCGTGTCTGGGGGCCATGTGGCTGGTGGGGACCCACCTGGAAAGGAGCCAGAAGAAGGGAGGGGAAGGAGTCGCCACCACACAGAGGGCGAGCTTTTGGGGGCAGGAGAGGACAGAACTGCTTTGGCAAAAATAGGAAGGGAGGGGGGCTCCAGGAAGAATTTTGCCTTCTACACCAGGGCCCAAACCAGCCTAGCAATGCTTCTGACTGGCTAGAGGGCTGTTTGTGCAAAAGTGTCCTTTTTTTCTTCATTGACCTGAAACTATGTTAGCTGTCTGCCTGGGATGCAGCGAGGTGCGTATTTTCCAACAAAGTGCATGAGTGAGTGTTACTGGGGATCCTGTACGTGGTCAGGCCTTTCTGTAGGTGAACAGAACAGTACTTTTTAAATTAGGACTAGGATGAAGTTTGCTACTTCCTTCAATAACAGCTAAAAGACTGGATTACTATGGGGCTTTAAAATCAAGTGATTTTTTTTTTTTTTTACTTGGTTTATAAATATGTGGCCTGTGCCAGCTCATATCCTTCTGCTCATACTTCCATGCATGTATATGGTGGAAGGATATGAGTGTGCATGAACAGAAGTGCATGTGTACACATGCAGGTGTGAATGACAGTGAGCTTAGGGTTGGGCTTGTGTCCCCCTTTAGCCAATTGAAATGTTGGGAGTGTGACGCTTGCACAGGCCACATATTTATAAAGCAAATAGAAAATCACTAGATTTTAAAGCCCCTCAGTAATCCAGCCTTTTATCTATTACTGAAGGAAGTAGCAAACTTCACCCTCCTAGTCCTAATAAGAAAGTACTGTTCTAGTGCTGAGTGCAGTGTTTCACCTGCAGAAAGGCTCTGGGTTTCCGCTGCTGTTTATCTTGACGGGGAAACTCTGGCTGGTGTACAGAACCCCCTTGCCCACTGCAGCTGCCAGAGTCTGTCTTTCATCATGTGGATGCAGATTGTTAAAGTCAGTGAGATCCACCCACAGGCACGTCGGAGGGCTAGATTGGTTTTCTGTGTGTTTCATTTTATCTTGTTCTCTTCTCCCATGTCTGTGTCATTGATTTCATTGTTCTGCATCTCCCCACTGCCCCTCCTTCTCCTCCTCTAGGTTCACCTTCAGGACTTGAGTGAAATATATTTTAGTAGAGGAAATCTTTCTGTTTTGAGGAAGAGAAGGTTACCATGAAAGAATGAGGAGTGGAGGTTTCCATGAAAGAATGAGGAGTGGAATAACCAGGTTGGTGTGTGTGTGTGTGTGTGTGTGTGTGTGTGTGTGTGTGTGTGTAGAGGGAATAGTCATGCCCAGTCCCTCAAAAGCAAATGTTGAATAATGGAATCAATCACATGCACATGTCACCCCTTCACTTTAGATTTTGAACCCAAATCTGCAGGTTTTCTTTTCAAGGCCCTCCTGCTTGAAGAATTGAAACATCAGTCACTTGAGAAGGATGTTGTAGTGGTTAAACAGCAGCTGGCATTAATGCTGCTACGATGGGGATCTGGGGCAACCATATGGAGAATCCAGAGTTCTACACCTTACTCTGACCTCTGGGGGTGTAGCTAGATTGGAATGGGTCTTGGTGCAAAGGATGGGACACCCCAGCACTACCTTCCACACAAACCCCTCACCCTAGTTAAGTCATCCACACTGTTGCCTACTGCCCCACACAGGAATGGCTAGAGGCTCCATTGGATTGGGCCCTGGGTCAGCCTCCTTACCGGTGATGCTGGGTTCCTTTTGCTGTAGCAGCCAGCCTTTATGACTAGGTAAGAGGCCCCTTTGGGCAAAGGCAGGAGTGAGCGCAGAGGTGGCCAGACTAGGGCCACTTTCAGACATGCCCCCCCCCATATTTGGGCTGCAGGGGGGAGTGCACAGCCCAAATATGCATGGGGATTGGCTGGTCTGAAAGCCCCCCCCCCCCCCGGCCCGGCTTTGCAGGGATGCAGAGAAGGAAATCGAGCTCCGCATTCCTGTGCTTCTCTGCCGGCAAAGCCGTGCAGGGGGGCCTTTCAGACCGGCCGGTCCCCATGCGTGTTCAAGCTGTGCATTTCCCTCCCCAGCCCAAATATGCGTGTGGGGGGGGCCATGTTGAGGCAGTGAAAGGCAGGAGCCCAAAAGTAACGGAGTTGTACTTCAATGGGAATGTGCAGGCAGATGAATTTGATGGAGAGTGCTGCATCAGCAGGGGTGCCTGGTGCACCTATCTGTATACAGGTGGTGTGTGTGGGTTCTCATATGTGTGGGCCTTGGTACAGCCGCACCACATGCACATAAGATAGCTATACCCCTGTCATCCTTTAAATTATTTATTGGTTACTTAGGAACTGGGGTGCGGGGTGAACCAACTCCCAGTTTCTTACCTTGCATAGCAGGGGCTTGATTCCAAGGAAAAGGTGTAGAAGAACCTCTACACCTCAGAAACAGTCAGTGGAAGTGAGATTCAAGCTCACACCTTCTTCTGTCCCAGGTTGGGGAACATTCCCCAAGTCGAAGGAAATGGCCTATTTCTTGCTAAAAAGCAGGGCTGTGCAGCCGCCAAAATCAAGGGAGAGACACTGTCTGTCTCCTGCACCCCAAATTCAGGAGGGCTGTGACAGTGACCTGGTCCTGCAAGAACTTTGGAAATTCAGCTCTGGCCCCTCTAACACACTCAGGGCTATAAACCGTAGTCATGCCATGTAGCTGGTTGGGGCAACATCAAGGTACTTTTGAGACTGGCCTCTGCCACCCCTATACGCCAGCCCAGTCGACCAGTTAGCGACTTCTAACCACCCCCATCCCAAAACAACAACAACAAAAAAAAAACAAAAAAACCCCAAACAAATGGAAATGTCTCCTGTGTGTGTGTGTTTATCTGGACACACTCTTCTAAACTGGGGAAGTGACACAAACCCATGTTCAGAGTATTGTGTGAAATCCTTGCAACTTCCTATGTTCCTTGATCGTACCTTGTTCTCAGGCACCTGCTGCAAGGGATGGACCATTGAAATACAGAAAAGAGGCAAGTGGTAAGTTTGCAAGGGTGTTGTGTGAATGTGCCCTCAATCTCCTTTTCTTTTGCATTTTTTCTTTAAACTCCCCATTTCCCCCAAAGGACTTAACTTTTAGTTTTGACTGTTTTTCTATGCGCTCTCTCTTCACATTTGCCAATATAATTTTTGGTAGCAGTGGTTTGACCAATCATTGTGATAACACTGGTGTCACTCTTATTCACTACAGCAAGTCTGTTTCCACAAGAAAACTCTTGCAAATCTGCTGTCACAGTCCTTTTGGGGGATGAGTGACTCTGCCACAAAACTCTTCTCACTATAAATCTGTCTGTTACTTCCTTATGAGATACCAATATAATTGCCTGTGAATTGGAACTCAAGTACTTAAAGTATTTGCAGATGCAGATCATCAGAAATAATGATTACTGTAAATCAGACCTCATGAATATGCATCTTATTTCTGGTTAGAAACACTTGCCAGTAAATAATTGGAGTTATCTAAATTAAAAATACCAAATTATATATTGCAAAGGAAGCGTTCTTTACTTTTTTTAACTATTTTTTTAAAAAGGCCGGAAAACATCCTTGGTGATAAAATCTTCCTGCTTTCACAATTCGCATAATAATCAACTGAAGCAAAAGATACTTTCTTTTTTATGTGGCTAGTCTTTTAAATAGCTTTTAGTTTAATCCACTGTAAAAACATACAAAAAGCTGTGAATGAGAGAGAAAGTGAGCGAGCGAGAGAATTAGGCCAGAAAGCGAGCGAGCGAGC
>QEPC01003936.1:804172-832593 GCA_003113815.1 Sphenodon punctatus
TCTCACCGGGAGGAAACCTCCTCCCCTCCCTAGCCCAGTCCCCCTGTCCTCTGCTCTCACCAGGGAACTGGAACAAACCCTCCCTCCCATAGGGAGCAAACCTTCCTCTCTAACCGGGAGGAGTCTCCCTCCCATCCCTAACTCAGTCCCCCTGTCCCCTACTCATTGGACTCCACCCAAAAAACCCCAAACACCCCAGCATCTACAGCCAAAATATACCCAACCTGCCCCTGGCCAAGGCACAGTAAAATCCCCCCTGGCCCCCCTGGTATTTACTGGCATAGCTTGTTGTTCTACACATATCAGGGGTGTAAGCTAGGATGGACTAGGCCCAGGTGCAGAAAATGCAACAGGTTCCAAGGGCTTCTACTGCACCAGGGAGCTTGTGCTCTCCCCTGCAGGCTTGTTAGCCCCAGTGCTCCCCCTGTCCGTAATTATAACTATGGATGCATATATCATAGCAGTGCTGGAAGGTCTACAAGTGAGTGTGTCTGTAAGGGGTGTTTGACCCTACACCCGAGTACACCCACCTTTGCTTTCCCCAGTGCCAGTTTATCTTCTGATCAGCATACACTGCAGTGCTCTCTCTACTGCCAGCAGTCATGAGCTGCCCAGGTACAATGCTGGGAGCAGAGAGAAAAGCACACATTACTAAGGAAACGGTAATGGTTGGCATATGGGTAAGTGACTGCAGGGTTAGGCCCCTTTGGCCCCAGGATAAGTCCCTTCATAGTGCAACCCCCTAGTGAGCAGGCCAGATATTTATTTATTTAAACATATATCCCAGCTTTCCCCTAAGCCTTAGAATTTAAGCATACATCTGACCCTTTATGAGGCCAAATTGAGATGGAACCCAGATGGCAGTCAAGGACATAGCTAGGTTTGATCAGGCCCTGGTGCAGAAGATGGAACGGGGTGCCCTTGCCCGTTGTCTGAGCAGTAGGAAACACAGCTGTACTGGACAGTGTGTGTGCGCTCCCACCCCCAGCTTGTGGGCCCGGCGTAGCTTCACCACCTGTCCTTTGCTGAGAGTAGAAATAAGGGGTTGCTTTGCTTTCTATGCAAGAGGCTGTTTTGGTTGAAATTTTGTGGTTTGGGGATTATGCAGGTTTGTTTTTGTTTATCTGGAACAAATACACAGCAGTAGGTGAGAACAGCCGGAGTGGTGTGGCTAAGATCCCACACAAACATTTGACAGACAGCCAGCCGCCTCTTTTCCAGACATCACACAGTTAGTGACTGTAACCATCGTCCTGCCTCTCTGGGCACTTTTGGTTCTTGGAAGGAGTAGCGCGGCCCTTCCACACGTTTTAAATGGGAGGAAGGGGCCATTCTTCGGAGCCTACAATATACCAGCATATTCAATGAACTTTGAGAAATCACTGCTAGTCTCTTTGTAAAGCATGAAAAATAGCACAAAGAGTTGTTAGAAGATTCCCGAGAAGCTATGAATTCATGGTGATTCAGTCTTTTCTTTCCAAATCAGATCTGGTGGTCACCATCATCTACACTTTCATCACTTCAAGGCTAGATTACTGCAAGGTGCGATACGTAGGGCTGCCCTTGCTAACTGTTTGGAAGCTGCAGCTGGCACAGAATGCGGCGGCTCAGCTCCTTTCAGGGTCGAGGTGCTGAGAGCACGTTACATCAGGGCTCTGAAGTCTGCACTGGCTCCCTATAGCTTTCCAGGCACAACTTAAGGTGCTGGTTTTGACCATGAAAGCCCTAAACTGTCTGGGCCCACTGAACTTGCAAGGAGACGTCCTCAGTTGCTGCCCCAGTGACTCCTTTCCCCAGAAGGGTCGGCTGAACCCAAGCCCGAGTGTCTTCTGGAGGTGGCGTAAGACTTTCCTGTTTGAAAAAGCATTTGGCGGCAGGAATCGAGGTTAAGGGTGGGTTCTGAAGGGTGCTTTGGGGTAGGGTTGTGAGGGGGGCTTGGGTGTGTGGAACTGGGAGGTGGTATTGAGTGGATTTGATGGGGTTTGTGTTAGGATTGGGGGCTATTTTTATATGAGTTTTATCTATTTTTCATTGTTTGTGAGCCACCCTGAGCCTTGGGAAGGGCAGCATAAATTCAAATAAATAAATAAAAATCCAGGAACAGACATTTTGGTTTTTTTTTGGCACCTTGTTCCCACTCATCCAGATTCTTTCCACTCTCACTCCCCAGCTCCTCCCTCCCCCTTACCCATTCTGTGACAGAATGGTAAGTCATTGCAGGATTAGCTGCCTTGTGCAGCCAGCAGCCTTTCACCTAGCCCAGTCAAGAGTTGCACCTTTTGGGCTACTAATGGACCTGGTAGCCTATTATATGTTATAGCGCCAGTTTGCTTGTATAATAGAGCAAACATGCCAAGGGAAGGGGGGTGGGGGCAGAAACTAGAACTGCTGGGAGAAGGTGGCTCTCATTGCTTCCATGGTTTAAGACACCCCTTGCTAAGCTGTGGAGAAGAGGACTGAGGAGGGAAGATGGGGTCTGTACTAGGGCTGAGATTCTGAGTCCAAAATTTTTCAACTTCTGCCAAAATTAGCCATTTTGTTTCTGACATTTTTTTTTTTGCAAAAACAAAAGTAGCTTTTTGTTTCAGCTATAGGGCTGAAATGTTGTTTCCAAAATTTTTCAATTTCCGGAAAAATTGGCCATTGTTGCCGCAATTTGTTTCGCAAAAAGGAAAATAGCTTTTCATTTCAGCTCTACAAGGATGATATAAGTTGGGTTTTCACAGCCTTACTGTTATCAGTCACTTGTGGGGAATATACACAGATGAAACTTGCCCCTTAGAGGTGCAATTCATACACCACTTCTGACCCTTTTGGCACTAAAATTGGCAGGGGGACGGGACAGGCGATAGCTGCTCTAGCTGCAGAAGGGGAGGGAGAAATACAGATTCATCTCAGCCCCCTACTCCCAAAATAGAACAGTCGAGCTATGTCTGTGGCTCCAGCATTAAAAGACCGGCCCTTTTTCTGTTTTGGCATATTTGCCAAATGAAAAAAACAAACCCCAAGGCTTATGTAAAGGTTTGAAGAATTCCATGTTCATGTTTATTGCAGAAGTCGTTCTTTCGAGTAACGGCAAGCAAAATGACAATGCACAATGAGGTAACGTGGTGAAGTCCTATCAAAATACTCTGTTGCGATTGGCCTTTTTTTTTAAAAAAAAAGGGGGAGGAGAGGGAGTAGCAAGCGCTGACATAATATCATCTTGCAGAATGTGGGAACGAAATTGGGATGTTTCCACAAAATTTGGGAAGGTTTCCAAGCTTCATATGGTTCCCTCTTTTTGGCACCATTCTTCTTGTCCGAAATTTCTCACTAGGTACAGCTGTAGCAAAGATGAAGGCTTACTGCAGCTCACCTCCTGAACGCAAAGGATTACATACACATGCAGAGCCTCCCAAATTGTGAGTTGGTACCCCAAGTGGAATTATGTCATCTACAGATGAGGGTATGATTGGTATTTCATATGCATGGCTTTGGTGTCGGGGGAGGGCACAATTATATTGAATTCTCAAAGTAGGGTCTAAGGCCCTTTTCACACAGACACCCTAACACTGATAAAATGGGTGTTACATTGCAGGGCACCCATAGAGCACACATGCAGCCCTGCAACATGTATAATAAAATGTAACACCCATTTTATCAGTGTTAGGGTGTCTGTGTGAAAAGGGCCAAAGACGCAGAAAGCTTGGGAAATACTGTACAAAGGTCTCCTTATTGCTCTGCTAAAGCAATGTTCAAGATACCGTCACAGCATATCCCAATCCTAGTTGCTGTTACTAACTTGCTATACTTCTGTTCATGTGAATGGGGAGAATGTGCTAACATACATAGAAATTCTGCTCTCCTTTTTTCATCTCTTACTCTGTATGTAATGCTTCTACAATATTTTGCACTTCTGTTTCAGGCCTTGGCCACCCTTTAAGGAAAGCATTATGTTCCCCTTGTTAAAGATGAGGGTCCATGGTCTTTAAGTGACTTACACAGCTGGGGACACAATTTAAGCAATCTCAATTTTGTATTTTAATCCCTCAACTGTATTTCCATTCTGTTAATAGGAGGAAGAAAAGCAGACATATTAGCTTTCCATGGGTGCATTACTCTGGACTTGTAACACACGCTTTCTGGTTCATTTTAATGAGATTTTCTTGCTAGAATCTTTTCCCCTCCTGGATTTACCTGTCATTTTTCAATGTCACAGTAAAATGAACATTGCACAAATAGGTTTTGACATATCTAGGCCTTGTGCTTTCCAGTTAACATCCATTGTGTTTGTGAACTGTGGACGGGTCTTTAGAGAAATCCAAGGTCTAGTGTCTCATGCTGTAGAACCATGAAACCTTTGTGTACATTTCAGTGCTGGCCTCTAATTTCTTCTTTGGGTGAGTGATATTTTTTAATGACAACCAGGTCTGGCCAAATGCTTTGAGCATTACATTTGACAAAGGGATACTCATTTGTTAGGTGTTTGCTTTGTGATGGGTCATTACCTGTTTGTTAACCACAATGAGTGTAATTATCAGGCAGAGACTTGTATCCAGCTGTGGTGCACCCCCTAGGGTGCAATGCCCCTCCTGACCATGGCCCCCCAGGAGCCGGACTCACTGCTCCTCCAAGCCCTGGCTGACAGTGTTACTTTAAAAACAAAAACAAAAAAATGGCACCGGGGTGAATGTGTAGCGCCAACTCAAAGAACCTTGTTTAGTGAGGTAGCAACCTTCAAGGTCCATGCCTCCAAACAATGTTCTTCGATGGCTCCAACATTCTCACCGGTTGTGTGTGTGCACGTGCGCACACACAACCAGTGACTCACACACACCCCTCCTGAAGGCATCCTAAGGAAGCCTTGAGAGGACAAAAGGGAGGCGTTCTCCCTTTATGCGGAATGGGCGGCTAGAAGTGCCATCCATCCCGCATAAAGGGAACCCTTCAATGAAATAGTGCCGCAGGGGGCACTATTTCATTGCAGGGATAGCCCAGGGCTAAAAGTCTTACACGGGCGCTGCACACAGGCGACTGGGCCAGACTACGCCTGCGCGGCAGCTCCTAACCCCCCCCACCCGCACAGCCAACTCGGCTGTGTGGGGGGGGGAGGAAAGTTGGGAGCTGCCGCGCAGGCCGCCCTTAGGCTCTTCCCCTCCCTCCCTCCAAGAAGCCAGTGCGTCGTCCGGGATCCCGCTGCGCTGGTGAGTAAATTGGGGGGGCAGACTGGGGATGGATGGGGGGGACAGACTGGGGATGGATTGGGGGGAGGGGTGCTTGCTCTGTGTTTGCATGATGACAAAATGGCCTCTCTACTCCTGCTTGGGAGGGGAGAAGGAAAGCAGCAGCAATGCATCAGTGAATGCATTGCTGCTTTCCTTCCCCCCTCCCATCATGAGTAGAGAGACCATTTTGTAAATTTGTGGTTCCGCTGGTCGTGTCTACTCTTTTTTTAAAATGGTCCCATCACTGTTTCACTGCTGCTCCCTGCTGCTGGAAAGCAGTTTTTGTGAACAGGCATTTGGCTGCTGGGGATAAGGTGTGGCTGCTTGGGATGCTGGTCTGGACTCGGGGCCTGCTTTGTTGGGAAGGCAACCCCGAAAAGGGCCAAACTGATTTTTAAAAAGGGACCTGTGTGCTTGAACAGGCAGTTTGTTGGTGAAGCTACTAGGGATGCTGGTCTGGATGTGTCTGATTTGTTGGCAATGCATCCCTGAAACTGGCAATTTTTTTTTTTTAAAAAAGGCCTGTGTGCTTGCAGATGCGTTTGGCTGCTGGGGATACCTTTGGGGGCTTGTGGGAATGGTTTGGTTTACGTGTGGTTTTCTGGTTTTTATATATCTGTGCATAATGATAGGGCCCTGGGAAAAGCTTTGTGTTGTATGGATTTTTGCTAAAACTACTTGTAAGTGAGGTTTAAGGTTGTTTGCCTGCTTTTTAAACCTGGCAGAGGAGGTGAATATAATCTGTCTAACTGAAATTGCTGGATTAAGTAATGTAATGTCCATCCAATGTTAACCCTAGGAACTCCTTGCTGTTGGGTTATGCCGCCTATCGTTGCTCTGGCTCCGCCTACCGTTGCCCTGGCTCCGCCCCTAGGCTCGCCGGCCTTACTGCCCCTCCAACCTCAAAACCCACTAGCCGTCCCTGCTTGTATCCTGAGGGACAGAATATATTCATGTGCCAGGCTGTGGAGTTACTTCTTCCATTCATCTCTCACTTCTTTCTGGGACTTCTAAGCATCAGTTTGGTCTTTGGTTCTAATTTGTGCTTGGCTGCTCATGGACCTCTTATACCTGGAGTGTAGGACCCTCACTGGTCATGTGGTCTCTCAGACCTGGAATGCCCCTTGGCATTACCTCTAATGTCCATGTTACTGGAGGCTGATGCTGTTGCTGTGAGATGACACAGAGCTAGGGGAGGCAGCTGTGCACCTGGCCCTCTGTGCTGGGAGATCATCTTATGAGGGATGGGACCCATGTAGAGAAAGAAGCATTGTAGGACCAGCCTGGTCTTGTGAGGGTGGCATCAAGAGGTCCTGTGGATCCCTCAGTGTTGCCTCCAGAAGGTTACTGCCCTGGACAGAGCATGCACCCCATAAAATGGTCAGGCCAGCCCTGGGCAAGCCTACGTACAAAATATAGGAAGAAATAGTCTATCCAGGATAAATTGTGAAAGCTTGTAGGAGCCTATTTATATGAAGGAGAAACACGTTTGGTGATTTCTCATCAGTTACAAATGGGAAAGCTTCACTCCCTCAAATGGATTGCCCCTAATTTAATTGATTCTGTATATAATACCAGCAATGGACCTGGCACTGAACAGTTGTGACTAGACAGCACCCTGCTCACAGGGCTGGCCTCCCCACAGGACAACCCCACTCTTTCTGAGGGCCCTGCAGTGGCCTCTATTTTCACCAGGACAGGTTTGTGGGGGAACCGCTCCCACTCAGTGGGGCCCCAAACCTGACCACCTTCAAGGCACTGCAGCAGTTGCCCCCAAGGGGGAAGGACCACCAGGGGCCTTGCATTTTATATTACCTCTGTGCCCCACAAATCCTAATGCCGGCCCTACTGTTCAGAAGGCTTTATAATCTAGGATGGACAAGGGAGGAAAGGGGGAAGGACAAATGGGGTGTAACATTGATACACCCAAGAAGCTGGGAAGTTGCCAGCGCACAAGCTTAGTTCAATTACAAGGGAAGTGGGAGCATCTTAAAAGATAAGACAGTGAAGGTGAATCATCAGTGATTGATCCAGGGGGGTGAGGAACTAAGGCCGCTTTTAGACGATCACGCTGTGCGCTCACGCGGGGTTTCAAAACCCCCCGCGAGGAGAGATTACACGTGATGCCACCAGCAGTCGTGCACCTGATACGGTGCCGCGCATTCTTTTCAAGCCGCGAATGACCTACCTCGATCAGGCTCCCGGTCAGTTCACAGCTTGAAAATAATGCGCGGTGCCGTATCAGGCACGTGATTGCCAGCAGTGTCACGTGTAATCTCTCCTCGTGGGGGTTTTTGAAACCCCGCACGAGCGCACAGCACGATCGTCTAAAAGCGGCCCATGAAAAGACTGATGGGAAAGGTAGGTTTTACTTTTGAGTAGGGTTTTGAAGGTTTTGAGGGAGGAAGCAGAGCGTATGTGTCGATTGAGGAAGTTCCAGGTATAGGGACATCATGGGAAGATGGTTGAAGACAGTATAGGGAGTGGGAGACTCTGCTCCTCCTCTGCCATCATCCTCACCCATTCCAAAGTTCCTGGATGGGAAATAGTAGGAAATGAGGGCAGAAAGATAGGGAGGAGCAAGGCCATGAAGAGCCTTGAAGATGAGGGAAAGGAACTTGTGTTGCATGTGAAGTAGGAGAGGGAGCCAGTAGAGAGGGCAGAAGAGGGACTTAAGGGCAAAGCCATGTGATTCTTAGCTGCCCTACGTTGTGGCAGGTTGAGACCCTTTAGGGGAAGGCTGCAGCCCAGCCACTGGGATGGCTAATTGCTTCAACTGGAGCAAGGAATAACCTTCTTGCCAGCTAGATATAAAAGGCTGAGCCTAAAGCTTGGAAGAAAGACCACAAAGGAAGAGGCAAGGCTCAAGGGCCCAGGATCTTGTGTCAAAGGCTGGGAGTTTGCCTTGGGGATAATAATAATAATAATAATACATAATAAATAATTAATGAATAATTTTTATTTATATAGTGTGCCCTCTGCTGGTAGGCACTCGGACTCGGAGCACTTTGCAATATTTTAAATACAATAACATGGCTGGAGTGGAGGCTGGGAGCTCCCTCGGGCCTCTGTATCAACCAGGGAATTGACTTGTGTTGACTGGTTAGGCAGGCTAGGCTAGAAGGTCCAAAGTAGCTTGCCTGGAGCTCAGGAACAGGCTCAACTCAAAGAAAGATACACCTCAGACTGGGATGGGGTCTGATGGACCACTTGTGAAATAAATTATGGGTAACTTTGGAAATGGTGCACTTATGTGTAAACACCCTTCAGGGGAGCCTTTTCTTGTAAGGTCAGCAGAGGGGCAAAGGGCATAAACAGAGCATGGAGGTGGACAATTTAAGGAGACTGGCATTGCTACTGCTTGTGATGTGAATAAACCACAGGATTTTAGCCTCTCAAGCTGTCTATATACAGCATTTTCATGAGCCTTATAATTCACAAACACAAGGCAGAAATGAGGAAGCTGGCAATAAATGTGAAGCTTGGTAGCACATTTTCTTCAGGTGTTTGCTAGATGGAAAATGGCTGTGATCACATCAAAAGTGAGCTCAAAAGCAAGTCTGTGGGTGATTATTTTTCCTGTGTCGAGTTCCTTGCTGGACCACTGATCTTTGGGAGACACGTTGTGCAACTGTGACCATAAGGCCATACCATTTACCGAACACCTGTCCTGGGGAAAGAGTTTTCCTGTAGGCTAAATTTACTTGTCATTCTCTATCACAACAGAACAGCAATTGCCTCTGTCAGCTTCTTCTAGCACAATCTCTCCCTCTCTTCATTCTTTGCTTTCTGGAAGCCAGCTTTTACATTATGTATCTGGAAGCTATTTTCATAATGCTTCCACTTAAAATAATTTAAAACATTGCAGCTGGGAATGTGTTGAGTCTCTATCCCTGCAGCCACCATGGGAGATGAGATGGAGTGTAGAAAGTGGTGCTAGGCAAGGTAAAATGAATGCATTGGATGGAAAGGCTGAGTGCAGTCCTTCTTCAATTGAAATCAGTGGCTCACATCCCATTGACTTTAATGGATGGAGAATTGCACCATGAAATATTCTTTGGGAAAACTTATTTCAGGTTAACATCTGATTAAAATGTATGGCAAAAAGGCTTGGTGTTTAACTGCAAACATAAAATACCTGGTTCACTTTCATGTACAGTTCCAGGAGTTGAAAGCTGTATTATTACTGTTTAGCACTTTCAGCATTCCCGGTGCTTAACAAGCCTCATCTAGGTCATTCTCACAACAACCCTGTGAGGGAGGTCATTATTATTCCCATTTTATAGGTGAGTAACTGAGACCACGTTCACTCCTGATGGTGGTGCGGCGAAGAAACTTCCGTGAGCCAAAGCCGCGGCGGGGGAGAGGAAGGCGATGTTGGAAGTACCGCCGGTGTGAACGGGGTTCTGCTCTTCTCTCTTGCTGGCTCTGCTTGCAAGCACATGAAATACAGGCAGGGGGCTGCCTGTTTATTAAACATGTGAGTGGGTGCTGCATGGACCAAACATGGACTCCTGTGGCCTGTCGCCTCATTTGAAAAACCCCTGAGAAACAGTGACATGCTCAAGGACACCCAACGAGTTCACAGCTAAGATGGGATTCCTAGGCCAACACCATGTTATACTGACTCTCACTGTATAAATGAGTGTGCGATGTACATTTCTGAGCTATATCCTCTTATGCATTATTCAATTTAGGTCCCTGACAAAGGGGTTTAGTTTAAACTCAAATGACAAGGTTTCTTTATTTAGGTGCAGATGACTCTTAAGTGACTAAGTGCGGTCTTAAGAGATTTGTTAGTCATGGGGACTACGTATATAGCAGGAGTTTGGTCACCAATTGCTTAGACATTTAGGGAAGCATAGTTTAACATGAACATGAGTAACAGTTGGCTTGAAATATGTTGTCCTACCAACGAAGGAGGAAGGCCGAATTCATGGCGTGCGATACACTGGACTTACACGTTATTTTAGACACATATTGCAGTGGCTTGACTATCAAAATGCAAAGACAGAAAATCAGCTCTCCCTTTCTCTTTTCCATATTCAGGCTTGTTGCTATGGTAGTGGGTAAGTGCTCCTAACATGAACATATGCCCCTTCACAGCAGGGATGGGGAACCTTCAGCCCATGGGGTTAAGCCTGGCCTGAGGTTATTTAAAAAAAAAAAAAAATTCGGCCTCTTTCCCATTCCTGGATCTGACCAGTGGATCCAGACACTTCCCCACAGTGGAAAAAGTAAGCTTGTGGGGGAAAGGAGCAGAGATGAGGGCATACACTCAAGGGCAGGGGTTGATCCAGAATCTGGACTCTTCCTGTCCTCCCCCCATCATTAGCACACCTTTTTAAGTACCATCTCCCCCAACTCTTATCTGGCTAACTAACCTCATTTTCAAAGTGATCAGCAGGAGGGGAAAAGTTCCCACCCCTTCCAAACTGTGGCACATGACTCCAAATAAATTCTCTAATTTAGATTATTTTGATGTCTGGGACCATGCAATTATATGTTGAAGTCCCAACAAGAGGTCACAGAGACAAAAATCTGGGAACCTCTGGTCTAGAGGCTAACTAGGCTGGTTGCAGTCATCGAGAGGGTATAAAACTGGCAACTTCCACTTAATACATCTGTAAGTACATATCTGTCACATTCCGCCATAAGCATTTTCTAGTCTTGCTTCATTTGCCCCCAAATATTCCTATGAAATAAACATTTAAACTTAGTGTATGAAATTTTTCTTAAACCAAAAATAACACTGAAAACCTTGCTTGCATGTAACGAAAGACAAAATGAAGTGGATATTAATTGGAATATTAAATTATCAATTTACACCTAGAATATTAAATATAATTTGATTTACTATCCCTTAACAGCTGTTGTGTGACCTTGAAGGACTAGGGGTCTCTGAGCAACTATAAATTATGTAATGTTTTAGGGCACACTTGAGAACCTGTGAAGGCCCTGACACCATGATTAGAAATCCTGGTCTTGTGACATGGTTTAAGTATAGCCAATTTTGTCTACTTTTGACAGGGCATGGAGATTGAAGCCATTCTGCACAGTGGTGTATCAGACCTGTGCTTGGGCTGAGCTGAGGCCTGAATTATGGGCCCCCCTAAAGGTATTATTATTATTATTATTAACAAACATTTATATAGCGCCAGCAGTGTACCTGGCACTTTACAAAGTAATAAAATAGACACGGTCCCTGCCCCTAGGGCTTACAATCTGAGAGACAGGAGCTGGGGGAGAGACTTAGGAAGGGGAACAGAGGGAGAGACAAGGGGTCTAACATTCATGAAGATGCGAGGTCTCAAGTGCACGTGCTTGGCTTGGTTACAATGAGAATGACAGCAGGCAGGTCCATGTGGCAAGGATAAGGGTAAACCGATCGTAGGTATAGGAATAGTGGCTCAGCAGGATAAAGAGTCAGACAGAGCAGAGCGAAAGAGGTGAGTTTTAAGGAGAGATTTGAAGGTATGAAGGGAGGAGGCAAGGCGGATGTGGACAGGGAGGGAGTTCCAGGCATGGGGGGCAGCAAGTGAGAAGGGACGAAGGCGCTTAGGGGAGCAGGGAAGGCGTGGAAGGGTGAGAGAGGGGACAGAGGAGGAGCGAAGTGCACGGGCTGGAGTATGGAGGGTGATAAGTGCAGAGAGGTAGGGGGGAGCGAGGTTGTGAAGAGCTTTATAGGTGAAGGTAAGGGGGCAGGTCTCCCTAAGCGGCAGCCCTTCCAAGGGGGCTCCTGGCCAGCCTTGTTCCCCTCCCTGCAAAAGGTGGTGGCACTGACTTGACTCCCAGCGAGCACCTAGGGCAGTGGCAATGCCACAAGAAGGAAGATTTATGAGTGGGTAAGTCCAGCACTCCATCCCTGCCCACTGTGAATATTCCCTCCGTGACACGCTTTGCAAGTGGCCTGAGTGCTACTAGGATATTTTCAGAGTGGGTGGGGGCAAAGTGCTGGCCCCACTCCCTCTCCTGCCCAATGAAAATTTCATAGCGCAACGCTAAGGCCACTTGCAAAATGTCCCCCTAGAGCCCAGGGCCTGGGCTCCACTGGGCCTTCTCGCTCCACAATACTAGCTATGTCCCTGGTTCCGCTGCTCACAGCTTTCTTTTGACTATTAAACTCGAGAACTTTCTGGTGACTTATGAATTTAATAAGGGGGAAATGTTACTTCTGTCTGACTGTAGTACTTATTTGGATGTGTTCCCCCCTCCTTTCCTCCCCCCCCCAAAAATACATTTGAAAAGCATCTCTCCAGCCTCTAGGCAGGCATCTTGTTTCCTTGGTATAATAGAAATTCAAACGCTACAGTAAATGGAATTGGAAAGAGACTTGATAACTATTTCCAAATCAGGTAAGAAATCAAGTCATACCAACTTCTGATCCAGTAATCAGCAATCACGTCTCTCCTCAACGGCTGGGTACAGACAGAGGATGAACTTTGCATGCTGCCCTTCTGGCTGAAGTTACCTTTTAAAGATAAATATGATTTTTTCCCCTCTGTTTGGGCAAACTCAATAATCCTGATCTTCCTGTTAGTTCACCTTCCCTGCCCTCCCAGAGTTCCTTTTCTGGAAATACTCTAAAGCCTCGTACACAAACAAACTGCACATACTAGTAAAGGTCTGAAATGGAAAGCAACAAAATTCTTTTGCAAAACCACACTTGATTTCCTTTCATTGTTTGCTTCAGCAATGAGGATTTGCCTGCAGATCCTGATGCTGTATCTTAGATGTAGAAAATAAGTTTCATGTTCCTGTGAGCCCTTTCATACTGCTACTGTGACTGGCACAGGAGCTTTGCACACTGAAAGGCAGATTTTCAAAAGAGCTCAGCTCCCATGTAGGTACTAGAATGAAATTTTTCAGAAGTGCCAAGTCATCCAGCACTAGCTTTCATAGGGTACATTTAGATGCATGCAGGGCTGGCTACACCCTGGAGCTGCTCCAGGAGTATACCCCCGCATCCAGCCCCACCTGGGTCGGGTTTAAATGGACTCAGTGGCCATCCCCACCCCCCGGCACCATAGAGTTGTGGGTGGATTGACTGATGCTGTAGGCTGCCACCCGCAACTCTATGGCATTGTCCATAGACAATGGTCATCTGGAAGCAGAACTGCAGTATGGGTCTGCCATGCAGACAGACTACGGCTCCGCCTCAGGCCAGTGCCCTAGGTTTGGTCAGCTTGCTCCGCTTTCAGTGCTCCAGGATGTTCTGGAGCACTGCAAGTGATGGGACACCAGTCCTGGGGTAGCCCATCCATCTGTTAACACCCATTGTGTCACTGCTGGCCAGGTTTTCTAAAGGGCTTGCTTGGAATGCTGGGAAAATGAGAGTCAAGCTCTGTAGGAAATCCAGCTGTACTTATGATTGTTGAGCTCTTCTGAAACTGTGAAACTTTTGGTTAAGTGCTTGAAATGCCACCTGAAGGGACTCCAGTACCTCTTAAATTGGGTCCTAAGGCCCCCTTGGCCATTCCCATTGACATTGGTGGAAAGACTATCTTTGATGCTGGGAGTTGGGTGGATTCTAGGGATGGGACACTGGGGAGAATACCGGATACCGGATTTACCGGTATCGGATCTCCCCGGTATTGGATTGGCATACCGGATTTTTAACATTGTCCGCTTTATCGGTTTTTTAACATTGCGGCCATTCACTTCAATGGCCGCGGGTTAAAAAACCCCAGATTTATCCGATACCAATATTCCCACCCCTAGTGGATTCTATAGTGCAGGGAGCCTGTCTTAGCACACCAAGCTTGTAGAAAGGGAGAAGAAAACAGGAGATGTAGGGTTTTCACAGTGCCTCATTGCAGATCGGGATATGCTTACTCCCTCTCTATGTATGTTGCTTTTATTTATTTATTTATACACTTTTACCCCACCCCTCTCGCTGCAAGTGACTTGGGGTGGCTCACAAAGTTCATTATACCACATATTAAAACTCTAATCATGCGCAAAATAAAACCCACAGTACAAACCCCCCAAATTTACCCTGACATACCCATCCCACCCTCCCCTCTTCCTCCACCAAATGCCTGGTGGAAAAGCCAGGTCTTACAATTTCATTGAAAGGTGAGAAGATTCGGGCTGAGGCTAACCTCCACCGGAAGGGAGTTTCAAAGCGATGGTGCGGCCACTGAGAATGCCCTCCTGTTTGTCCGAACGCTTTGGTAACATGGGACTTACAGGAGGGCACCCCCGGATGACCGTAAGGGTCCAGGGGGTGAGGCGATCACTCAGGTAAGTAGGGCCTAGATGGTGAAGGGCTTTAAAGTTCAATACCAGCACCTTGAAATGGGCCCAGAAGACAATAGGCAGCCAGTGTGCGCGGTGCTTTGAGCACTGGTGTTATGTGCTCCCTGTGGCCCATCCCAGTATGGAGACAGGCCGCTGTATTCTGCATTAGCTGCAGCTTCCGAACCATCATCATGGGCAGCCCCATGCAGAGCACATTGCAACAGTCTAGCTTCGAGGTGAAGAATGCATGGATGATAGTGGCGAGATAGGAGTCTGAGACATATGGGCGGAGCCTTTTCACCAGATGTAATTGGTGAAAGGCGCCCCTGGCCACAGCCAACACCTGAGAATCCAGACATAGTTGCAAGTCTAGGAGCACCCCTAGGCTCCGTACAGATGGAACCAAAGGAGGACGGACATTCCCAATAATTGGGGAGACCTCCTCACCCAGATCACCCATCCCTCTAACTAGAATCACCTCTGCCTTATCAGGATTGAACTTCAGTTGGCTCAACCTCATCCAATCCCCCACAGTGGCCAGGCACTGAGACAGCAAGGAGACAGCGGGGCCCAAGTCAGATGAAAATGACAGATACTGCTTGGTGTTGTCCGCATATTGATGGCAGCAGACCCCCCCAGCTGTGCACAATCTCCCCAAATGGCTTCATATACATGTTAAACAAGAGAGGGGGCAGAATGCAACCCTGTGGGAGGCCACCAGGGAACGAAGTACAGTCCCCTAGCACCACCGGCTGGGATCTATCTGCGAGGTAGGAATGGAACCAATGTAAAAGGGTTCCATCCACCCCCTCCAGGTTCCACAGATGAGTCACCAGCAACTCATGGTTAACAGTGTCAAAAGCCACCAGTAGATCTAGTAGGACTAACAGAGCAGAAATAAACAGCTGTTTCTTTATTAACAAGCGTTATTTGCATTTTTAGATGACTCTTCAAATAATTATCTGCCACTAAAATGATATTCACATATCTGCATGTTTGGATAATTGAGTTGGGCCATTTTATTTCTTTAGGGTACTTTGGTTTGGCACTAAAAGCGTTGAATTGAAATTACCACAATGAAATCATGGATATTTGTTTGCGAGGGGAAAGAAAGCAGAAACTCTTCTCTACTTTGTTGGATCTGATATTCACCATGGCTATTCTAGCTCTGGTAAGAAGCAACATGCCTTCATTTTCCTATCTCACTTCTGCACTCTCTCTTCAACATTAGCTGTCTCTGATTAGTTAATCTTTTAGCTTATTATTATTTTTTACTTATGCACTGTCTCTAAAATTACAACTGTTGAGCACCAGACAAAAGTCCCTGCCTCTAGAAAGTTACAATCTAGGTTAGACAAGGAAGGCGAGGGGAACATAGGGAGATCTATTTCACTTTTACTGATAGGGAACTGAGACTGGGAGAATGACTTGCCCAAGGCCACCAGTGGACTCATGAGTAAACCAGGATCTGAACCCTGGTCTCCCAGGTCTGAATCCAACACTTTAGCCACTAGACTTAGGCTGCTTTTAGACAAGCCTCAAGCAGCCTTATTTCTTGTGGACTTCAGAGTTCAGAAGAAAAGAAACTAGCACAGGGGGGGTGTAGACGTCCCCCTGCCACTACCAGTAGTTGGACGGCCACCATTTGAACTATTCGCCACTGGCAAACTAGTGCTTCTCGGAGATGCTGCCTTGTAAAGCCTTGATTATGTGGCCCTTTACAACCCAGCATCTCCAAGATACACTAGTTTGGGCTGCTGTTTCAAATGGCAGCCACCTGACTTCTGGTAGTGGCGGGGAAACGTCTAAAACCCTCCTTCGCTAGTTTCTTTCGGACTCTGAAGTCTGCAAGAAATAAGGCTGCTTGAGGTTCATCTAAAAGCAGCCTCACAGTGGTGGTGGTGGTTGCTTTCTGACAAATCAAACGTGAAGCAGGAGAGTGCTTTCTCTAAGGGCGCCTAGATTTCATCAATCTCTCAGTGCGCCAAGCCTTGTAATTGCTGTATTGAGAGCAGTGACGGGGAGAGGTGTTTCTGAGAGATTTCCCTCTCTTAATGCTCTCTGACAGGCCACGGAGTGCAGGAACCTTCTTAGGCCTCTTGAAAAGGCCAAGCTCAGCAGGTTCCTTAACGCTTCCTTCCAGTCTGATCCCTCCCCCCACCCCTTGCATCATCGCCACTAGAACCAAACCTCTTTTTCTGTTCAATTCATCCAGTCTTTCTCTGCCCCATTATTATTATTATTTATCTGTGAGGTGCTTTATGCTCAATTAATGAGCTGTATTTCAGACTGCCTCTGACATCTTCACTATGTTTTCAGTATTGGTTAGTGTGATGGCGTGGAATAAGCCAGCACCATGTCTGGCAACCAAGGGATTAAAGCATTGCCCCTGGTAGCTAACTGTTTTCTACAGCCATTGCTAAGGCTGGAGAGAAGTCCAGTAAATAACCTAAATTGACAGCAGGAGCTCCGGGAGGGAGATGTTAATGAACTCAATTGGCAGCATGTATGTAATTCCTCCCCCTCCCCTCACTTAGTTGGAGAGGTTTAAACTGGCACCAGGGAGAGAGCAAAGACATTTGAAGGCTTGGAGAGGCCAGATGGGTTTGTTCCCAAGCAGATGGGTTGACTCCCTAGGTAGCCAAGAGGCAAGCTGGACTGCTCCTCAGAGAGCTGTTGGCTAAGAAGCTGCACCTGTGTTGTTCTGACAGTTAACTATAGGAATTGTTCGAGAGCCTTTCTTCTGGAAGAAGCTTCGCTTGTTATCTTCAGTACTTCTGCAGCTCCGCAAGGTACTACTACTCTTTCATTTGGCATAGCCTTGAGTTTTGGAAAAAATCAAGAAGCTTTCCAGCATTCAGTGCTTAACCTGGAATGCTTCTGGAGTGCATTCCAGGTTAGAAATGTTAAATGCCGCATACAGCACTGGCATGATTGGAGCGGTGGGATGCTACCATCATTAGAAGGGCCATAATTATTGTTATGGCATTTCCCAAAGGGTGTGTTGCTAACACAACACCAGGGTGTTATAGTACGCAAGGTTTCACAGACTGTGACTTCTGCTGAAGGTAGAATTCACCAATCTGCTGTTGGGCAGAGAGCAAGAAAACTCGGACCACAGAACAAGTGGAGGGGGGAATCAGGCTGGAATCGGGCTGGGGAGCGGCAGATATGCCAGACATAGGATGAGCTGGCTGAAGTGTGCAGTAGGTGAGGGTTGTCACTGGGTTGGGGTCCTCTCTCCCTTTTGAGGCTGTCCCCTGTATGCCCACCAGGCCATCCGCAACCCAGTTGCCTGTGCCTGCATGGGTTCCCACATGATCAGAAAACCTTCACTGCAATCAGGGAGCTTTCAGAGGCCCGTGTCCCCTAGAAACGCCTCCCCTTGATCTCCCAGCTCAGTCGTAACGCAGAGAGCGTTCTCTGGCCACCTGTAGCTTGGAAGACTTTGCAGTGGGGTTGTCTTATATGAAAAAGGTTCGTCTCGGCTCTCACCTAGATAGAAGGCCCCTCAAATGAACCCCCCCAAAGCCGAATAAACATACAAGCACGCTAGGCTTGGTTATAAAACATATATTGAGTACATACAAGTACAAGGCTGTTGATCAGATAGTGCAAGTCAATAAATCAAACAAAGTACACGCATTCTAACATATACTGAGATCCCTAACTGTCCCCTTACCCTAAAAGGTACAATGCAGTTCCAATAGAGCTCTCATGGCTTTGATGTTCATAGCTGGGGACAATTCCTTAGCGAAATGGCAAAGTCCTTAGTCCATAGTTTGCATTCTTGCAGCAGCTACTCCACTGAGCTGTTTACTTGTTGAAGTCCAAGATGGAAGTATCATTAAAGTTTCTAGAGATCCTTTCTCTTCTTCTCCCCTTCGCAGACTCTCTGGTAGCTTCCTGTGTCCTCCTGCTATTGTCATTGTAACAAGGTGGTAGGGCTGACCTGGCCGTTGCTTGGCAATAAACTGCCCACTTGTTATAACAAAGGGAATATCTCCCCCCACTCTGGCAACTGGTTTCATTATATTACTCCAACTGAGCTTAAAATTTGTTAACCCTTTATATTACATTACACGTATCCTCGAAATGTGTGTCATCTTCCCCCAAATGGGTGTGTTGCCCCCATGTCTCCATGACAAGGGGGACGAGTGGACTGGGTGAGGATGAGCAGGCAGGTTGGGAATTGAGCTGGGATGTGGGGATAGGTGGTGAGTCTTCAGGATGTTGCATCATAGTTTGGAGGCCAAAAAAGGTGGCCCAAGTTTGGGAAGCACTGCATTAGACTTACTTCACTCCATCATGCTCTTCATTCTATTCAACATGATGCTGATGCTGCTTAATGCTGATGCTGCTTAATACGAGGTTGGTGGCTAATAAAACATTGACCATCTGTGATCTTATTCAGGATGAGGCCATTGACTTTATCTGCATTACAGAGACCTGGCTGAATGAGGCATCTGGGTCATTTTTGTACCAGATAGTGCCAGCTGCGTACTCGGTGCAGAATCATCCTAGGAGTTGGGCCTGGGGGGCAGGGGCAGAATGGCAGTGATCTCTAAAGACACCTTGACCTTTTGAAGGTATTTGGTACCTGACTTATCCAATATGGGGTGTGCCCAACTTGTGTTTGATTTGGCAGGGGATAGTTTGGGAATTATTATTAGGAAGCATTTATATAGCACCAACAATATTCCTGGTGCTTTACAAAGTAATTGAATAGACACGGTCCCTGCCCTAGGGCTTACCATCTGAGAGACGGGGGGTGGGGGGGAGATGAAGGAAGGAGAACAGAGGGAGAGACAAGGAGTCTAACATTCACAAGGATGCGAGGTCCCAGGTGCATGCGCTTGGCTTGGTTACATGAAGAATGATGGCTGGTTGGTCCATTTGGTGAGGATATGATTACACAAACCTTAGGTAACAGATTGTACTAGATGGAGGGTATCAGCAGGAGTTAGGTGAGGGGAACAAGAAGTTGGGGAGGGCAGTAATTATGCTGGTGTACTGACCACTCCACTGCATGGCTGACTCCCTGACTGCTCTAGCCAAGCTGGTCTCAGAGGTGGTGTTGGAATCGCCCAGACTCTTTGTCTTGGGAGATTTCAACATGCATGCTGAGGACAACCTTCTAGGGGCAGAGCAGAAGTTCATGACTGCCATGACCACCGTGGGCCTATTACTAGTAATATCTAGCCCAACATATGAGGCGGGACACACATTAGGTTTGATGTTTTGCACCAGCCTGGAAACAGGGGTTCCAATTATTGGGGGTGTTGCTAAGACACCATTGTCATGGTCTGATCATTATGTTTGAAGGCACAGATCCCCACCGTTCTATTCCATTGTCAGGGTGGTGGACCCCTTCTGATGGTCTGCCCTCGGAGACTAATGGATCCAGTTGGTTTCCAGAGCTCTCTGCAGGACTGAGCTACTGACCTTGGCGGTTACTCTGGTGTTGACCTGATCATTTTATGGAATGACATTTTGACCATGGCCATTGACACGGTTGCACACAGATGTTCACTCCCTCCACTGCAACCGCACAAGTCCCCCTGGTTGATGGAGGACCTGAAGCGGGAGGGTATGTGACTAGAGCACAGATAGTACTCAACTCACACTGAAGCCAACCAGTTGTGGCATAGTATGTTTAAAGAACTGTGCCATGGCTGTGATGGTGGCAAAGAAAGCTTTCTTCTCCACTATCATAGCATCTGCAAAGTCTCATCTGGCAGAGCTGTTCCAAATGGTGAGGGCCCTGGTTAATCTGGTTTGCCTTTACCCAGAAATGGAGTCATCTAATGCCTGCTGTGATATTTTTTTTAATTACTTTGTGGAAGAAATCACTCGTATTCACCCTAACTTGGGTGCTGCCATTTTACCTGTAGAATCGGAGTTTGAGGTTATATCTTGTTCTGTTTATTTGGATCAATTTCAATCAGTGGTGGTATTATTTATTTATTTAGTGCCAGCAGTGTATCACCCAGAGATGTGGGGGAGGCACTTCGGGTGGTGAGGGCAACCAGTTGTGAACTAGATCCTTACCCATTCTGGCTGGTGAAAGCCTGCTGGGAGATGCTGGGTTGTCAACACCTCCCTTTGGGAGGGTAGGGTGTCATATGTTCTTAAAACTTCAGTGGTCCAGCCCCTGCTTAAGAAGCCATCTTTGGATGTCAACTCCCCGGTCAGCTATTGGACTGTCTCTAACCTTTCCTTTTTAGGGAAGGCTATTGCCCAACAGCTCCAGGCTCATCTCGATCTCATCGGATTCCTAGACCCGTTTGTCAGGATTTTGCCCTGGGTATGGCACGGAGACTGTGCTTGTGGCCTTGGCCGATGACCTGCGTGATTGACAAGGGGAATTCAGCCTTGTTGATCCTGTTAGATATTTTGGCAGCCTCTGATACAGTTGATCAGAAGGTGGTGTTGGAACAACCTGCAGGATCTGGAGGAGGTGCACAGGACCGCTCGAGTGGTTTGGCTTCTTCCTGTCGGGGAGGTCCCAGAGAGTGGTGATGGGCGATTGCTCATTGTCCTCTCAAGACCTCCCCTGTGGGGTTCCGTAGGTTTCTATTCTGTCTCCCTGCTTGTTCAATGTGTATATGAGGCCACTGGGCAAGGTCATTTGGAGGTTTGGGGTGAAGTGCCTGTGGCAGGAGGGGCGGGGTAGCAATTTTAAATAAATAAATAAGTATGCTGATAACAACACCAAGCTCTGCCTCTCTCTTTCATCTGACCCAGGCCCTGCAGTCTTGGTGCTTACCTGATACCTGGCTGGCTGCTGTCAGGGACAGGATGAGGATGAGCTGATTGAAGCTGAATCCAGACAAGACTGAGCTAAAATGGTTGGCCAGTCTTGTGATCTGGAGGGGACTGGGACCCCTGTTATTGATGGAGTCAGGTCCCCTCTGGTCAGTCAGGTTTGCAGCCTTGGAGTGCTTCTGGACATCTTGCTGCACCTGGATTGTCAGGTTGCGGCAGTGGCCTGGGGTGCTTTTCACCAACTCCATCTAGTGAGGAGACTGCAGCCTTTTTTTTCTGATTTTGATCAGGCCACTGTCATCCATGCACCTCAGGACTAGATTACTGCAATACACTCTATATGGGGCTGCCCTTGATGACTGTTCAAAATCTGAAGGTGGTGCAGAATGTGGCAGCTCACCACCTTCTGTGGGCAAGGCATCAGGAGCACATTACAATGGTGCTCCGAAGTCTGCACTGGCTCCTATAGTTTTCCGAGAAAATTCAAGGTGCTGGTTTTGAGCATTAAAGTCTTAAATGGTCTGAAACACACATATCTGAGAGTCCACCTGTCCTTCTATGCCCCACTGTGGCCCCTATGGTTGGCTGGGAGTGCCTCCCTGTGGGTACAGTCTGTTAGTTTTATTAGTACGATGAGGGCTCTCAAGGAGGTGTTCTTGGTTGCTGCCCCGATGCTATGGGACTCCAGAGGTTCATTTGATCTTGGGCCTGAGCATCTTCTGGAGGCAATGTAAGACCTTCCTGTTTGTAAAGGTGTTTGGCCCAACTAAGAGGAGGGCCTTCCAGCCATGAAACCACACTGGTATTGTTTCACTCCACAGGCTTTTCATTGGCCATGTTCTGATTGACTACAACCCCTTATGTAACTTTCTGACAGCACCAGAACTACCAGACATGTGGCCCTTCACAGTCACAAACAGTTGCAGTATACTCACAGCTGTGTTCCTTGCACCTCCCCTTAAAGATTCTGATCCCTTCCTTCTGTTCCTGGTTCCTAGCAACCAGGAGCTGGAATGCAGTTCTCCATTTAGTTGTATGTGCAATCTTTCCCCCCCCACTCAAGACTGACTGCCCTGCTTCAAGCCTTGCAGAGCCACAAGCGTCCACTGACCATTTTGCGCAAATGCCACTCTGATCTCCATGCATGAACGTTGTTTGAATTATATGCATGTGGAGCGTGCAGGAATGAGAGAACCCTAGAGGAAAGAACTCGAGGTGAAACAAATATCTGCAGTGAATATCACATCTGCTGATTTTGCCTACCTTAAATTGGGTCTGTTGAATTGGATATGAACCGCTATTCATTTCCTGTTTTGCGTGCTCTCTCTCTCTTTCTCTGTATGTGTGTGTGTGTAGCAGCTGGTGAGGTGGATGACCTTGGCAGTGGAGTGAGTGAGAGGGTCAAGGTGAGGGTGGAAAAAACCAACGGTAAGAAGGAGACTGCAGTAGTCCGGGTGAGAGATTATTAGAGCATGGACTAGCGTTTTAGCCGTGGGTGCAGTAAGGACTGAAATATCTGAATAAATGGATAGGTGAATATTGTTTCCATGGCAAATAATGAATCCTTAATCAGATATTTGATTTGGTCGGCTATCTGAATAATATTCACAGATAGGAAAGTGCCTATCAGCTTTAGAAAGAACATACATGCCAACCCGTTTGGCCCTAAAGTGCTGGAGTGCAGCTGCTCTCTTCTGTATTTCAAGTTCGGGAGCTCCAGCAATGTTGCAAGCATGGTGCTGTTGCAGGGTTTGAGTTTATAGAGGGGAGGAGGGCCAAGGCTCCCCTTCCTTGAGCCCTAATGAAACTCTGCCCATGTCCCAATCTGCTTTGCCCCAATCACGCACACCGCCTACTCTTCCGACTCAATGCCTGTGTGGATGGATCCCTCAGTTGCAAATCTTGGCCAAACTCCTATTCATGCTGCATTCTAGACTCCACAGGGGAAGTGAAAGCCATGAGGGACTCAGTACCAGGCATCTGAAACTGTGGTTTTGGTGGCACTGTTCAATATATAACATCAAACGGGGAACTTTATTTACATGTGAACAATTTAGGGGAATGACTGTAGTTTAGGTTTTCCTATAGTACCAATTACTGTAGTATGTAAGTGTTGTAAAGTAGGGCACATTAGGAAACTACTGTGTTGGATATTTTATTTGCATTAGCGTGCACTTACCCTTGGTTAATGGAGATAAAATATTAATTGCCATGGGGATGCTGAACTTCAAACTAGACTTCTAATAATTGTAACCTAATTGAAAATAAGAATAATCAGTTGCAGGTACTTTGCAAATACCTTAATCTTGAACAATCTCTTATGCTGCAAGACTCTCAAGGTGGCCATCAAACCTTCCTCTTTGTGTGTTTGTGGCAGCGGGGCTGTTGCTGTTGTTGTGTGCTTTCTAAATTGCTGAGAGCTGTTGTCTCCGGAGGCCACAGCCATTTGTGAGGCAAGAGTCTGCATTGTGATCTCACACCGAGAGTTCTCCGGTTTCTTTGTGTCACAAAATGCATAACCATGAAATACATTTGACATGTAGTATTTGAATTTAAGAACAGGAGAAACTTCATTTCCTGAATTCAGATAAAAGCCTAACACAATTCAGGGTCCTCTCTAATATAACAGCTTCATAAGCGGGTTTTAAATCAGATGCAACCACGCAGGCCCACCATCCCACATGCATCCAAACGCCTGTCTGAAGACAGCATGGGGTGTGTGTGTGTGCGCGCTCCCGTGACCCATGAACCACCCACCCATGGCCATTCACAGAGTATTGGAGAAAAATCCAGACTGCTCTGTGTGTGGGAAGACTAAAATGTGCATCAGTGGGGGAGGTGCATGCATCTTTGGCCAATTTGAGTCTCTCCCCACTCATCCCACGTGGGTGGACAGTCTGTGGCCATCCCACTCAGCGCACATGGACCCCTTCCCCGGTCGTGCTCATTTAAAAACGGCCTTAGTATCCTTTTACAGCTTGCACAATGCCTATAGTCAGATATTCTCTAATGAAATGGCTCCCAACATTTTGGTTGGGTGACGCACTTTGAGACCTGCGTATAATCTTCTTACTATTTATTATTTATATAGCACTAGCAGTGTGCTTGGTACTGTGCAGTCATTAAGTAGAGACAGGTCCCTACCCCAAGAGGCTTACAATTGAGGAAAGACAAAGGGAGGGAGACAAGGGAGAGGGGAACAAATGGAGAGACAGAGGTTTTTATGACTCCACATAGCAACAAAGACATGCAAAGTGCATCAAGTATCAGTCAGGATATGCAGATGGTATGACTGATGCTGAAACTTGGTCCTCGTTTTCCTTGAAAAACACTGAGCACTGGGGCATTTGTCTCAATTTTCCAAGTTCTGAAGTTTCAAGGAAGCGCCCCCCCCAAAAAAAACACTTCAGAACTCAGAAAATCCTCAGCTGAGTGTAGGGAAGAGGGTTGAAGACCAGGACCAGGCCCCTGCTCCCCCTTCCCTGACCCCTGCTGGCTGGGGAGGGAATAGGCCAGCATGGGCCAGGGAAGGGAGGGTGGAGACCTAGTTGAGGGGTCAGGGGTGGGGTGCTTAGAGGGAATGGGGGACCTAGCAAGGGAGTCAGGAATGGGTTACTTACCTTTCAGAGGGGTCCAGCACCGATGCGTGGCTTCTTCTCCGCTGGTAAGTTTGAAAATAAAAAAATCCAGCTGAGCATGCTCAGAAGGGCTTGAATAGCCCTTTCTGAGCATGCTCATGTTAGGGATAGGGGGCCTCAGTGAAGAGGAGATGGACTCAGGGAAAACTACGAGACACAAGCACCGACACGCACCCGCATTCGCCCCAGAGGCAATATGCTCTTGGAGAGGTATACAACCCCTCAGGATCTTATATGGCCCTAAAACTCCCACTAGAGAAGAGGCCAGATCATCATAGGGGGGAAGACAACAAGGCCCTGAGCAAAGCCCCCTCACATTCACCTTCACCAATCGCCAATTGTCACAAACCCGTACCACTGTACAACTAGTCTCTGTGACCAGAGAAAGGGGAGGAATGGTGCGGGAACGGTGAGGGAAGCGGGGTCTAGGCCAAGGAATAACAGGGCAGGGAGTGCAAGCACCCACGTACCTGGTCCATGAGAGAGGATGGGTTCCGCACATTGAGGATAGGGATAGTGATGGGAGGTACACAATGCCCAGCGTTGTATTACACCACAGTGTCCAGCACAACCACGTTCACCCTTAAGTGCCCCAACCCGCTCTCCCAAACACACTCCACTCACCTGCTGTCACCCACGCAATCTCGCACACAACACTCATACACGTCCACACTTGTCAATGCTACTGTCACCAGAACTCTACTCCACGTGCAAGGGGGCCAGTAACACAGCATTGCGGATCTTTGGAAATGCTGCAATCACTGGCCATTCTTTTTGTTCTGTCAGCGACTGGTCAGGCATGGAGCTGAAGTGTGGGACTGCCCACCAGATGGACAGCAGCTCTGCTTCAGACCACTGCCCTGGGTTTGGCCGGCCTGCTACGCCAGCATGTTGGCGGATGTTCCAGAGCCCACCCCAGATTTTCCAGAGCGCTGCCAGCAAGGCTTTCCCAGAGCAGGCTTGGCGTGCTCCACTTCCACATCTGGCGGGGCACTTTTAAATGGACCGGCCAGCCCTGGGATGAGCGCGGGCAGAACGAGGACTATCATCATCTAAAAGCCCCCATGGTGCTCCTGGGGTGAGGCTTCTTGACTTGATGAATCACTGGCTAGTTCCAGCATGGCATGGCTTAAGAATGGAATTGCTTTACAGCATTCTTTAGGAATGAGAACAGGGAAAGGCTGTTGTAATATTTATGATCTGAGCACTTAACTGTTAGCCAGTCAATTTAGTCAATTGCTTCTCTTTAGTTATGGGCAAACTACAAAAATGTCAGAAGGTCAACGCGGCCTGGAGAAGCAGCCAGGAGATTCCAAATGTATCTCTAACTGGAGTCTCTGCAGTTGGTCACGCTTGCTCCCAGGGATTACAGTATCTCTTTCATTTAGTGTGTTGGAGGAACCACCTGGTAGTATTTGTCAAGTTCCATCTGAATCCAGAAACGCAGACACTAAACAAGCAGTTCTGTGCAACAAGCACCCAGACTAATGAAACCTGCTTTCCAAAGAGGTGGGTTGAGCCAGGGGAACAGACAATTCTCTATGTAAATCAGTAGGAGTTTTGGCTACAAGAAGGGCTACATTTCTCCTCCAAGTGCATTTTTATTCCAAAATGTTGGTTCCTACTTATATCTGAGCCTTCTGCCCTTCTACCAAATTTGAATACACAGCCCAGTTTCATTAAAATGCTTTAGGGTTGGGGAGCATAGTGGAATTGCACAAGCTTTCTTTGAATAGAAAACAAACTAAAAATGTGAGAAGATGAATCTTCTTGAATCAGCTTGAAGATGAAGCACAGAGAATGAACGTTGTACCTTAAAACTAATCTAAACTGTCTTTCCTCAAGAGTCATTGTAGTCTAGCCTAATGGCTAAGGTTTTGGACTTGAACCAGAGTTCAAATCGCGGCGTTGGCGTCTTCTTCTTCTTCATTATAAACATTTATATAGCGCCGGTCATGTACCTGGCACTGTACAGAACAGAGAAATAGATGCGGTCCCTGCCTATTAGTCATGAACTTGCAGAGTGACCTTTGGGCAAGTTATTATTTCTCAGTCTTGGGTCCTCCTCTGCAAACGTGTGACTCTAGGACTCTCCAAGATGATACTATAGCCCTTTTTACACAGATGGAGGTGGGTGGGGGGATGGTTGTTTGACCGAGGTGGGTGAAAGTCCATGTAAACGGACACCCACTCACCTCCAGTGTCTTCACCCATTTCCACACATGGACCCTCCTCTGGTTTTCCAGAGGGCTCCGTGGGTAGAGCTGGGTGGAGATTGGTGTGCGATGGTGTCACGGGGATAGGGGGGGAAGGACCGCATGAGGCTGGGGGCTTCCTGGTCTGGCTTTGTAAGGGAACACTGGGAAAATAAGCCCATCAGGATAGTGGGGTGGCCGTTCAATCCCAAGCGGAGGGAGGACGGACTGACCAGACCCTGCACCACTCGGAATAACTCTGCCGGATGGGATTTCATGGACGCTATGAGGGCAGCAAAGAACTCTTTCTTTGCTGCCCACATAGCCATGGCATAGGCCCATAAACTAGCTCTATGCCGCAATCTGTCTACTTCATCACGCAAACAATGCCACCATCACTGCAACTGCCGCCTCTCCTGCTTCAGCACCCGCAGCCCCTTCAAAAACCAGGGGAGCCTATGGTGCTACTGACTCGGAAGCAGACACCTCGGAGTCATCTGATCAATGGCCTCAGTCAGCAAGGTGTTCCACAACTTCAACAACATCATCGATGGGATGGCCATCAAGATCAGAGGTTATTACCCCCAGGGAGTTCCAGAATGGATCCAGTTCCATCAGTCTCTGGGGGCGAACCATTTGAACTGGCTCTGTACCCTTCTGAGGGCAGACATGTGCTGGGAGAGAGGCCTGCAGGAGGTAATGATCCATCCATGACAAGGGGACCCTAAAAACATCCCCCACCAATGGACCCCCCGCCTCAAGGCTGGAGCAAAATATAAGGTCCAAGGTATGTCCCCCCTGGTGCATTGGGCAACTAACAATCTGGGATAGGCCCATGGTGGCCACGAACTCATGCTCTGCACCTCTAAGGTCAGCGTGGGTGTGGATGTTGAGGTCCCCCAAGACTACTGACTTCAGGGACAGCAACACCACCTCCGACACGAACTCCACTAGAGCATGTAGGGAGGCTGCCGTACAGGTAGGTGCACAGTACACAAGCAGTGTTGCAGAGTAACAACTGATTCGCAATCAGTAAGGACAAATGCAGCTGAAGGTTTAAAAACAGAACTTTACTTAAGCTTTCCAGGCACAGATCCTTAGTTACATCTAACTAGTAAGAAGACAAAATGGAGACTGAGACAAAAAGAGAAGGGAAGGAGTGGTTACACAAAGGAATTCAACTGCAAAACCCCATCTCCCTTCCATGTACACATAAACTTAGCAGCGTCATCTGGTGGCTCGATAGGCAATTACTGTCCTTAATACAGCAGGCATTAACTTGTGGATGTTGCATATACCAACACCCCTTCTCAACAGACAGAAGTTAACCTACTATGCCCATTTTACTTAGTAGCTTTCGGTGGCGCTCT
>QEPC01003936.1:845801-856897 GCA_003113815.1 Sphenodon punctatus
CCTGAGCAAAATGGGGTAGCTGAAAGAAAGAACAGAACCTTAACAGAAATGATCGGGTGCATGTTGACAGACTCCGGAGTGCCAGAAAAATATTGGGGCGAGGCAGTAGTTACGGCAACGTATCTACAAAACCGACTCTACTCAAGAACAGTAAGTAAAACCCCGCACGAACTCTGATATGGAGAGAAACCTAGTGTGGGACACATCAAAGTGTTTGGATGCAAGGCATACGTGTACATTCCGGAAGAGAAATGCACCAAACTACAAAACTGAGCCGTGGAAGGGATTCTTGTTGGATACAGCGAGCACTCCAAAGGATACAGAATCCTCAGCCCGCACACAGACAAAGTAACTATCAGCAACAGAGTGACTTTTGAGGAAAAACCAAACAACAGTGTAATGTCCTTACAAGAATCAGGAGAAGTAGAGCGTCCTGAATCAGGAGGAGAAGAGCATCCTGAACAAACAGTTGAAACCAGTAGAAGGTCAACTGAGATGCAGGAACAAACCCGATCACCTGCAGATGTTGAAATCAGACGATCTACCAGGGAAAATAAAGGCAAATCGCCCACCTGCCTGTCCTACAAAGCAAGTACCGACACACTGAGCCATCAACACGGGAAGAGGTCTTAAAAATCTCAGAAGGGGAACACAACAAATGGATAAAGGCAGCTACAAAAGACATGGTAGCAGATGCCCTCAAAACCTTTAGCAGGAGAGCGCCACCAAAAGCTACTAGGTAAAATGGGTATAGTAGGCTAACTTCTGTCTGTTGAGAAGGGGTGTTGGTATATGCAACATCCATAAATTAAAACTTGCTGTATTAAGAATAGTGATTGACTATAGAGCCACCAGATGGCTCTGCTAAGTTTATATGTATATGGAAGGGAGATGGGGTTTTGCAGCTGCATTCCTTTATGTAGCCATTCCTTCTTCCTTCACTCTATCACTGTGTGTGTGTCAATCTCCATTTTGTATTCATACTAGTTAGATGTAACTAAAGGATCTGTGCCTGAAAAGCTTAAGTAAAGTTCTTGTTTAAACCTTCAGCTGCATTTATCTTTACTGATTGTGAATCAGATATTACACTGCAACCTTTACAACATAAAACAAATATAAAAAAAAATCAGTTAAAATAGAAATCCATTTAAAAACAGTTAAAAAGAGAAAGTAAAAAGGGGGAAGAGAACACGTTAAGGGAAACCAGTAGTGTATCCTAAAAGTAACTGGAGAACAAATAAAGCTTTCAGATGTTTTTTAAAGGTGAGGAGTGAAGAATTGAGATGGACATCTGGAGGGAGCAAGTTCCACACTCAAGGAGGGGCACACCACTGAAAAAGCCAGACTTGGAGAGAAAGCTTCAGTTAATGCAGCCTAAAATTATAATTCGTGATTTTAAAAGCATATGCAACTGCCTATATTGTGTGAGATGTGACATCTAAATTCTTCCCATTGGATTTTTACATGTGGTGTGATTTCATGCTGCGTGTGCGCCATGCATATCTAAAAGCAGCCCAAGATCCCCCATGTTTGAGGCTCTACGGACTTATATTTTACACCCGTGCTTCTTGCACTCTTGTTGTCATTCCAAGTTTATTCACTGGCTCCCATGTACTGCCTTCTCAGCATCCCCCTGCTTCCAAAACATGGGCCCTGTGTGATCACAGGGTCTGTACTACGCTGGATCTGGCCCTGCCATCTGTTATCCTTATTTTCTTCTCAAAACAATGTCAGCATACGAAAATCCTGTGACATGACACTGGGTGGGCTTGACAGTTTAAACTTCCCATCAGTCTTCTTACAAACCAGACCAGCAGTCACAGGGGTGAATGTGACCAGCCACTGAAGGTCTATGACCAGCCACTGAACCAGCTGGTCACTGAACCCATGACCAGCCACTGAAGGTCCATGGAACTTCAGTACATACTGTTCCACACGAGAACAAGCACAAAAACCATTAAACTTCACTGTGCTACTATATTTATAGAATCAGAATGTTAGGGTTTGAAGGAACTTCAAGGGCCATCTAGTTCAACAATTGAGACCATTTACTATGGAAATGTTTTTAGGGGTGCCCCAGACCCAAGTATGGATAAAAACAGACATGTCTGTGACCTGCTGTGGCCCAGGAGCCACCATCACATCTGTTTTGGCACTGGCAGATGTCATCCCAGGACTGCCCTGGGGAGGGTAGGCGGCTAACCTAGGCTGCATCCTTGGAAAATCCCTGAGGGTGCAGCCTAGCTAAGGGCTACCCACATGGACCACGGTGGGCCAGCACATCTGTTCTGTCTCACCATACCCCCAGCGGGTTGGGGTGAAATCATGGCTGTCTATCATGGCGGGGGGAGAGGGGGACAAGGTGCTGGGAGCAGGGTACGAGTGGGGCTGACTGCTCGCATGTTCATTGAGCTCCCCACACTACCCAGGCAATGAAGGTGGTGGGACGACTCTCTAGCTGAGGGTGATTCTGTTCTTTGCCCCAACCTGGCCCGGGCTGTGTAGGTTGTGGTTTCCTGCCCCAGATCAGAGCTGGGGCGCTGCCATACCACCTGCACATCTGTTTGCACTCTGTTACTTCAGAGACAATGGTCAAATTCTCTGCCTACACCTTTCACGTGGTTTTCTTCAACTATAAGATTCATGGTATAGTCAGGGACCCGAGTTGACTGCACCAAAAAATCTTAAATTCTGCAACCAGTGAAGCCAAATTCTGCAAATTCACTGTGAGCAATAATATTTGCATAATTAGCTTGATTTGCATAACTATGCATGCTGGGAAGCAAATTTGCAATAGGTTTGACATAGAATCACAACTTTGCTAANAGACTCCGGAGTGCCAGAAAAATATTGGGGCGAGGCAGTAGTTACGGCAACGTATCTACAAAACCGACTCTACTCAAGAACAGTAAGTAAAACCCCGCACGAACTCTGATATGGAGAGAAACCTAGTGTGGGACACATCAAAGTGTTTGGATGCAAGGCATACGTGTACATTCCGGAAGAGAAATGCACCAAACTACAAAACTGAGCCGTGGAAGGGATTCTTGTTGGATACAGCGAGCACTCCAAAGGATACAGAATCCTCAGCCCGCACACAGACAAAGTAACTATCAGCAACAGAGTGACTTTTGAGGAAAAACCAAACAACAGTGTAATGTCCTTACAAGAATCAGGAGAAGTAGAGCGTCCTGAATCAGGAGGAGAAGAGCATCCTGAACAAACAGTTGAAACCAGTAGAAGGTCAACTGAGATGCAGGAACAAACCCGATCACCTGCAGATGTTGAAATCAGACGATCTACCAGGGAAAATAAAGGCAAATCGCCCACCTGCCTGTCCTACAAAGCAAGTACCGACACACTGAGCCATCAACACGGGAAGAGGTCTTAAAAATCTCAGAAGGGGAACACAACAAATGGATAAAGGCAGCTACAAAAGACATGGTAGCAGATGCCCTCAAAACCTTTAGCAGGAGAGCGCCACCAAAAGCTACTAGGTAAAATGGGTATAGTAGGCTAACTTCTGTCTGTTGAGAAGGGGTGTTGGTATATGCAACATCCATAAATTAAAACTTGCTGTATTAAGAATAGTGATTGACTATAGAGCCACCAGATGGCTCTGCTAAGTTTATATGTATATGGAAGGGAGATGGGGTTTTGCAGCTGCATTCCTTTATGTAGCCATTCCTTCTTCCTTCACTCTATCACTGTGTGTGTGTCAATCTCCATTTTGTATTCATACTAGTTAGATGTAACTAAAGGATCTGTGCCTGAAAAGCTTAAGTAAAGTTCTTGTTTAAACCTTCAGCTGCATTTATCTTTACTGATTGTGAATCAGATATTACACTGCAACCTTTACAACATAAAACAAATATAAAAAAAAATCAGTTAAAATAGAAATCCATTTAAAAACAGTTAAAAAGAGAAAGTAAAAAGGGGGAAGAGAACACGTTAAGGGAAACCAGTAGTGTATCCTAAAAGTAACTGGAGAACAAATAAAGCTTTCAGATGTTTTTTAAAGGTGAGGAGTGAAGAATTGAGATGGACATCTGGAGGGAGCAAGTTCCACACTCAAGGAGGGGCACACCACTGAAAAAGCCAGACTTGGAGAGAAAGCTTCAGTTAATGCAGCCTAAAATTATAATTCGTGATTTTAAAAGCATATGCAACTGCCTATATTGTGTGAGATGTGACATCTAAATTCTTCCCATTGGATTTTTACATGTGGTGTGATTTCATGCTGCGTGTGCGCCATGCATATCTAAAAGCAGCCCAAGATCCCCCATGTTTGAGGCTCTACGGACTTATATTTTACACCCGTGCTTCTTGCACTCTTGTTGTCATTCCAAGTTTATTCACTGGCTCCCATGTACTGCCTTCTCAGCATCCCCCTGCTTCCAAAACATGGGCCCTGTGTGATCACAGGGTCTGTACTACGCTGGATCTGGCCCTGCCATCTGTTATCCTTATTTTCTTCTCAAAACAATGTCAGCATACGAAAATCCTGTGACATGACACTGGGTGGGCTTGACAGTTTAAACTTCCCATCAGTCTTCTTACAAACCAGACCAGCAGTCACAGGGGTGAATGTGACCAGCCACTGAAGGTCTATGACCAGCCACTGAACCAGCTGGTCACTGAACCCATGACCAGCCACTGAAGGTCCATGGAACTTCAGTACATACTGTTCCACACGAGAACAAGCACAAAAACCATTAAACTTCACTGTGCTACTATATTTATAGAATCAGAATGTTAGGGTTTGAAGGAACTTCAAGGGCCATCTAGTTCAACAATTGAGACCATTTGCTATGGAAATGTTTTTAGGGGTGCCCCAGACCCAAGTATGGATAAAAACAGACATGTCTGTGACCTGCTGTGGCCCAGGAGCCACCATCACATCTGTTTTGGCACTGGCAGATGTCATCCCAGGACTGCCCTGGGGAGGGTAGGCGGCTAACCTAGGCTGCATCCTTGGAAAATCCCTGAGGGTGCAGCCTAGCTAAGGGCTACCCACATGGACCACGGTGGGCCAGCACATCTGTTCTGTCTCACCATACCCCCAGCGGGTTGGGGTGAAATCATGGCTGTCTATCATGGCGGGGGGAGAGGGGGACAAGGTGCTGGGAGCAGGGTACGAGTGGGGCTGACTGCTCGCATGTTCATTGAGCTCCCCACACTACCCAGGCTATGAGGGTGGTGGGACGACTCTCTAGCTGTGGGTGATTCTGTTCTTTGCCCCAACCTGGCCCGGGCTGTGTAGGTTGTGGTTTCCTGCCCCAGATCAGAGCTGGGGCGCTGCCATACCACCTGCACATCTGTTTGCACTCTGTTACTTCAGAGAGAATGGTCAAATTCTCTGCCTACACCTTTCACGTGGTTTTCTTCAACTATAAGATTCATGGTATAGTCAGGGACCCGAGTTGACTGCACCAAAAAATCTTAAATTCTGCAACCAGTGAAGCCAAATTCTGCAAATTCACTGTGAGCAATAATATTTGCATAATTAGCTTGATTTGCATAACTATGCATGCTGGGAAGCAAATTTGCAATAGGTTTGACATAGAATCACAACTTTGCTAATCAAACACAACTCAAATCCTCTGGAATTTCAGCACCTCCCTCACGCAAACATAGGGTCTTCAGACCCCACCCACCCACAATTCATCTCCATGGGGCCTATTTACCCTCGGGTCATGGTCAGGATTGGCTGATTCTGCGAGGATTCTGCCAGGATTGGCTGATTCTGCGAAAGTTACTGCAAATTGCAGCAACGTAGTCAACTCGGGTCCCTGGGTATAGTTAATAGCAGTGTGAGCACAGACTGGTCCAGTATCTGCCTGTTAGCTGTGCTAGTCTCAGCCTACTCTGTTTAGTAGTTGGTGGCAAACTATGGGGATACTTGCAGAATACAGTGGTACTCATGTGGGTAAGAGAAGCAGAATGTAACACCTATACTCCACTTGATTTTGGTACAAGCTGCTAATTTATACCTCTACCTACATGTATCAATTAAAGAATGACTCTTCAGTCAGTGACAGCACCTTTACAAGGGAAAATTGATTGACTGAACCATTATCTGTGCTATTATCTGCACATAAAAAGGAGGTGGTTTGTCTAGGGATGCAGAACTCCAGAATGCAGTTCCCTCTTTGTTTCTTCAAAGACACATACATTTAGAAGAGCATTTTCAGCAGATTTTGTGTGAGTGGCTTGACGTTTTGCTGCAGCTTTCTTGAGTTGACACTGAACAAACAAAATTCACATGAAACATCACATTTTACCACCAATGAGGTGAAAAAACTTATTTCAAAGAATTCTTGGCAGAGGCAGCACATCTAAAAAAGTGCCTCACATGCATTTAGTAGCCGTCAAATGCTTCATCAGTGTGCGTACATAAAATTGACTTTCTCCCTTGAGGGCCTTTTTCTCATTTTTTAAAAAATATAAAACTTTTTTTTTTTTTTTTTTTAAAGAGTAAAAAAGTCCTCTGGGAAGATGTACCATGTGCAACTCAGAGGATGCATTCAAACAAGCCTAGGTAATGAGTTTTGTGCGCACGGAAAATTTTATTACAAAAGTTCCCAAACTATGGCTCGGAATCCCGAATTGAGGTCACACCATTTGTGGAGTGGTCCACAGTCCTGTCCAATATTTGACCTATTTTGTCTTTAGTATCACAAGATTTTATTTAAGTCTCACAATGGGGTCACACAGCAGTGATTTGGGAATCACTGCTCTTTCAACTCCATGAATGGAACACCCATTGGATCCTGGACCTATGAATTCTTCTTCAAACATATCCTTGTCATCATTCCTCACCCCCTTACCCTCTACCTCTTCATTTTAAATAAATTACAGTTTGTTTGCATGCCCAGAAAAGGTGGATCAATAGATATGCAGACAGCTGATAAACTAAACTACATAAAGCTGATAAACTACATAAAGTCATTAGAATCCTGTTGTAGGTATGCTGATCTCCCAACTAGTCTCGCATCACCCCTTCATTTGGGACTAGTACAGCACTCTTCTGCCAAATGAGTAGGGCATTCTGTATAGCTATTTTTCATGTCCCTCCAACTCCCTGTCCCCCAAGCGGGGATATGAGCTTCTGTGAGATTAAGGATTGTGTATATTCTCCATGAACGTGTGAATTTCAACCATGCTGGGGAGAGAGACATTCAAGACTTCCAGTTGTACAAATTGCCATCTCTGATATCTTTCTTTGATCGTTATTTCATATTAGTACATAAAAAGTGCCACACTAGGACAGACCAGTGGTCCATCCAACCCAGCATCCTCTCTCTGAGTGGTCACCTTGGGTTGCTTCAGAGAATTACAGATCATAAAGAGAACAGATCATAATTGAGTGATCCATTCCTCACTATTTCTGCCCCACTTCCAAGGCTTTATGGGGAAAAAAATCAAAAACCTTTCACTTATTTGTCAAACAGCAGAATGAAAACCCATTAGAAATAAGATTTGTATATTAGTCAGCATGAAAATCTTTCTTCTTCTAAATCTTTAGTTTGTGGAAAAAAACCAAATCCCCAAACTGTTCTCTTAGGCCCTTTTTATATGAGGCTCTCCCATTCATGAACACGCAGAAATATGCGTATTCATGAGTGGGAGAGGCCCGTGTGAAGGATGCAGCATGGGCACATGTGGTGAGTGGGTGTGTGTGTACACTCCTGCCTATAACACGCATCCCTACGCACCCCCCCACTCATCAACACGCACTGAGCAACGGAGGTTGCTGTGTGCATGTTGATGAGTGGGGGGGTACGTGGGGATGCGTTTGTGGCCGTGTGCATGCCCCGCCCACCCACTGGTCACACACCGGTGTGCCCACAGACCTCCAACTCTGCGGGGGCCATTCAAAAAAGGCCTAAAAAAACCCCATGCTAAACACCAGTAATCATGCCTCAGTTTAGCTTCAAAGGCTATCATTCTACCAGTGTGAAGGATCATCATCATCATCACAAAAAAGCACCAAAGGGTGTTCCAATTTTTCCATGTCTTCATATTGCCTCAGTCACTCAGTCTCAACCTCTACCAAAGTAATGGTGACCTTAAACAAACTGACTTTCGTTCAGCATGGCAATCGATTAGGAAAAGCAAAATTTCCATGTATATCTTTAATTTTGCTTCCGCTAACACCTCGTTCAGCTCTTTGACACACACACCCCAAAAAAAAAATGAAAAACAAACAGAACAACCACCCTTGAATGCCTGCACTGCTAGGGATTTGGGGATGGAAAATTTAGATAAACATCAGCAGCCAATGTCCTGCAAAAAGCCCTGCAGGCTGCTGCCACAAGCCTTGGGAGTGGCTAAGAAGAACCGCAAGCCTAAAGGGCATTAGTAGTAGCAACCTGCACTGCAGGTCCCTATCGGTGCATGGAACAACTACTTCGCTCTATGGTCTAGCCAGCCCTGCAGAATGGCTTTAACGGAGAACATATTGGTGCCATTTATCTCAACTAGGAAAGCACACTTTATGGATTAAAATGTAAACGACTATTTCTGGACTTGTTCTGCCTGCCTGGATATGCAAATACCTAGTAGGAATACGGCATGCAAATGCTTATTTATTCTAAAGTGTTCAAGCTGTAGCACGACATGATGCACAGGGTATATTGGGATTGCATTTTCTCATCGTAGCTGGTTGCTTCTGGGGGACGTTTTTAAATATGTTTCACAAAGAAAACTAATTCTATCTAATGTGGCTGCTGTTGCATCTGTTCCCTAAAGAAGCATATTGTATGATGAGTGAAGCATCAGGAATGTTTAGAGTAAATGCTACGAAATCATTAAATTACAAGACAAGTTCCATTTTGCTACCCAAATTCTACACACTGCAGCATTAAGTCTTTTAATATTCCATTACATTTCCTTATGAAATAGGATTTTTTTCCCCAGTTTCATTCTGAGTAGCTTTTGGAAAACATTTTATCTTAATAAGAATGTCCCGTCAAGCAAGAAAGCCAGCAGACTTCTCATTACCACTCTCTGTCTATAAAGGAGTTTATCTTTTTGCTGCCGCCAATGAATTCCACAGTCTCTGACTCTGGATAATGGATTGTTTTTAATGGATGAGTTTGAGTGACAAAGGCAGAGAGGGGACCGGTGGCCTGTCACAAAAAAATGATAGGATTAGAGCGAAGTGAATAAAGACCCGCGGTGGGTTAAAGAGCTTTGGGGAGCCATGTGCCGAGCGTTGGCACCTCTGATGGGCATTAACATTTTCAGTCTTCTGCAGAGACTCTTTAAAATGCCATTTGCATTGATGATGGTATAATTGACATTGCTCCCTGAGGAGCTCTAAGGATTGTTGGAAGTCAAACCACAGGGAAGACATCCATTTTGGGGTTCTCCTACAGCTCTAAGGTCTTTGGGTGGATGTGTGAATTGTGTTGATGGATGCTAATAAATAAGGCAAAGGCACAAAGCTTGAGTTTTTTTCCCCCCTGTTTCCCCAGTCAGTTGTATTAATTCTAATTGGACATAACTTGCTAATTAGCATTGATGCTTCATTTTATTGGGTGATTGACTGCAGGATTTTTATGTTTTGAGTGGTTCTAGCTTCGTTATTATTATTTCAGAGATATATATATAAATAAAATCTCACATTGGGATATTGACACGTTTGCATTACAGAGCCCCAAAGATTAGCGGCCAAAGACAGCAGGCACATTAGTGACGGATGCTTGCAGGCTTTTCATTTTATGAGGGACCCGGTTTTGGAGTTCACTTTGACACCCTTATGCACCTCCATACATAGCTATGATTCAGGTCACTTTCAGACATTCCCTCCCCCCTCCCCCATGCATATTCTAGCTGTGGGAGAGAATGCGCAGGCAGGATATGCGCGGGGATCGGCCGGTCTGACAGCCCCCCCCAACACGGCTTTGCTGGTAGACACGGGCAGGGATGCAGAGTAGGAATTTTGCGCATGGCTGTTGGCAAAGCCATGTTTGGGGGGGCGGGGGGGACTTTCAGAGTGGCCAATCCCCACGCATATTCTGGCAGCGCATTCACCCCAGAAGCCAGAATATGCTCACGTGTGTGAGGGATGTCTGAAAGTGGTCTCAGTTTCCCCACTTGCAATCATCACAGGTTTCTGATCTTGAGATCCAGGGTCTCTCTACCCACTTTTGCAAGATGGTGTCTTAATCCCAACAAACCAAGCCACATTCACAAGTGCAAACCCATAACCATCTATAATTTTGGGGTGTTCCCTAGTTATAGAAAATTTATTCAGGTAGGTTCACCTCTGTATCTAACAGAGAAACACCCTAGAATCCTTTCAACAGTTCAAACAAATGAGTGTATTGCAGCAATAAAGTTAAAGAAGATTTAGGAAACCTTCAAGTTCAAGGAAGCAAGGACAAATGGTTTAGATTTACAGAGAATTACTGCTTAAAACAAAGGTCTTTTTACACGCAGAAACCTGTGTGTACATGAGTGGGCACGATCCGTGTGACAGACGTGGCATGGGCGCACATGGTGTGTGTGTGTGCGCGCCCTCCCACCTAACACGCCTCCCCACTCATCCCCACACACAGAGCAACCGGGGAAACGACGGTTACTCCATGTGTGGAGATGAGTGGGGGTGAATGGGGATGCATGTGCTGCCATGTGCACTCCCTGCCCACCCACCATGCATGCACTGGCACACCCATGCACCCCCCACCCAGCGGCGCAGTGTAAAAATGGCCACTGGGTTAAAACAATATCATTCTAAACTTACTTGCATGGTTCCTACTTTGATAGCTCACTATTTAAGTTCATTCTTCGCCAAGCCCCTTCATGTTCCGATCTTGATGGCAGTTTTGCTGTGGGCAGGGCAATTTGCCAATTGTACTGTCCTTTTTTGGTGTGACAACTTGGCAGTAGTACATGTAGTCAACACGCTCTCTTCATGGTCCCCTAGGGTTATGAGACTGGTACGGGTCTTAGTACTGGCATGCTTGAAAAATAATATCCTTTTCACGGCACGGTATGTTCCCGGAATCAATAATGGCATCGCTGATGCCCTTTCTCGGTTCCAGATGGACCATTTTTGAGAGCTAGCCCCGGAGGCTCGAGCAGAC
>QEPC01003937.1:4566-16304 GCA_003113815.1 Sphenodon punctatus
ACATCCAGGACCTGTCTTGTTAACTATTTAGAGCTTCCTTCAGCTATCATTAACATTGGAACCTTATATCATCATACATGACTGTTTGGAAGACTTCTATGAAAAATGGACTCTCGGCTGGTTAATTCTTTCCAATACCATCATCCATTTTTTGCCAGAAGAGAAGATTTTGCTAAGAGACTTTATAATACTTACCTGTGAACTATCTAAAACTCATCTCTCCTCCTACACTGGAAGGATCTGCGAGAAAAGAATCGATCAGACTTCTAGTCTCTGTGGGGGATTGGGGGGCGGGGTTGGTTTGTGTTAGTGAACTATTCTAGGGGTTTAGAATAGACTTATTCATGTCATATGTACAGACACGTCATTGTATTTCAAGAACATATATTGTAAAGATGAGCTATTACTAATAACAGTTTATTTTTTTTTTTAAAACAAAAATAAAAAAACATTGGAACTTTTAGATGGAGCTTTCTTCAGCTCCATTTCCCTGCCAGGTAGGACAATCTCCTGCTGGCCTAAAATCTCTAAAGACCTTACTTGATAGCCTGCAGGCCTCCCCTGCCAGGCTTTACAATTTAGGATTACCTTCAATCCATGATTACATTATCGCTTCATTCAGCTCTTTAGGTTTTTACCTCTTTCGTATCTATCCTGCCAGGGAGGTCCTTCCCCACCTGGCTTAAAACCCTTATATACAGACATTTAGGATACTGGGAGTGGGAATTTCCACCTTCCAGGTCTCTTCACAACCTTGCTGTGATTACCATTAAAGCTTCCTGCAGTTTATATTTTTACCCCGTGAAATCCCCTGCTCGGGTGGGAGGCAGGCCCACCCTTCTCTCCTTACCTCCCAACCCTGGGACCCTTACAATAGGATTGTTCTTGTGTTACAATCCCATCATTTTACAATTACTAGCATTTTATATCACCACCATTCTCAGGGCTTTCATTTGCCCTTTGGGAGGCTTCCTGTAGCCTTTTAACATTACCATGCCAGCCTCGGCCATGGTTCCCCTCTGTCTTCAAAGAGACTCAAACATTCTCCTAAGCCCTTCTGGCTCTTCTGAGTACTTAGTAGGGGTGGGAATATCGGTATCGGATAAATCTGATATACCCAATAATCAGGTATATCGGATTAAACCAATAATCACTGGTATCAGCATACCGGATTTTTAACATTGGCCGCTTTACCGGTTTTTTTTACATTGCAGCCATTGAAGTGAATGGTCGCAATGTAAAAAAACCAGTAATGTGGCCAATGTTAAAAATCCAGTATGCCGATACCAGTAAATCTGATACCGGGGAGATCCGATACCGATAAATCCAGTATCCGGTATTCTCCCCGGTGTCCCATCCCTAGTAGTTAGCAGGCTTTCTCCAGCCTGAGCGGATTAGCACTTGCTAGCAGAGATACAACTCTTGACTCTGCAGACTCTGTTAATTAGCTGCACTTCAGCATGTACAGCTAGCCTCTTTTCTTATATCTTTACAGCCACATTCTCCATGCCCTTTTTACCACTTCTCTAAATTCTTCCTCGGTCATGTCTTCAGCTGTTTTCACTGCTGCTGGGAAACCCTCCTCAGGAGTAGAGTTACCAATTTCTTTTACTACTGTCTCCTGTGGTAGTACCTCCTCTACTCCTACGCCTTCTCTTTCTTCCTCTGACTCAAGAGTGGGCATTGAGTCCTCCTCTTTCTCCAAGTCCTCTATTTTTCCTCTTTGTAGCCATTTATACCCTCTATGTACCAGTCTATCATGTTGCCCCTTTGCTCTCAGACCTCCTTTATCTTTCTAGTTTCTTCTTTTAGGGCTTCATTCTCCTTTACCATTTCTTTCATTGGGCATTTTTACACACACCTTAAAGTTCCAGATTTTTTCAATCTTCTGAGTTTACAAGTCCACTAGAAAGTTCATCATACATTTTTCACACACATGCTGCCCTGAGTCAGTTCCTGGATGCATTCTTCACACAAACACTGCCCTGAGGCAGCCTAAAGTAGCCACGGCGATAGACATGACAGGTTGCCATGGAAACCAAATGACCACAGCTGCCTGGAGCAAAGCTGTTTACCAGGAGAACTTTTTACACACAAAAGTTCTGGGAGAAGTTCTATGCAGAAGTTCAAAGATCCAGATGCTGAAGATCTGGGTGAGTGATTTAGACACACAGAAAGTTCAAGATGTAACAGCAAACATCCAGGAGAAATGTGTGTGTAAAAACACCCAGTGTCTCCATCATATTTACTCTTTCTTGGCTTAAAGTCTCCATCTGCTCTTTAGTCAGTTCAGTCTGGGTACTTTGGTCTACTTTATCAGGGAGAGCCTTACAACAGTCTCTCATTCTCCTCCATTTCTGTAAGGTCTCTAATGTTAGACCTGTCTGGGTCTCCTTCTCTGTTACCCTCAGTGTGACCACTTGTCTTGACTGAGTCTCCTGCTCTACACCAAGTCTCTCTCTTCTCTTGTCTATGGGGCTGCTTTCACACATTACAAAATGGCCTATTATAATAACGTTTGGTGGCTCTTACAATGACCCAAGATCTCGCAACATAAAAGGGGAATAGTGCATTCGCACATTACAAAAATTGTAGAATTATACTACCCGGTATTATCTCAAGTTATTATAATAGCCCATTTTGTAAGGTGTGAAAACAGTCTAAAGGACTTTTTCTTCTTTCCAGGGCAGTCTCACCTAAGATTCCCCTCTCTATTACAAGTCCAGCAGATACTTCTCTTTACTAGTTCCTGTACCCCTAATTCCCAGCCTCTTTTTTCAAAACTGGCCAGATTACTTGCTCATTCCTCCTTTTCAGCTTTTCTTTTAGGACAATCTCTTTGCCAGTGTCCCTGCTGCCAGAAAATCCAACAAGGCTTAAGTGCTCCAACCCTCTTTTGACTGGTGTACCCATAAGCTACCCCACTCTGGCACCCCAGAGTCCACTTTTTCTTTCTATATTCCTTAGAGGAACACTGCCTCCACAAGCGTCCCCATTTGCCACAGTCCCAACAAGCCTTAGGGGTAAAATCCCTATAGGCCCCTTGGTACCTTTCCTTTCCACGCTGTCTGTCTCCTCTGCAGTGGGCTATGTAGTCGCTCAGTTCCTAAAGTAGGTTGTCCTTGCTCACTCAAACAGAAACTCTGCCATTATGGCTCTATCCAGGCCCATAGAATCCTTAGTTGATGCCATCTTGGATACACTTCGCCAACTGCCATTTTGTCTCCTTGGATCCACATCACGCTGTGTTATTGGGGCAAACCTCCTGGTTCCAGCCATACTCAAGCCTCCTTCCTTGGGCGAGCTCTCATATACACCTCACTGCTTTGCTGCTGGGTGCATTCCTCCACTCCTTTCCTTGTTGGGCTCGCTCCTTCTGCTGCACTGCTAGGCATTGTTCTCTAACTGGTGTTTCTCTCTGCCTCTAGGCACTCCTCCTCTAGGTGCACACTTCTCTCAGACACAATCCTCTGCAACCCACCCCTCCAACCCCCACACGCTCTTAACGCCTTGGGAAACCACTGGTATGATAACCAGCAACGCATACCTGTATTCTTCACCACTTTTGTGACAGGGACCCATGTGAGTGCTCTCAGGATTAGGCCCAGAGTCACATAGGAATTTGCATAAAAGACAGTTTATTCAGATCACAATCCCAGGCCAGGCACCAAACTTCTGGCCAGTCTTTGCACAAGCAAATAGTCAATTACATGCAGATTAGCCTAGCCAATCACAGTCTCAGGCTAGCTCACTATCATCACTCACATCCTGCTTGCCAGGCTTCTAATCTCCTTCCTTAAGGATCCAGGTCTCCAGGCAGCCTTCAGGAGATGTGCTCTCCTTGGCAGTCAGAAGCAGACTCCCCTCTTCCTGGAACTGTCTTCCTCTTATAGCACAGGCCACACTCACCAACTTCCACTTCCTGCCTGGTGGCCATTTTGAGTTTCACCTCATGGCAGGTGCTATCTTGTGGCATCACTCTTTCACACACTGGTAACTTGGACAGCCCAAGGGAAGTGGAGCAAGGCCGAGATCCCTCTGACCTCCATGGTGGCTGCCAAGCAGCAGGCATCAGCAGTGTGGCACCCACTTATTCTTTTTAAAAAATCATAGCATGGTGGAAACAACTAAACTCTCTCCCCCAGCATTGTCTATGTGGAGGAATTTTTAGAAGGGATCCTATGGAATTAAGCTACACATAGCCAAAGGAAGGTATCACAAAATGGATGACACCCAAAGCATCTTGGGTAAAACCTGCTGCCAATAGAAACTATGCCCTTGCCCTCTAGACAGAGAGCTAGTTGCTTCCGCATTCTGCTTTGCAGACTAGGGCCTTGGAAAGTGCTCCACACAAGCCTTAAATATAGACAGTGGGACGCCTTCCCATAGCAGATAGTAGAAAATGGTCTTGCAGCTATGCTAGTTAATTAGCTTTGTTTAGGCACCTTACTTTATAAACAGTCTAGCTTATATTATTTTGAGAAGAATTTGCTTAATAGGTGAACAATTGCAGTAACCTCCCATTATTGTATGACATCGTCTTTGATTGACAAGCCAGTATCTTTTTCCTGTATTGTAGCCTATAAAATACCTATGTATTCTGGGATGAGCCAGACCAGGCTGTTTCCCTGCGTGGAGACAGTACTGCTCTCTCTCTCAGTGCTTTGAGATCAATAAAGACGCTGACAGATTTTACCAACAGTGTAAGTATAAATTTTTCCTCGACACCTATATGGACAGGCCATGCCATGCCATGTTATGCCAGGCATCACTCCCCCGCTCCAGCCAATTACTTACAGATCAGCAGGGTAGCACACACAGCCAAATTCAGTAGAGAATGGGAAATGGCTGTACAGCCACGTTTATTTTTCCTCTNCCCCCCCCCCCCTTGTTATTTTAGAATATGAAAGAAGGGGAGAAGGGGAGGACAGTTAAGTGCAATAAGGGAGATGCAAGTCTACAGTGCCTGACTCTAGCCTCCCATCCTGGCCTGTGGAGCAGTGGGTATGACCGGACTCAGAATTGAATGTAGACTCAAACTCTAGATAAACTTGTTTAGATGCTGCTGATAGCTTCCTGGAATAGCTGTTAAATGACTTGCATTTTTTATACAAAAACAAACTAGTTCTTTTGTGGCACTCAGAGGCACTGGTCCTATTATGTTCGGGGTGAGTGAGGGGGTGGAGGGAGAGCTGCTTCAGCCCCGCCCTTTTCTACAAAGGCCACACACCCTTTTCCAAGCATCATGATGTCACAATACTTGGACCTGGGAGGCCACACGGGAGCTACAAGGATGCACCCATGATTCTACTGGCAAATTCCCTCTACAGTCAACACCAGCTCATCTCACACACACTTTTGCTTGTACTTTCAACCTGTGCAAGGGGCACAAGTTAGAACTGGGAGAGATTTGGCCAGTTTGCTGTTTGAGCATGCACACTAACAGCCCCCCTGTTTCAGTCCCTAGTCAGATACTGGATTTGCCTACCCAGATGCCACAGTGCCTGTGCCCGTTCCATTGACAGGCATGTGTGTGCAAAATGATCTTCATAGAGCAGCATAATACCATACAGTATCCATGTACAGTAGACGAACAAGTCAAACTTCATGACACAAGACCTAAATTTAGACCATCCCAAAACGTCAACAGCTGCCAACTCTCTCTAAGCTCAGATGTGTTCAGATCCCGTGTTTCAGTCCAGACATGTACATGGTCTGAAATTAGGCTTATCATTTAGGATAACCCTGCAATGGAGCGTGATCATAGATAAGATAGAGGCAGTACAGGCATATGTCTAGGGCGGCAAAAACCTGCAGCTGCCCTTACTGCAGCAGTGGGTCAGAGGCGGGAGGGGATCCGGGGCCACCTAGGGCAGCCAAAATCCTTGTACTGGTGTTGTCTGCAATCCTTGAGTCTGCACAATGGGGCTGGACTTAGACTGAAAACAACCGTCTGATCATTCCTGTAAATATATATATAAGTTTATTAGTGTATAGACTTGCCATCACACAAACATAGAAAAGTACACCAAGCCTACAAACAGACAAAATACAAAAGGTCATCAGCCAGTGGACAGCCCAAAGCATCCCAATTTGGCCCATAGCAAAATCAAAACCAAATCCCACTGCCGGGGTCCCCCTTTTAGGTTACGACTTGGGCCTCCCTATCACCTCTAAGTGCAAGCACCTTAAAGAGGAAGTAGGCCACCTTCCTCGTAGTCCTCTCATCCTGACCCCCCAACAGCACTACTAGGTGTACACAGGACTTTACAGTCGCAGATTTGGAAACAGGTCCCTGCCCAGTCTAAGATAGACACAGGGGAGGGGAACACAGGAAGAAACACACACACATTTTACAGATGTGGGTGGGGTGGGGTTGGGGAGACTGAGAAGTTGTGACTTGCCCAAGACCACCCAGTGAGTTCATGGCTAGGGCAGAATTTGAACCCTGACTTCTCAGGACCAAGTCCAGCACCTTATCCACTACACCACACTGGGTCTCATTCTTGAGGATGGTTTCCTGCATCTATTCTTTGGCGAGGGCTTGAGGTGGTGGTTTTATCTAAGGCCGTTTTCAGACGAGTGCGGCGGCGCCTGCGCTTGTTTCTTAAAGCCGGCAGCCCATTCTACACGAGACGCTGCCGCCGAATACGCGCATGCGCAGCCGACGCGCATCCATTTCCGGGCGCGAACTGACCGGGTCGGCGATCGAGGCTGGTCATACGCGGCCGGAAATGGATGCGCGTCGGCCGCGCATGTGCGTATTCGGCGGCAGCATCTCGTGTGGAACAGGCTGCCGGATTTTTTGAAAACAAGCGCGGGCGCCGCCGCGCTCATCTGAAAACGGCCTCATACACAAACACACACGCATGCATGCACTTTTCTTCCCCCATGCTCTCTCTCTCTCACACACACACATACTCTCACAAACACACGCATGCAGACTCTTCTCCCCCCACTCTCTCTCTCTCTCACACACACACTCTCACAAACACGCATGCACACAGTCTCTTCTCCCCCCCCACTCTCTCACAAACACACAGGCAGTATTCTCCCTCACACGAGCGTGCACGCACACACACACACACACACACAATCTTCTCACCAACAATGCCGCTGCCACTTGCAGCCTCACAGGAGGTTCAGGAGGGGCTGTAGAGTTTTTCAAAAGGCCCTGCAACGCTGCAGAAGGACACACGTGTGTCTGCCACCATCTTGCTGTTCCTGTCTGGCCATGCTGGGAAATGTAGTCCTAGCATGCCCGGACAGGAAACATGTCGGTATCCCCAATGTAGCAGGGGCAACAGAACTTGCAGCGCTGGGCTAGTGAGGGAGTAGAGGACTGGAGGAGCAGCGTAGTTCCTCTCCTTCATCCCTCCTCCCTCCATAAACTGCCAAGCCTGCCAGGGGGCCTGGGGAAAAGGAGAGCCCCAGTGTAAATCCTTCCTCTGCCCTGAGACACAGGGAATTAGCAGTGCCTGGGATTCGGGGTCCTAATGAAACCCCCCCCCATGCTGACTGCAGGGAAGGCTAGTCCTGTCCACACTCAGCTCCCCAGCCCATCACTCACAAGAAGTGTCTGTCTCCAGACTTGGAGAGGCTGATCCTGCTGAAGGTCCCGAGATGCTTCTTGTGAGGGGCTGGGGAGCTGAGCAGGGACAGGACTAGTCATTTGGGGGCTCCCGTTCCTTGCCGCAGGGTTGGGAGGCTAGTGGTCATGGGGGAACAGGCAAGGGGTGAGACTCACTGTTTGTGGATCAGCAGCAGTAGAGGAGTGGGAGGGAGGTGGTGGCAAGTTCCTCCTCCCCTGTCCCTTCTCCTTATTCACACTGCTGAAGTTCACTGCCAGGTTTCTCCCCCTGCTGGCAGAAGCATGGCCACCTCTGATTTTAAAATCATTAATAACTCAGTTTTGACTGCACCAATCACTATCATATTACAGAAGCAGTTGTTATTGATCTCATGCTCCAAGTCTGTGAAGTTTGGGGGCTCAGCTTGTCCAGGTGGAGGAGATATTGATGATTCTTTGTCAGAAGCCAGCTCTGTCACAAAGACTTTACACTGTAGTCAGTTTTGTGTCAATTGCCCACTTGCCTCAGAAAGCCAGCAAGAGGAAGCTCTAGACACCTCCAAATCCTGCAGTGGAGTACCCAGGAGTCCTGAGTCCCAGTCCCTTGTGTAGTATAGAGTACTCCCCACTTCCCTCCGGGACAGTGCAACTGTCCTTGAAAGTCTGCAAATACCATCAACAGCATGGAAATTGGCAATGCCTTCTTCACAACTCCACTCCCCCATGCTGAGGACACAAGAGGGTGACAGCACCCTTCCCCTCTATCCTTTTGGTTTGGGACAATGCAACAGTTTAGTAATGGCACATTATGGGTTAAGAATTATCCACCCACTCCCCTCAGAAACAGTGCAACTGAACTTGAAAACAGACAGCAGTGTATGTCTGATATGGAGCATGAGTAGGAGTGTTCGTGGAAAATGCGATTGAACCACTAAGCCCTTTTAAAACTGATTCAGTCAAAATGAAACCATAGAGGGGATGGGACCAGGTCAGAAGGCAAGGTTTACACATGATGTTAGATGGCATAGAAAATTGCTGGGTTTACAGATTGGGTGTTTTTACACACACATTTCTCCTGCATGTTTGCTGTTACATCCTGAACTTCCTGTGTGTCTAAATCACTCACCCAGATCTTAAACATCCAGCTCTTTGAACTTCTGCATAGAACTTCTCCCAGAACTTTTGTGTGTAAAATGTTCTCCTGGTAAACAGCTTTGCTCCAGGCAGCTGTGGTCACTTGGTTTCCATGGCAGCCTGTCACGTCTACAGCTGTGGCTACTTTAGGCTGCCTCAGGGCAGTGTTTGTGTGACAAATGCATCCAGGAACTGCCTCAGGGTGGTGTGTGTGTGAAAAATACATCCGGAACTTACTTGTGGACTTGTAAACCCAGAAGATTGAATAATGCGGAACTTTAAGGTGTGTGTAAAAATGCCCGTTGTTACATCACATGGAAGTTAAGACTGATGTCTTAACTGTCAATTTCCTTGCTTTTTGGTGCTTGATTGATTTCACATCCCACCTTAACTTCTGTTTTTAAACCAACAGGTTTTTTGCAGTGATGCTTTTTTGTCATGGGTGGCAGAAAAGTCTGAACTGTGGGTACAAAGGACTCTAGGATAGTTATGAGAATGGCTGGAGCACTACTTACAGTAAACCCTGAGTTCACACAAACAATTACTGGGCATAAGTCAAATCCAGTGATAAATAACCACAAAATTTCCCAAAAGTACTTTTGGAGAGGTAAACACAACCTTGACCACACTACCACAGACTGTCCAAGTGGATGATGGAAAGTTAAATTGAGGATAGAGGAGATTAACCTACCAGTTCATATTTTGTGTAAGATATGCTCTGTGTGAAGCTAAGCTGGAACTAAAAATAAGGCCATTGTGTCTACACAGAAACCAAAACCTAAAAATCATAAATGCAGAAATGGATGTGTTTTTCCAGTATCCTGTATATGTGGTTTCCATTTTAATGAATTCTCTAATAGTCAGGGTTAATAAGCAGCTACAAAAAGTGGGAGTGTGGCTGCACTTATATGGACTGCCAAAAAGAGACTTTCATGAAAGCTCTGTAATCAACATACATCATTTTGCTTTTCATAAATTGCTTTCTTAGCACATTTTGAATTCTTAAATGCCTAAATTTGCTGGTACAATTTCAGAAATCTAAAAATGCATTTATTTTCACACATCATTCTGACTCCTAATCCATACTTTACTTGCATTTTCCAGGCTTTATTAAGAAGTTTAAAATCACGGGCCTAAAGTTAAATATAGCTGAATTGGGAATGAATTAGACTTCATACGAGGAATGATAGTTAAGAAAAATAATGAACAGTAGAGAAAAAGGCTCTCTCTAGAGCCAAAAACAAGAGGGCATACAATGGGACGGAAAGAAAACTAGCTTTAAATATGTCAAAGCAATATCTTTTACTTGCTACATATTCAGCCCCAAAAGCCGGAATATAATCCTTTGTTGTTTCTGATGTGTTTCATGTCCTCTGCAATTCTCAAACACACTGTTTTACAATTATTATTCTTTCTATGCCAGTGGGGCTGTACAGGCCCAGCAACATGCGAGGCAGCCCATTAACCTACTTAGGGTAGCCTTATCCCACTTTGAGTACTGCATCCATGGCCTTTTTCAGAGAACGCATCACATAGTAGCTGTCGGCTTGTCCTGTCATGGGGCAGGGTGAACATCTGGCACCCACATCACATGTTAATGCTGCCCAAAGTGTCATAACATCTTGTGTGGCTGGAACCCCTTGTCTCTTCAGTATCACAAAGGTTATAGACTGAAACCATGCTGTTGTAGAGCTGTGAGAGTGACCCTATAGTTAAGGCAGCATGCATTCTGTTAAAATCACAAAAACTTTACTCATAATAAAATCAAGATGATTTATCCTACCAATGTAACATTTTTAGGGAGGATTGCTTGGGTGAGGGGTATAAGCTGTCCAAATTTTCAGAGGATCGGTTGAAAAAACAACTGAGTTATAAGAGTTTGAATATTGGGGGTAGAAGGCTTTTTCTGTTTTTTGAGACCATCTCCTGTTGACAGAGGTACGTGTGTTTAAAGTTATTCATCTGGAGGTTATAGAGGTGCCAGAAAATTCGAGTGTGTATTCTAGCGATTACCTGAGCTTAGATTTTGAGAATACAGCACGTCATTTTAAAGTTAAGATGTTTTTCAGTTCTCCTGTTATCTAACGGGGAGAGTGAGTTTGTGAAGCTATGTCACGCAGCATGTGCAGTGAGCGTGGTGGAGCTGCAAACAGGGCACCCTATTCTTCATTACACACAGCGTCCAACCGTAGGAACTGCTGAAGTCTGAAAGAAAAGCTGACAGCCATGCTCTGCAATGCACCTTGCCACAGGGTAGAACAGGCCTGATTGATTAAAAGCCCTTCTCTCAGAGCTCAGCACCTCCCTGGCTCAGGCTCTCTGTATCCAAGAATAGGGAGCCTGTTTGCAGCTCCACCTCAGCAGCACAGCACCAGCTTGGACGCAGCCCACCCTTAGAACAACGGAAGCTGGAGCAGCAGTACCTTCTCCCCAGATAGAGAAATGAGGTATGTGACACAGTGGGGAGGGGCCTGAGGGGGTCTCATGGCAGGCTGCTCTTGGGGCAGGCTGTGTCCAAGCTAGTGTCAGCCTGCTGAGGTGGAGCTTTGAACAGACTCCATATCCCTGTGACCTGCATACAAACAGCATCCAAGCCTGGGAGCCTAGACTCCTGGGTTCTGTTGGAGGGGACGGGGGGTTAGAGCAGGCAGGCTAGGATCCAGGAATCCCAGGTTCCCAGGAAGGGGTGTGTGGGCTAGTGGCTCAGGACAGGGGGGCCGACAGCCAGAACTCCTAGGTTCTGTGGGAGTGGTGTGGGGGCTAGTGCATCAGGACAGGTGGACTGAGAGCCAGGACTCCTGGATTCTCTGGAATGGGAGTGGGTTAGAATAGAGGGGCTGTGAGACAAGACCCCTGGGTTCTGTGGGAGCAGATGTGGGAGCTATTGGGTCAGAAAAGTGGGGGCTGGAAGCCAGGACTCCTAGTTTCTCTCAGAGGGGAATGAGGCTAGTGGGGTACATAAGGGGGGCTGGGAGTGAGGACTCCAGTCCTGAGTTCTGTGGGTGGGGAGTGGGGGCTAGTGGGTTAGAGTGGG
>QEPC01003937.1:36910-63124 GCA_003113815.1 Sphenodon punctatus
CATTCCTCAGTCTTGCACACCCTCTCCCCCTTCCATCCCAGGCCCCCAGCCTGGGGAGAGAGTGGGGAAGGGGGGGTGAGTAAACATGGGAGGAGAGAGACTGGGGGCCTGGGATGGAAGGGTGGGAGGGTGTGCCCCTCTAACATCAAAACCCACCAGCCACCCCTAGGCCCAGCCTTACTACCTCAGTGCCCCTCCAACATCAAAACCCACCAGCCACCCCTAAGAAGCAACCTACTCCACCTGCACATCTGGTGGGGAGACTTTAGACAGACAGGCCACCCACAGATGGATAGGGCTGGTGAAGCCAGCACCAGGGCACCTAATTTGTCTAAAAGCATTCACTGTCATTTATTTATTTATTTATTTAAAACAATTTTCTACCCCGCCACTCCTGCTCTAGGCAGCCTAGGGTGACTTACATCATAAAAACACATAAAATCCGCAACACAATAAAAGAGAAGGAAAACAAAACCAAAAATAAACCGTTCTCCCATCCCTAACCGCACCCCCTCACCCTACACCCCATCTCCATCACCAAAAGCTAGGCGGAACAGCCAGGTCTTGCACATGTGGTGGAAGGAAGGGAGGTCTAGGCCATCTGGACCACCGCCAGGAGGGAGTTTCACAGGAGGGAGTGACCGCACCGGTCACTGAGAACACCCTCTCCATAGTGGCCCCCGGGGGAACTCGAGAAGGGCGCTCCCAGTGGACCTCAAAGGTCGCTCCAGAGCACAGGGAGGGAGGCGATCCCACAGGTAAGTTGGGCCAAGACCATATAGCGCTTTATAGGTCAAAACCATCACCTTGAATCAGGCTCAGAAGACTATCAGTAGCCAGTGCAGAGCCTGGAGCACCGGTGTAATGTGCTCATGGCAACCCAACCCCACAAGGAGACAGGCCGCTGCATTCTGTACTAGTTGCCGTCTCTGAACTGTCAGAACGGGTAGCCCCACGTAGAGTGCATTGCAATAGTTCAATCTCAAGGTAATAAAAGCATGGATGATAGTGGCCAGGTCACTATCTGAAACGTACGGCTCAAGCCATCGCACCAGATGTAATTCGTGAAATGCACTCCTTGCCACAGTCCCTACCTGGAGTTCCAGGCGGAGCTGCAGGTCGAGGAGCACGCCCAGACTGAACCTGGAGAGTCAGTGGAGGGAGAATCCCATCAATGGTGGGAGCAGCCACATCCACTGCCTTTCCCACTACCATCACCTCTGTCTTGTCGGAATTCGACTTCAGTTGGCTCACCCTCAGCCAGTCCCCCACAGCCTCCAGACATCAGGTAAGCACCCAGACTGCCGGGTGTGCGTCAGATGAAAAGAAGAGGTAGAGTCCCTAATGGGCAATGACTCACATTAGTAGATATAGTCGCCCTTGCAATTAGTTACTGCATTATATTTGACTTAAAAGGATGGTTTTGATATTATTTCACTTTTATAACAGCTTTGATGCTTGATCCTTATTACTAACACCATGGGTTTGTTCTCCAGGACTTGACAAAATGTTAAAAACATTCAAAATTGTGTTTTTTTGCCATGCCTCGGGGTTTCTCACTATGTCTTAGCACTATAAGCCTTTAGCAGATAGTTCAAAGGATGAGTCATCCAAAAAGGTTAGCTTTAATCCTTTAGAAATTCAGCACTAATACTCCATCCAAGACAATTGCAATTGATGCTTCGGCACAAATTCAATTCTCATTTATGTCTGTATAAATATGGAGTAAATACACTGAAATAAGCAGAGTTTCTCCTTTTTTAACTCCATTACTGACACCAAAGTTTGGCCCATGTTATCTGGGTTCCATTAAACCACAATGCTCAGTGGCCCACAATATCTGACTAGAAAAATTAATTTTTAAAAGCATGAAAGTATCGTATGTAAGCTAAAAATGACAAGCAATTCGTGGTGCCATCATACATCAAGACAAGACATAATAATCATTTGAGATGTCAGCAGGGGCTTTTCTAGCCACAGTCTAGTTTCTAACAACCATATTATACCATTCTGAAATTGTTCTTACCTGATTTGTTGGAATGCCGTCATCATCATAATCAGTCTGGTTTCTGCAGTTAGACAACCACATTGTAACATTCTATTAAAGTATTTAATTCCTGGTTGTCTAAACAATTATAACATTCTATGGTCTGACTGGCGGCAGAGTTTAAAGTGAGCTGCTCTGGAGTTTAAAGCAGTGAAGTCACTCCATCAAGCTGCTCCAGTGTTTAAAGTGATCAGAATTTAAAGTGAGCTCCAGCAAGCCACTCCAAAGTTTAAAGTGAGCGGTCAAGCTGCTCTATCAAGCCGGTCTGAAATTTAAAGTGAGCGGAGTTTAAAGTGAGCTCTGTCAAGCCACTCCAGTGTTTAAAGTGAATGGGACAGTCAAGCTGCCACTGTAGAACATTATACCTGCACAGATAGTAAAAATGACTGATATTATAGGGCCACAGTCAGGGCCCTATAGTTAAGGTGGTTGCAAACTGTCATCCAACAGCACTGATGCTGTTCAATGGGAGTTAGTAGAGCAAATCCATCTAGTTGGTGACCATTCTAGCTTTCCTCCAGCAACACATGTGTTCTGTGATTACAAACAATGAAGGGAAGTCCAGGGGTGGAGGCTGAAGGTGAGGTGGATCCCTCACCTGCCTCTGTCTGCTAGTAGTGCTGCAGCAGCAGGACACCATCAGACTGGGGGGATAAAGCTATTTGTTTACAAACAACTCCTCCCCATGTGAGTGATCAGAAGGCTGCTGCCTTGTAAAAAAGGTTCTTTGAGATGGCTCCTAACATTCTCACAACTGGGTTGTGCATGCTCACCATATTCAAATAATAGACCACATGATGGTCTCAAGCTCCTTTAGTATAAAAAGCACTGCCCCCCTCAGAATGACGGTTCCTTCCCACCCTTTTTAGGAATATATGAAAATTCCATGTGGGGCTGGAAGGGTGGGTGGTGTGAGAATGTTAGGAGCCATCTTGAAGAACCTTGTTTACAAGGCAACAATCTTCTGTTCTTCTTCAAGTGGCTTCTCACAGGCTGTTTTTACATGGCTCCACCGGGTGGTGGGTCCATGGGCACACCAGTGCATGGGCGTGCATGGGCAGGACATGCACACAGCCGTACACTCATCCCCACTCACCCCCCACTCATCCGCACCCATGGAGCAACCGCTGTTTCCCCTGGTTGCTCTGTGCACAGGAACAAGATGGGGGGTGAGTGGGGATGCATGTTAGGTGGGGGCGAACGCACCCCGCATCATTCACACAGGGCTCCCCCACTCATGAAGGTGCAGAAATCTGCCTCTTCATGGGTGGGAGAGGCCCGTGTAAAAAGGGTCACATTCTCACAACTGTCTTACTTAGGTAGGAATTTAGGATGTAAAGCAATATATCTATTCTATCTTGGAAAATCTGCAAATATGGTTCTGAGTAGGGATGGGTGAATGCGGTCCGGAAGTTCAGAGTTCGGACAGAACTCAACCAGTTCTGTCAACCGAACCGAACTTCCAAACCGAACTCGATTTTCGAACCGAACCAAACTGAACCAAATTTTCGAACTTGATTCTGTTCGACCATCCCTAAAAGATAATATTCCATTTAGTTCAATGGGATTTGAATTTCCGAACTTTGTTCAGAAATTCGGAGTTCGGACCAAACTCGAATAGTTCGGTTGACCAAACCAAACTTCCGAACTAAACCGAATTTCCAAACTGAACCGAACCGAATTTCCGAACTCAGTTCTGTTTGTCCATCCCTAGTTCTGAGATTATTATGACTGCTATTTCACTAACTCTTCTTAATGAAGTTATTGCTAACAAGAATACAGTCTTTAAACCCCCACCCCATAACCAGGTCATTTTCACCCCCCATATAATGATTTACACTGCCCTGGGGGTGCAAATGAAATGGTTATGGGTGGGAGACAGCATGATTTGATTATACTGGGGACGGGCGTGCAAATGAACTGGTTATGGGGTGGGGGCAGCGTGAATTGATTATGGGGGCACAACTGAACTGGTTATATATATACATATCTATATCTATATCTTTTCATGGCATAACCTTCCTTTCTAGGGAAGGTTATTGAACGGGCAGTGGCACAACAGCTTCAGGAGCATTTGGACCACACCAGGTTCCTTGACACCTTTCAGTCTGGTTTTCGGTCTGGGTATGGTACGGAGACGGCACTGGTGGCCCTGGTTTGGTTGACGATCTTCATCTGGCATTGGACCAAGGTCATCAGACCTTATTGGTCCTGCTAGACCTTTCAGCTGCATTTGACACTGTCGATCATGAGATGTTGGTGACTTGCCTCCGGGACAATTCCGGGATTGGTGGGATGGTCTTGGACTGGTTCCACTCTTTCCTGGCCAGGCGAACTCACCAGATGATCCTGGGGGAGTGTACTTCTTCCCCCCGGAATCTCACATGTTGAGTCCCACAGGGTGCCATTCTGTCCCCCCTCCTGTTTAACATCTATATGCAGCCATTAGGAAGATCGTGAGGGGGTGCAAGTTATGCAGTATCATCAGTACGTGGATGATACTCAGCTCTATCTCTCCTTTTCCATCAATCCAGGTCACGTGGTCTCCTTATTTTCCCAGTGCCTGTCAGCTGTGGGGACTTGGATGAGGTTGAGCCATCTACAATTGAATCCCGATAAGACGGAGGTGGGCGAAGGCTTGGGGGGCCTGGGGGTGGTTGAATCTCCTCTTGTTGGGGGGGTTTGTCCTCCCTTGGTCTCTCAAGTACGGAGTCTGGGTGTGCTCTCGATTCACGGCTCATTCTGAAGTCCCAGGTTGTGGTGGTGGCAGGGAGTGCATTTCGGCAGTTACATTTTGTCCGGCGGCTTCGACCGTATTTCTCAGACTCTCACCTTGCCACTATCATCCATGCCTTCATCACCTCAAGGCTGGATTACTGCAATGCGCTCTACGTGGGGCTGCTTGAGAAGCTGGTCTGGAGGCTGCAGCTGGTGCAGAATGCTGCGGCCTGCCCCCTTATGGGGGTGGGTCGCCGAGAGCATATGACACCTGTGCTCCGAGCTCTGCACTAGCTGCCTATAAAGTACTGAGCCAGGTTCAAGGTGCTGGTGTTAACCTTTAAAGCCCTTCACAGCCTGGGCCCTACTTATCTGCAGGATCGCCTCACTCCCCATGTGCCCATGCGACCCCTGAGATCGTCCATGTGGGTCTTTTTGGAGGTTCCCCGGATGAGGTGGGTGGCCACAGCTGTCATTTCCAGTGGCTGCCCTGATGCTCTGGAAGTCTCTCCCAGAGGAGGCTTGGTTGCTCCCACCCTTCTGTTGTTTAGACGTTTATGTAAGACGTGGCTGTTCCGCCAGGCCTTTGGCAAGGGGTAGGGGTAGGTGGGGAGGGTTTGGGAGGGGAGGTGGGTTTTATGATTTGTTTTAAAATTTGTTGATTTGTTTTTAAATGTTTTATTGTTACATTTGTGTGTGTTGTTCACCGCCCGGAGCTGCCTTTGGGTAGGAGGGGCGGAATACAAGTTTTAAATAATAAATAATAATAATAATAATAATAATAATAATAATAATAATGCGCTTAATAGGCTGGCTGCATTTTGGGTGTCTTGTGTATTTGATAGCAGTGCCCCCAGGCCTGCCAAGCCAGGTGGTACCCCTAGGCTCACCAGCTGGACACAAAGAGGGGGGCCCATCATAAAAAAATTATGACAACTGAAATTAAATTGTATACATTCCTCATCACGTATAAGTATTGTTCGGTCACCATACCACACATATGCAGCTTAATTTCAGTTAAGTCATAATTTTTTTAACTAATGAATAAGAAAAGAAAAATGTATAGATTGGTCTGATATTTAGTAAAGTTGCCTTAACATACAATTTACTGTCATGTTAACGTTTGAGTATAATTTGTAATGCCGCCTTAACAAGCTTCTTAAACTGAAGGTTTTTGTCTATGTTATAACGTTCTTTATTTATAACCTTTTCTATAAAACCTTGAAAAAGGTGTTTTACAAAAACGTTCTAAAATTTGGAAGCAAACTAGAAGCGTCCACATTTTAAATGTTCCAACTGTATAGACAATCACCTTTATAATGACATGAAAACCACTAGAACATTATAATATATCATGTAAAAACAGTCAGTGAGGGCTGGAGTCTGAGATGTTTGTGGCAAAGCCCCAATCTCTCAAGCAGAACCCACCCTTCCTGCCTCTTCTGATGCTGCTGCTGCTGCTAACCCTGGCCCTGCCATAGGGTGGCAGAGAGGGTGTGTTATGCTGAGAGGTCTGGGGTTTAGCCACCCTCTGGCCTTTGCTGTGGCCCCACCATTTCAGAGCGTGGCGACATCACAATGCTCCATAAAGGACATGGCCATTTGAGAAAGGGAGCATGGCTACATCTGAAAGGGAAAGACAAGGGACTCTTTGCCCCTTCCTGGCATGGCCACACTCCCTTTGGAACTTCATGTTATCATGAATCATGACACTCTGCAAGAGGTGGGCCATGTCTCCAAAAGAGGGAGGGACATCCCCACCTCTGGGACCAAACGTCCCACTCTTATCAGGATCCCTAGTGAAGCCCCTGGGTGTCAGAGGGATTGGTATTAAAGCTCAGTTTTATTTCATATGTTTATTAAGGAAGAAAACGAGTAAACTGGCATGTTAATTCACAGATAACACCAAAACCTAGATTCTGCTTACTGCCTTGGATGAATGTGTCAACTGGAGAAATGGCGGCACTAGGGCCCCGATCCAAACAACACATAGGAGCTCCTTTTTATGTGCACCAGGAGACACATCAATAGTAGCCTGCGAATCAATTCAAAGTCTCAGCCACCTTGTATTGTGTAAAAGAGAGACAGCTCCTTTGCATTTTACAGTAGTGCTCCCTAGCTGTGTGAAGCTGCCCTGTCCTGCCCAACTGGGAATGACCAATTCACATCTCTTGGCGCTACAGCACTCCTATTTGGCTCCTTAGCCATTAAACCATGGAGGAACTTGTCCTGGGACCCATTCCCAAGAGGGCTGCACCCTGCTACAATTTAGGGTGGCTTGTTACAAGAAGCTGGATACCAATATGATAAAAAAAGAGCTGGCAGTGGAATCCAGACAGGGTAAACAATAGGATTACAACAATGAGAAAGGAATATAACCTTACCCTTTGGGTTTGTCCAAAGAACAAAGAGGAGGAGCATGTTGCCAACATTGACAGAGGATGTGAAAAATGCAAGATTTTTAGAGGAAAGGTTAGGAGTGCCATTTCAAAATAGTGAAAAAATTAGATAAAATTGTGATCTGCTCATAGAAACCAAATTTTTAAAATGTTAATTAACCTAACGAACAATTTTCAAATTGCTCACCCACTTCTAATAGCAACTGGTGTCTTTGACAGTAATATTTCACTTCATTTGCAAATGTACAACACATTCATCTAATAAAATGAGTACCTCCTCTTCCTGCTGTTGAGTATATTGTCAAGAAGCCAACAGTGTTGCTTCATGCACCTTTCTTATCTTTAACTGCCTCTATAAAAAAAACCTTTGCTGCTGCAGGGACAAAAATAATCAAGACACATGTTGTCTAGCACTCCATTCAACCAAATGAAAAGACATTTTACAGTTTTGCTTTTAACTGGGTTTTACATTTTAAACCCATCTTACTTCATCTGATTTCATACCGGTAGTAATTCCCAACTGTTCAAAGTGTATTTCAATACACCCAGCATATCTTGACAATATTATTGACTGTACAGTGTTAATAGTGTTCAGATGTAGTGACAGTTCCTAATTAATGACTAAGAGCTTTTGTAATAGTAATGTACTTGACAATTTTTAGACCAAGATTCGCCTCATGAATAGAACCATATTCATTAATTGGAAGAGAAGCACATACCTTGTCTTTGCTTCTCATTTTGGAAATATATGTCTTAATTGCCATAATTCTTTGGAAAGAAGAAAATCAGTTTTGGATTCAAAAAGTATTTTAATTAAAAAGTTAGTTTCCAAGTCATCATCTAAGCGGAATATTAAAAGATCTCTCTGGTAACAAAGAGATGGCAGTGAGACAAGTAACCACAATGTAGGAGAGGAACGACAAACATCCTCAAAGAATGAGTCTCCAGAGAATACAGCCTACTCTTTCAGCACTGAAAGACACATAACTGTACCGCGGTACTTAGTGGTCTATACTCCCAACAGAATATTTCACTTTTACTGAAAGCAGTAATCACAGCCGTATCACTTCTTTATATGCTAGACAGTGCAGTGGCGGCTGGTGGGTTTCAAGGCTGGTGGGGCACAGGGCAGGGCCAGATGTGGGAGGGGCCAATGGTAGGTGGGGCCTGGCCAATGGTAGGCGGGGCCTGGCCAACGGCAGGCGGGGCCTGGCCAATGGTAGGCGGGGCCTGGCATGCACATGCAAACACAGAGCAAGCAAAGCAAACCATCTTAAGCCAACAATATTATGTGAAGTCTTTAGCACACCACAAAAGCATCAGCATGGAGTTCCACTTGTCCCCAAAACATGCTACACAGTTTTTTTGCAATGTAAAAGGCATCTGTTGCAACCAAAGAAGGAACATTCATTCAAAGACTAGTCATTAGTGAACCAACATGTAGCATGGTGGCCTTCTTGCAGCACAAAAGCCTTGAAACGGACACCTGAAAGGGGTCATTTTAAATGCCATGAACATTCCAGCAGAGATTAGAAACCCATCCATCCCCCTCCAAAAAAAAAAAAACCCAAAATAAACAGAAAGCAGACAATTAGGGTGACTGAGTCTTACACAGGGTGAAAAACAGCAACGGCCAAGAAAATATTTTAAAGAATAGGAGGAGGCAGCACAGTCCTTCTGCACATGCAGACACAGAGCAAGCAAAGCAAACCATCTAAAGCTGCCAACACTATTATATTAAGTCTTTAGCACACCACAAAAGCAGCAGCATGAAGTTTCACTTGTCCCCCAGAACATGCTACGTAGTTCTGTTGCAAACTAAACTTGCACCCCCGGGGCAGCATGAATTCATTATATGGGGGGCACAAATGAACTGGTTATGGGGTGGGGGTTTAAAGACAGTATTCCTTTTAGCAATAACTCTCCCACCCATGAACACGCAAATTTTGGAGTGTTCATGGGTGGGGGAGTCCCGTGTGAACAACACAGCGCACGTACCCACAGTGACTGGGGGTGCCTGCGTGTGCCTGCCTAACACGCATCCACACTCACCCCCCCATCTCTTCCCCTTGCACGGAGGAACCAGTGGATATGGCCGTTGCTCCGTGGGTGCAGATAAGTAGGGGGTGAGGGGGTGCGTGTGCAGCCTTGTGCACACCCCACGCACCAGCATGCCCATGGATCCCCCACCCTGTGGAGCCATGTAAAAATGGCCTGTGTGGAGCCACTTGAAGAAGAATAGAAGGTTGCTGTCTTGTAAACAAGGTTCTTCGAGATGGCTCCAACATTCTCACAACACCCACCCTTGCAGCCCCATATGGAATATTCCAAGAAAGGGTTGGAAGGAACTGTAATTCTGAGGGGGAGGGAGAGTGCTTTTTATACCAGAGGAGCTGATGGTCTATTATTTGAATATGATGAGCATACCATGCACAACCCAGTTGTGAGAATGTTAGGAGCCATCTTGAAGAACCTTCTTTACGAAGCAACAACCTTCTGATCACTCACAGGGGGAGGAGTTGTTTGTTTACAAACAGCTTTATCTCCCAGTCCAATCAGATCCTACTGCAGGCAGAGGGAGAGGAGGGGGAACCCCAGCAGTACACATGCAAACACATAGCAAGCAAACCAAACCAAACCAAACCATCTCAAGCCAACAATATTAAGTTAAGTCTTTAGCACACCACAAAAGCAGTAGCATGAAGTTCCACTTGTCCCCCAGAACATGCTATGCAGTTCTGTTGCAAGCTAAACTTATCTCAGACAGGGAACAAACATTCATGCAAAAACTAGGCATTAGTGAACCAACACATGACATGGTGGCCTTCTTGCAGCAGAAAAGCCTTGAAACTGGTACTGGAAAGGGGGCCATTTTAAATGCAATGAACATTCCAGCGAAGATTAGAAACCCTTCCATCTGCATCCATCCTCCTCCAAAAAAGGCAGCACAGCCCTTCTGCACATGCAAACACAGAGCAAGCAAAGAAAACCATCTCAAGCCAACAATATTATGTTAAGTCTTTAGCACACCACAAAAGCAGCAGCATGAAGTGCCACTTGTCCCCCAGAACATGCTATGCAGTTCTGTTTCAAACTAAACTTATCAGACAGGGAACAAACATGGATTCATGCAAAGACTAGTCATATGTGGCATGGTGGCCTTCTTGCAGCAGAAAAGCCTTGAAGCTGGTACTGAAAAGGGGGCCATTTTAAATGAAGTGAACATTCCAGCAAAGACTAGAAACCCTTCCATCCGCATCTATCCCCCTCCAAAAAAAAAAACCAAAACAAACAGAAAGCATACAATTAGGGTGACAGGGTCTCACGCAGGGTGAAAAACTAAGACAGCAAGAGTCAAGAAAATATTTTAAAGCATAGGAATTGAGGCAAAACAGCCCTTCCAACTTTGGCTCACAAATTAGTAATTACCCCTGCCTGTAATGTATGGGGGTGGGGAGGGATTGAAGAGGACAAAAGAAACCACAAGCAAACAAACAATGTACAGGAGATCAGGGCAGGGGATTTGTTTTTTCAAAACTTACCAGGTTTCTGAAAGGATAAGATCTCCTGATCACTCTAGTCTGAGGCCATTTTTAGACGAGGTGCTGAGAAGTGCCTCCAGAGCTGCGCATTAACAGAGAAGCTGCGCCACACTGCCAGAAGTGACGTTCTTTGCGTTGCCAGCAACGGCAGAAGCCAGAGAAGCGGTTCTGTGCAGAGGAGTGTTCTAGAGACCTCAATTTGCTGGCAACGGAGAGATCGTCACTTCCAGCAGCGCGGTGCAGCTTCTCTGTTAACACGCAGCTCCAGAGGCGCTTTCAGCGCCCTCATCTAAAAACGGTGTGACTCTGATAACCATATTCTGTTGTTCCTCCCTCCAAACAAGTCCCCGGCATCGCCCTTCTTGTAAAAAAAAAAAAAAAAAAGAGGCGGGGAGCTCTCTCTCTCTCTCTCTCTCCCTCTCCTCCCCTCTAGTGAACCTAGAGGAAGGAGCAAGGAAGAGTGAGCTCTTTCCCTCCCTCCTCCCACTCTGGTAGATGAGGGGCCAGGGGGAGAAAAAGGAGCTATGGGGTGGCCAGAGTGTTTTGAAAAGGTGTCCTGACACGTCCCTTAGGCCTTGCTGATTGGCTAGTTTTCTCCATAGGAACCCAGCCAAGGAACACATGGCACTTCCCTCACTCCCTCCCCAATCCCCCAGAAAACAGTGCTTTTCTGGGCCGATGCCCAGCGCATGCTTTCTGAGGACTTGGGGGACATCCTCTAAGTCCCCACCTCCCTTTAGTTCTCTGGCCAGTGAGTGAAAAGCTAGAGGAAGAGAGGAGCAGCAGCAGGATGTTTTTCCCCTACCCCTCCTCCTCTTGCAGAGTTCATTCCCTTCACGGTTTGTTTACATATGACTCATCGCTCTCTAGTAGGAGAGTTAAAATGTAAACAAAGCCTTGAGAGAAGCAGGGAAACTGACAGTGCTGCCACTGGATCAGTTGAGGAGCTGCTTCTGGCTCCCCAGCAAGCATGGGGGGACCCCTGAGGGGCTTGCGGGGGCATCTGCCCCAACACCCTGGGTGGGGCTGCCACTGAGACAGTGGGTGTTTTTACACACACATTTCTCCTGCATGTTTGCTGTTACATCCTGAACTTGCTGTGTGTCTAAATCACTCATCCAGATCTTAAACATCCGGATCTTTGAACTTCTGCGTGGAAGTTCTCCCAGAACTTTTGTGTGTAAAATGTTCTCCTGGTAAGCTCCTTTGCTCCAGGCAGCTGTGGTCACTTGGTTTCCATGGCAGCCTGCCACATCTACAACTGTTTGTGTGAATAATTTGTGTTTCTGTGAAGAATACACCCAGGAACTGCCTCAGGGCAGTGTGTGTGAGAAAATGAATCCTGAACTTACTCGTTGTCTTGTAAACCCAGAAGACTGAAAAATCCAGAACTTTAAGGTGTGTGTAAAAATGCCCAGTGCCACCTTAATGCTGTTCATGCAGTCAATGCTGTTAGTATTTAAAAAAGAAGCAAACAAGGCAATCGGATGTGATTTGGACTCATCAGACAGAACAATTTGTGATTTAAAAAAACAACAAAAAAACATACAAGAATAAAATTAATTAGTAACTAACACTGTTAAAAAAGCAGAATAAGAGTGGGAGTACTCCGAGAGGATTCTATTCTGAATGTTTTCACAGTCCTCCAGGAACCACGGATGAAAATTCAAAGCTTAAAACTGCAGATTTCTTTCTGTTATTTGCCTAAGTCACCCAGAAAAGGAATAGAAACAATGTCATATGACCTAGGCACATAACCAGCACAGTACAAAATGCAACTATATTCAGTCATGAAGAACATCAGTACCACAATTACTGAAAGAATTTACAAATGCTTTCAAAAGAATACATCTTTTTGTAATACTGACAAGTAATGTGAAAACAATTGTGATCTGTTTGTGAGATAAAGGGCAAAATTAATCATATTATTTCTTACAAATTCTTCACTCAGGCTTTTCTAGTATTTATACTTGAAGACTGCAATCCTAAATAACACACTTGCTCCGCCAGAATCCCCGATCACGTCTGAAGTCATTAGATTTGACGGAACTGAGAGGATTGTTTGCATACGGAATTATTTTGCCTGGACTGCCTCATTCAACTGTAGTAACTAACTACTGCCATAAACAAAATAATTTTGGAGAAAATAGCTCAGCACAGGAAAAAGCAGATTGTAAAGAAACCACTAGCACTTTTTATTATTAGCAAATATTATTGAATTAGTTTCACACAGGGAGTGTAAACAGACAGACTGATCACAGCCCCGTATCTACTCCACCTCAGCCCCAGGTGGCCCGTCCATTTAAAGGTGGACCATCAGATGTACAGGTGAAGCAGAGGTGGAGTAGGCTGCGCCTGTTCCAGGGTAGCCCTATTTGCAGTGCTCCTGAACATCCAGGACCACTACCAGCAAAACAGACTGCCCAAACCCAGGTACCAGCCAGAGGCATAAGGGTGCTGTCCATCTTCTCAGCAGATGGCCACTGCAGCTCTACTCTCAACTGGGGGTTGCCATGGACAACGCCATAGAGCTGCAAGCGGCAGTCTAGAGCATTGGGCAATCTGCCCACAACTCTTTGGTGTGAGGGAGGGAGCACCATGAGGGTGGGCTGTGGCAGTCACCAGGTCCATTTGAAATAGACCCAGTTGGGGCTGTAAGTGGTCAGACGCAAGAGTGCACTAGCAGTTCTGCTCTGGGGCTGATCACCCCTGCGTTCATCTGAAAACACCTGATGTTGAGCAGAAAACAAACTCTGGATTTTGTTTAAATAGAAACAGGCAAGAAAAGTTTTTAAATATGCCATTATGGCTCCTACTATTGACATACAAGCACTCACAAACCAAGTTAAATCAGTAGTCCAGGGTCATCCTATTCATGAGAAAAAAGCACACATAAAGGATATTGAAAATTCCACAAATTTATCTTCATAGGGCAGTAGTTCCTAATGTTTTGCCTCCGTGACCCCATTTTGAAACTTAAGTATGGTCCCATGCTAGGCAGTAACAAGGACACGCAAAGTATATTGAAATACCAATTGGAATTGAACAGATGGTGTATTCCACTTGGGTCCACAACTCACAGTTTACCCTATAGCTTCCTTTAGATCATTCCCTCAGAGAGGCATGATTCCACCCCCAAGTATTAAATAGAATAAGTTTCGTTTTCCAAATCACAGGGATCTTGCAAGGAAGAGTCAGGAATAGATCCTTGCCCGTCCTGGTTGGTTAAGACCACCAGGGAGACTGTGGGGCCGGTGCTGGCGCAGGTGGTCAACACCTCCCTTTAGGAGGCCAGGGTCCCAGGGTCTGTTAAGGGGGATGTGGTGCAGCCCTTGCTCAAAAAAACATTGTTAGACGCCTACACCCTCACCAGCTATTGACCTGTCTCTAACCTTCCCTTTTTAGGGAAGGTTATTGAGCTGGTTGTGGCCTGGCAGCTTCAGAATCATCTGGACCAGGCCAGTTTTCTGGATTCCTCACAGTCTGGCTTTCATCAAGGGTATGGCACCGAAACTGCACTTGTGGCCTTGGTTGACGACCTTCATCATGCTTTAAATCTGGGACAGGCTACCCTTTTGGTCTTGCAGGACCTATTGGCTGCATTTGATATAGTTGACCATGAGTTGCTGGTGACTCGGCTGCAGGACCATGCTGAGGTGGGTGGGGTCGTACTTGAATGGCTCCACTCTTTCCTGACCGGGAGAACTCAGTGTGTGGTACTGGGGGACTGCTCTTCGTCCCCCTGGGACCTCACATGTGGGGTCCCACAGGGTTCTATTCTGTCCCCTCTCCTGCTCAACATATATATATGCAGCCTTTGGGTGAGGTCGTGAGATGGTTTGGAGTGCAGTGTCATCAATATGCTGATGACACCCGGCTCTACCTCTCATTTTCATCAGACCCAGGACCAGCAGTCTCGTTGATGACCTGGTGTTTGGCTGTGGGGGACTGGATGATGCCGAGCTGTCTGAAGCTGAATCCTGACAAGATGGAGGTGATGTTGGTGGGGGCGGACTGAAGGTATGGAGGCCTCCCTGCCTTCCTGGAGGTCCTTCGTGTTAAACAGGGGGCCATGATGGAGAGGACGTTCTCAGTGGCCGGGCTGCGGCTTTGAAACTCCCTCACAGAGGAAGATCGCCTGGCCCCCTGTCTGATGGCCTTTTTGTCGAGCCTGTAAGACCTGATTGTTCGCCCAGGCCTTGGCCCCACCTACCTGCGGGATCGCCTCACCTCCGAGTCTTGGAGTGGCCTCTGCGGTTGGCTGAGAGCTCTCTTTTGGAGGTCCCCCATGTTCGACAGGGGGTCACATTGAAGAAGGCATTCTCAGCCATCACGCTTTGTTTGTGAAACTCCCTCCCAGCAGGGGTCAGTTTGTCCCCGGATCTCCTGTCTTTCAGTCATCAATGCAAAACCTGGTTATTCCACCAGACATTTGGTGGGGGAGATGGGTAGGGGGGTGAGTTGGGTTGTGGAGGGGTTTTTTGTGACCACTCTATTTTGTATATTTTAAATCTGTTTTTATCACATTTGTATTTATTCTTATATTTTATTGTATGCTGCCCTGAGCTGCCTTGGCAGGAGGGTGAGGGTTATCAAATTTGAATTATTAATAATAAAATAATAATAATAATAATAAATTAATTAATATATGCAACTTCTCAGCTCTTTCTGAATTTCTTCAGCCCTTGGCATGAGAAATCAAATAAAGAGGTGTTCCTAGGGTCACTCACAGAGGCTGAAATGTGGTCTGAGAGTATGAAAGGGCATACAAGCAAGAGAATGACAATCCCACTAATGTTAAGAAAATTCACCCTGGGAAACATGGGGAGAAGATGTCCTCAAAGTGACGGTCCCTCGATCTCACAGTCTACTTTCAGGTCTTCTGTACAGGCAACAGGTTATTATGCATACCAAGTTAAAAATAAAATTGTTACCTACGACCACAACAAAATCTCTCTAATCATTATTCAGTACCACTGATATGAGAGCAAGAAGAAAACAATACAAGCACAAAAGAAGAGGCGGTAAAAGAACAGAAAAGAGATACTTGACTGTGTTCGATCTCTCTCTCATTTCTTTTCACTCATCCACTCAATCATGCAACTAAAATTTGTACAAGAGCTATACAGAAACTCTACATAACTATCTCTATATAACTAGTCCATAAATCTTTGTGCTGTGCATATCCCAGCTAGCCAACGTTTTAAGCGTTGTTACACAGAATAAAGGAAGAGGTCTTCTAGTACTGATCTTTATACATTATTCTGCAATCACACTGCAGTTCGTAGCTTTTCTCACTATGATGCATCCTCAATTCAATGCAAGACAATTGTTATCGCTGGAATTAGGCATACATAAGGGGCCCAGTACTATTCTCTGCTTTCTTGTGAATAGCTAAAATGTCATGTATTTCCTAATATAAGCATATCTTTTTTGGCCATCTGTGTTCCTAATGTATTGATTTTCAGTTTCAATATATTAACTTTCTGTTTCAATGTATTGAACTTGTGTTTTACTGTATTAATTTGTATCCAATGCATTGATTTTTAGAATCAGTCTATATAGGAATTCCTTGTACCTTAGTTCAGGCTGAAGCCTCCTCAGCATGTGTTCCAATGAACTTTTTTAAAACTTCTCAGTGAACTTTTCACCATATCCAAGGAAACAGAAAAAAATGGCTACAGTTGGAGGCCGGCCTTATCAGTTTATATGTCTAAATGACAAATGATGCCAGGTACAGCCATCTCCAAAGTGAAAGTTTTAAGTTTTGGTTTTTCCTAGCAGGCACAGCTGCTTCAACTAATTGGTTAATAATCCTTGAAGCTGTGGTCAGTTCTCTCTGTAATCTGACAATTAATTTTGATGGAAATATGAGGTTTTGTTCAAATTTTGAAGGAAATTTGACTCTTTGTTCAGTCTCCTTACTTGCTCAGAATTAAGAGAACCAATTGGAATCCTGTGTATTTCCATACTAACTGATGTCATCAGCGTCAGTGTCTCAGGACTGCAAGTTTGCTTTAAGAAGGGAGACACTGGCTTTGTTTTTTCAGATTGAAATCCTAAACTAATGTTGAGGTTTCTCTCTCATGGCAGATTGGGGGACAGAGTCTGGTGAAGTATAATTTCTTGATATCTTTGAGCCAATGAATTGTTAAGCTTTTAGAAGCTATTTTCTTAAAATATAAATGTTTTTTAAAACATGTAACTTTGATTGACTATCAATACCATTCTATGTAAGCTACTGATATTTTCTATTTAAATTTAAGTAAACTATGCTTATTTTTTTATATTCTAAAGTCTCTTGCTGCATTTATTTATAAATAATTATTGTCTTTACGTTACTCTGCTTTGCTAGTCTGGCTTCAAAGTAAAGTGTAAACTCATTTTATACAACTTGGAAAAGAGTGGCCCTATCCAGTTAGATCGTGTCTGTTGGGAAACATAGCTCTCTTTCCTTTTGTAAAAAAAGAGGCACACAACGCGACAAAAAGACAATGCAATTTTATTTCATCTCACATCTTGCAAAGAGTGTGTCTATCACACTTTACAAAGTTGAAGGGATATCTCATTGGTTATTATATAGCAAGGAGGTATTTTAAAGCACAAATGGCAAGCACCTAAATTACACTGAACCTTCTTAGGTAAGTACTAGATGAGAATACACTACAAAACAGCTTTTTTTATGACATGCTTGTATCTTTCTCTGTCCCTTTCCAGTGAATACTCCTTTCACTGAGGTCTTGGTCTACTGCCACCAGCACTGATGAAAAAGCCTTGCGGACTTTAATGGAAGTAGGATTGAATTTGTAGTGAAATTTTACAGGAAGCTGCCTTCTCAACAAGGATTCCAAAGAGAGCTTCAGTTTGATTCCAGTATTACCAACTCCAAGCACTCAACAAGCATGACTTTCAAATCATGAGATTTGAAATAGCAAATGTTGGGTACTTTTTTACTTGCCTTTTTTGGTTTGTGAGATTTTAGTCTTCTAATTTTCAAGCTTTTCTTTCTACTATGAAGACTAGAGTTACACTTTTAAAAAAAAATAATGAAAGCTGAGTTTCTCAGTTAATCCTAGGAGTTTAGGATCTGCAATTTTAAGAAAAACACCAAACATCATGAGACCCACTATAAAATGTTAAGAGTTGGAGACCCCAGAATTTAAAGGAGGTTTTTGCCAGTACTGTATCTAAATAAGAAACTTTCCCTGAGACAATGGCCATTTTTAAATGGGCATGGCTGGGAGGGCAGGTCCATTTTCACAGGTGGAGTGTCGATGCACGTCCAATAAGTTGGGGCAGGATTTGGGGCAGGATTTAAATGGGCTGAGATGGGTGTATGCTGAGTGTGCTTCCCTGGCCATACACCACCCACTCATGCCCCCCCACCCCACCCCCCGCATGAAGCATCGTGGATTTTTCCCTGCTGGTCCGTTCATAGGCATTTGTCAGCAGTACGTAATGCCACCTTCACATGGGCGCTCATGTGAGTGGGGGATGGGTGGACCTGCATGGGCAGATCCCTTTTTAAAACAGTCAATGTATTTGCGTGAAATTATGAGGAATGTTTCCAGTGGGTACTTCACTAAGCAGGCAGGGCCAGCCTACCCACTGGATAGTGTGGACAGGGACAATCACTTGATTATCATGGACCAGGAATGACAGCCCTTTTCTTCCCCCATTTCATGCTGCATTTCAAGCATGGGAAGAGGGTGTGGCACTCCTGCTGTCCTCAAGCCCCAGGCTGAGACTTGCACTGCAAGGAGAGGGAGGTCATAATTTGATTTCATTTCCGATTTAGGGTATCTGGGTCTGCCTCTCCTCCTTAACAGAGATATCTTGGAAGAACCTTTCAGGGTTGGTTTTTAAGGGTTTATTTTGCTACTACTGTTAATTTGACTGTCAAACCTTTTTATTTATTTATTTATTTATTTATTTATTTTCAGATGTTTTGATAATCTTGTCATAAGTTCTTCCATAACTGTTTTAATCTGCTTTTCTCCAAAAACTTTTAAATAACCTTAACAGCCATCAGAGGTTATTAACCCCTCAGCAACAGTTTTAAGCTGTCTTAACCACTTCCTCAGCTCTAATACTTTTTCCTCTAATTTTCTGCTGCATGGAAAGTCTTGATGTTTCTTTAGGGATATTTGAGGGATATATGCAACCTCCTAGGGTAATAACATAATTGGGTAAGCTTTCCTAATCACAGTGGCTTGTTGAGCATATCTAGCCAGGTTAACAATCACTTCCTTGTTCGAATGCTGAAAAAGCCAAATTAATTTCTCCGATTTTGAGAAATAAGGTATCTTTACCAAAAGAGAGGTTAGAAGAGTTCTCCTAATGTCAGTGAAATAGAGACTCTCTAGCACATAGTTCACAGTGTCCTCTACCATACCTAACCCACAAGGGAAAATCCTCTTATTTTTTACTTTCGTTAAGTTGCGTCCAACGGTAACAGCTGATAATGCTTGGCCCAATCTCAATTTTGCCAACTGTATGTAGTGAGTAGGCTTTAGATAAAATTTTACATATCTTGCCATCTCCCTCTCAGGCTTCTAGTGGATGTATAATGGAACTATCCCATTTTCTCAAATTTTGCATGATCCTCCTGGTATGCTATGTCCTTTATTCTTTGAAAACTTCCTGATTTTCTACGCTCTGAAAAAAACCCTATAGTCCTTATTAGTGACATATGAAAAGCCCACTTTGGCGGGTATGTTTTTAATTGATATTAGCCATGGTGACTGCTTAGAATTGGCTCGCATTTGATTTTCAAGATAACACATTTTAGTAAACCGAGAAGGGCTAAATGTCAAGAGTTTAAACCAGAATTTCAGACTCTTTATATACAATAGGGCTGTGACCGACACTAGGCCGGTTTCTACTGTCAATAAGGCTGCTGGTGTAGAACTGGGAAGCCCAAGGAGGGATCGCATGAATTTATTTTATGGGACCTTGATTTTGTCGTTAGCTGCGTACCCTCAGATTTCTGCCCCGTATGAAATCTGTACACTAACTTGAGTCTTGTAGGCCCTGATTGCTGCTGACATGGATCTAGCCCCATGTTTTATATGGAACTTCTTGATGGCAAAAATAGACTGGAGAGATTTAGAGCTTACTGCAATTATCTGGTCTTTCCACCTGACATTGATCAAAAAAACTACTAGGTATTTAAAACATTTCACGACCTCTATCTTATAATTGGAGATAGACCACAAATTCACCTTCATGCATCTGTCCCATTTTAGTATTTTCATCTTTTGGTAATTTATTGACAATTTATTCTTATCACATAATAATGTTAGCTTTGTGATGGCTCTTTGCAGTCCAATTGTGGTACAGGAAAGTACAATTGCATCATCCACGTACAGTAGCATATTTATATGTGAAGATAGCTTTGGAGGATGAAAGTGAATCTTATACATTTAGACAATAATATCATTTATATACAAATTAAACAACAATGGGGCCAGTATGCACCCTTGACGTACCCCTCTGTTAGTGGGAAAAGATTGGGTCATGTCTCCTAAAGTCTCATATCGAGCACATGCCCATGTCCCTTCATGGTATGAAACCAGCAGTTTCAATAGGTAAGGATCAATGCCCATCCTATGCAGTTTTGTCCATAGCAAATTCCTGTCGACAGTGTCGAATGCAGAGGACAAATCAACAAAGGCGACATATAACCTAGATTCCTCCACTTTCATATATTTATGGACAATGTACTGCAGGGTGTAGACATGATCCAGTGTGCTAAACCCAGCTCTGAAACCAGCCTGGGCTTCATTAAGAATGTCTCTCTCTTGCACCCATTCTATAAGCTTCCATAACAGATTAAGGGTGTTTTCAGACGTTACACGATCACGGTCAACCACAGACAATCCACTGTGGTGGTGGATGGTCGCGTAACGTGTGTTTGCTCGCCACCAGATGTTCATCACGGTGAACCACCGGCGGTGAGCAAATTGACCACACTTTCGAGGATGGTGCTGGCACCATCTCCGAAAGCATGGTTAATTGAACCACAGCCCAGAATCGGCGGCCGGTAATGTCTGTTACCGCCACCAATTCCAGGCCATAGTCCAGACCCCAGGACGGAATTGGGCGCAGCAGCCACATTGGCCGCTGCGCCCACCTGTCTCCCAGAGGGCGAGTGGCCTGGGGAGCGTGGAGGGGCAGGGCCGCGCAGCCCTGCCCCCTCCCCCGATTCCCCTCCGGGATCAGCTGGCTTGTCTGTTGACGGGCCGTTCTGATTCCGGCAGGGAATCAAAAGGTGATTCCATGCCGGGGCCAATGGGCTCCCCGTCACATCTGAAATCACCCAAAGTCCAAATAACTTGGCTGTGATATCTATGAGTGAGATTGGCCTATCTGACCCTGGGTCATTTCTAGCACCTCTCTTGTACTCTGAACAATGCTAAAATCAACCATTAATTCAGTTATTTTTTTCTTCTGATAATGTTGCAAATCCACAGACGATAAATCTTTCTTCAAATAAGTGGCTAGTTTGCTTTTGTATAGCTGTCTCCAAAATGCAAAGTATTCATCTCTTTTCTGATGAATTCAAGTAGGGAGATTTTCAGAGGTGAGGTGACTGTTTTACTGTCCTACTAAATTGATTCTTTGTTCCCAAAACAGCACAGAAATCCCAGGATAAGCTGTGTCTAATTCACCTGTTTTCAGAAAAGCTTGGTGTGTTTAACGGCTGAAAGATGAAGGCTTTATTAATTCAAGGACAATTTTTGAATGACACAGCGGCCAGTTGCTATGAGAAAGGAAATGTCAAGGCGGGTGGAAGGCATTCTATAAACAATAAAAAATCATGTTTTCAGTTCTGTAAAACAGAATGAACCCTTCTAAATTTAATGCTGGATTGATTCATTTTAAATCTATTTTGGATTCAATTTTTTTAAAATCACTTGCCTCCCCATGACTGGATGACTCTATTGTGACTTTTTTTTCCAGTCCTCTCTCCCTTCCCAGAAAGCTCCTTCATCAGCAAATGGATTCTCTGGGGGAATGTCACCATAGCAACAACCAAAAGCAGCTGGGAGGCTTTAGCGAGTTGAAAGAGGAGGGGTGTGAGCTGTCTAGTTTTTATTTGCATTCTGAAGACTCAAACTTTTGCATTTTGCTTTTTAAAAACATTTTTAAAAACAAAAGTCATTCTCCCCAGACATTTCATCCTATGAAGGAAAGGAGGGCTTTAGACCTCTCTCTCCTTCTTTGTCTTGCAATGGGTGCTACATTACTGAGTTTTAAGACCAGAACAGGAAAGACGGATGTAGCAGTTTAAACCCTCAGCTTTTCAGATAGTCTAGCTGGCAGTCTATCCCACAAACCCCAGGAGATAGAGCTCATTTGCAGACTGGCTCTCGATGGAGCAACATCATCTCCAGGACTCCCCCTGGGACAGCCAGGTAGATCAAAATCATTTTGATATCCATTTGGATATCAAGTGGATATCAATTGATTTGGTATCATTTTATTCACTTTTACATAAATTTGCTAACAATTTATATGATTTTATATTAAACGCCTCTTTTGATAAAAAATCAGTGAAATCAAGGAATAACTTTATTTAGCTTTTAGAGAAACAACATATTCCAACCATACAACCATAAATACATACATAAATACATACAAACACCCTCAAATAACACACCATGACCCCAAACACACACAATACCCAATTCAACTGTTTCCGAAGCATAATACATCACATAAAAAATAGATCCATGGGAATAAGCACCCCCAGACCCACAAGGAGAGAGGAGAAGAGTGGAGAAACCAAGAAATGAAAACAAAACTAGAAGGACCTGTCAAATTGATGAAAGGTGTAGCTACTAAACTACTTAAAACTGTTTTGATTGAATATGGAAATGTAAAATTCTAAGAGCCTCATCAGGAGTCGTACCAGTTAATTTACTTCTTTGTTACTCTTATAGCCTGATAGAGAAAGCTAATAGCTAATCTTTTAATCTTTTCATTATATGACTGGCTAAGCAACAATATGATTTTGCATCTCAAACAGAAATGGCATTAAATGATTCGCAGTTGTCAGTAATGTCTAAGAACACCTAGATTTATGGTTCAAGAAAAAGCTCTGTCTCTATTTCTTATTTAGGCATCCAGTCTGTTTACGTTAGCCAGGAAGAAAAGAGTCCTACTGTGCAGGGAGTCTTCTCAGAGCCTGCTTAGAAAGTGCTTATTGCTTTCCTCCCCATAATTGCTTCCCTGACAGAGCATCCTCTACAGCTGTGAAAATAAGATTTGTTCCATAGGGCAGGAAAGTAAGCACGGGTATAAAGTAGAACTCGTGGAAATCATCAATCGGTAAAGTTAAATAGCCACAGAAAAGCAGACTGATGGAACATTTTGCAACCAACTCACTGAAGAGCTGGACTTAAAACACCAGCCTCTTCACTCATAAACCTTTCCCATGCTGGTTTCACATTTCTGTGAATAGATCCCTTTTGAGAGTTACAGCATAAATATGAGATTCAGTATTCAAAACATTTCATGCTTGAAATGAGCTGAGCTCAAGTGACTTTCACCAGCCACACAATATGCTCTTTAGGAGGAATAGATCCTGGAAAGAGCACATGGGGTGGATTATTTTTTTTAAGCACCATATTTGCAAAGTTGGAAATAGCAATACCAGTTCACTCAGTAATGCCTCCATCAGGTGATCTTGTCTCAGTTTTCCTATTTTGATACATTACAACAACCATTTGTCCCGTACTCTGGAAGGAAGATGCTCACACAGGTTAGGAATTTAAAGGCCGCACTCTTTAATCACATTTGGTAATTCAATTCAAATCAAAAAGTAACTGGGAGGGGACCTTTCCCTCCCGGGTCCAGCCTTGGTTTAACTTGACACAACTGAGGGTGGCCTGCTCTTCTCAGGTTCCACCTGGATAAACTCGCTATTTGATATACATGACAACCCCTAATTGCACAGTCTAGTGCAGGGGATGCTCATCATGTGACCTGAGGCAGTCGGGGAGAAACTACCAAGGACCGCCTGGTCCTTGACTCCTTGACCCATAGGGGGTATGGAATGGCTCCCCTATGAAGAGAGGATGGTTAGGTTGGGGCTCTTCAGCTTGGAGAAGAGATGACTGAGAGGGGATATGATAGAAGTTTATAAAATCATGAGTGGTGCAGAACAAGTTAATAGGGAACAGTTATTTACCCTCTCAAATACTACTAGAACTAGGGGACACTTCATGAAGCTAACAGGTAGCAGATCTGAAACTAATTAAAGAATAATTTTTTCACTCAACGCACAATTAAGGCCACTTTTACACAGACACCACCCACCCACAAACACCTGGAAACACCCATTGGATGGGTGGGAGGGCGTCCATGTAAATGTCCACAGGTGGGTGGACGACCCACCCGCCAACACCCGCCAACACCCATAGACCAGCCGGGAGGAAGCCTGCACCCTCCGTGGGTGGAGGTGGGTGTTCAACACCCAAGCATCCGTGTAAAATCCAAAACACCCACACCCATGCGGAACAGACCAGCGGAGCCCCACTGCACCACCGTCATGGGGCACGCACGCGCCGCCACGCAGACATGCCCACAGGGCGGGGGGATGCTGGACATCTGGTCGAGAGCCCATAAAGGTGGGAGGAACCACAGAACATGTGTGCGGGCTCCCACGATGGTGAACAGGAAGGCCCACGAGATGGCAACAGGAGCCAATGCCACCCCACACAGGGGAAGGGGCCAGGTGAGCATGGGGACCCTGGGGCGCCTGGGGGGGAGAAGCCCCGGCAAGGTGGTGCAGGGGGGGGATGTGCCCCAGGTGGAATGCACAAGGGGGGGGAGTCGTGGGGGGGAAACTGGTGGGGAAAAGCACTAGGAAGTAACACAGCACACGTGTCCCGTCACAGAGCAGAGGGTCCACACTGGCAGGCCCCCTGGTTGATGACCCCCAGCCCAGCACCTCCCAAGGGCACGGCCTAAGGAGCAGCAGCAAGAGTGAGGTGAGCACGAGGGCACAACCCCACCCCACCCTGGGAGGGGAGGTCTGTGCCCCAGGCCCAACTACTGGGCCCGGGGATACAGGGTAGGGGGAATCAGCATAACCCAGTCCCCTGTCCCCCGCAGGATAGCTTCCAGACAACGGAGCACCGCACCACCAGGACAACGGCCGAGGACGGCCTCCCAGACAGCCAGGTGAGCAAAAGGGAACCCTGGGGGGGGGGGTGCAGGCACCACAGGTGGGCAGGGGGAGCCAGCAGGAGCCATAGTAACCCCTATTGCACTACCCCCAACAGGACACGACCACCACCATGGTGACCACATCCACAGGGCAGGCCCCATGCCGCCCAGCGGTCGGCCCCCCACACGCGGGTCTCAAAAGGGGGAGCCCTGGTCCAGGCAGGAGGTCAGTTACTTTATATGCATGTGGGGATCCAAAAGGGTCCAGCACAACCTGGTGAGAAGCTACAAGAGTGAAGTAATTGCCCAGGAGATGCAGTGGCAGGGGGTACAATAGGGATGTAACCCAATGCATGCAGCAGGCAAAGGACTTGAGGTCCGGATATAAAAATATCAGGGACAATAATCTCAAGTCCGGCTGGGCCATGTGCACAGCCAAGTTCCAGGAGGAGCTGGACAAGTTCCTTTGCATGGACGAGGACATTGTGGCCTCCCGCACACACGGCATTGCCTTCACCAGGGGCAGGCACAGGGACAGCACCCAACCCCCCCCCAACAGACCCCACAGAGCAAGGGGGAGGGTGCCCCTGGCGAGGCCGGCCACGAAGCGGGAGGGGACAGCCACGAAGCGGGGGGGAGGAGGCACCCCAGGGATCCGAGCACCGTACCTCCACAACCACACTGGTATCCCCCCAGCTTGAGTCTGCCTTTCCAAGCTGCAGCAGTGCCCACTGTGGATGAGACTAGAATAGAATTTATTGCGGCATTAAGCTTCCACCATAGCCTTAAATAAACAATACCAACAAATACAACCTTATCAAAACAAACATAAATACAAATACAAACACAAATACAGATACAAACTCAAATAACAAGCTTAAAATTCAATAAACTAATAGACTACTGAACACAATATTCCTTAACGAACAAAAATAAGGGAATAACAGGTCCAAATATTAAATCGCATGTCAAGATAATAATAATCTCAGCAGTCAACAGCAGCAAATTAACACCCCAGAGACAGACAGTGGTCCAAAAACAGTTTTACTCAACCCATTTCACTTTTTCTTTCATGGCCAATAACATATATAGCGCCATCACCTTCATGTTCTCATCATCAGAAGGGGAGAGCAAAGCTATTATCCCCTCCAAATCCGGCATATGCGCAAAGGGCCCCCATATTGGTTCTAGCCATACGGCCCTAAGAGTCTGGTACAGAGGGCATCTAAATAGAAAATGGGGCAAATCTTCTACTTCCTGGGCATTACAGGGGCAAGTTCTAAATTCACGTGGTACCTTCTCATATCTCCCCTCAAGAGTAGCAGAGGGA
>QEPC01003937.1:63294-89032 GCA_003113815.1 Sphenodon punctatus
CCAGCTTGTCTAGATAACATTCAAATGTATGTGTAGTTTTGACCAGATAATAATATGGAGAAACCTTCCAAGAAGAGAGTTTTGCAAGATCGTTTTGCTTTGCTATATCTAGAATCCTTTGACGGATCATAGCTTTTTGCCAAGCAAAGGTTTTATCCTGGAAGAACAAAAAAGAGAAACCTAACTCTCTCAAGCAACCAGCTATTCAGGAGAGCCAGGGATAGTTCCCTGTTCCAGAATATTCCAACTCTTCCTTCAGGCACATGGATGCAAGAGAACTTTCATCCTGATGGTACAGCCTGGACCAGAACCTAAGCATTTGTAGTTTGCATAGCGAGGAAATATCTGCAATCCCTGTTTCTGCACGGATTACAGCTGCAGGGACTCTCAGAACACTCCTTAAAAATTTGTTCTGAACCACTTCCAGAGTCTGACAGTCCCCATCAGGGATTACGTCTGCTCCAAAGGACCATAGAGATTGGATTTTAGCGCTATACACACTCAAAACAGTCGAAGTTGCAATTCCTGAAGAGTCCATAGCTAACTTCAAGATCCCTCTAGCTGCAATACTAGCTTTCATTGCCAAACACTTCCTGTGTTTACCCCATAGGCCATTTTGCACTGTGGATGAAACGCCTGGCTCGGCTCCACGCCCTGGTGCAGTGCCTGGCCATGATGGCCCCCTTTCTTATCTTGGCAGCTGTGCAGCATCCCTGCTGTCTTGTGTGTGGGTTGCGGCACCCTGTCCTCAGCAGGCCTGCCTACCTCTGGCCTGCAAGGCCGTCTGTGGGTGAGGGTATCCGCTCAGTGTGTGCTCGTCCCATTTGCGGCATCCCTCCGTCTCCTGCCTGTTGCTTCCCCAGAGTGAGCCCCACTGCTGCCATGGCCGGCCCTTCTGCAGGGCCCTCAGCCAGGGATGTTGGGGAGGGGTGGTCTCACTGAGTTGGGGACAGGACAGACAAACAGACAAAAGGGCAGGCAGGCATGGGCAGAGAGACAAAGCAGGCTGGGCAGATGAACTGGCAGACAGATGGATGAAGAAGCCAGGGCAGACAGAAGAGCAGACTTACAGGCCTGCGGCACAGCAGGCATACTTTCTGAAGTAAGCTTTCTGAACAGTTGGGGAGTGAAAATTGCAGCAGATACAATCAAGCAATCACATAGCAGGCTCCCCACAGCATCTGCAGCACAAGCATCTCAGCAGACACCAGACCAGCTCCAGGGCACACAAGCAAGGTCCAGGGCAGATTTAGGAATGCAGAGATGCACCAGGAAGGGGAAATAGTATGTAGACTGATGATCTGCCCGGCTTCCTGTGGCTTTTGGGCTGGCCTTATGGCCAGCAGCAAAAAGAAAGCTGGGGGTGTGGAGCAAGGCTGGGGGGGGACATACCCTGATCAGGCCTGGGAGGGCCTTTAACAAAGCCCCAAGGCCTTACCCAGAGTGCCTCACTGGAGTTGAGGTGCCAGAAGGACTTAACTTGTGGGTTGTTTTGCCAGGGCTCAGCACCAGCAATTAAATACAAGGGTGGCACAGAGCCCCGGGAAATGTTTCTTTAATAACTTCCCTGTCCCACCCCCTGTACTGGACATCATAGGCCATTTTTACACAGACACACACACCCCACTTGGTGTTTGGGTGTGCGGGGGGGGAGTCCATGTAAGCAGCCGGTCGTGGGTGGGTGGATGGGTGTGCGGCAGGTGTGTAAACACCATGAGTGGTGGGTGTTTGTGCGTGCACAGTCCCGCCACTCACCTCCAGCCACCGCACACCCATCTCCAGCCACAGAGCCCTCCAGTAAAACAGAGGATGCTCCATGGGTGGATATGGGTGTGTGTCCGTTTACATGTACACACACCCCCATCTCCACCCACCATGCCAAAACACACCCGACCCCCACCGACCATCATCCATGTAAAAAAAGGCCATATATTTTAAATTACAAGAACTCCTCTTTTATATTCAGTTGCAAACCACTTTTAAAAGTGTGCGGGGCACTCGTGGTGTAAAAATTCTGCAGCGTGTAAAAATCCCGCGGATGGGGTTTATACGAGTCTTCTTGCGCATTATATTCGCTCACGCATTCTTTTTAAAATGGCAGACTAAATACCTCGGTATTCAATCCATGGTTTTAAAAGAATGCACGAGTGGATATAAATGCACAAGAAGTCTCGTCTAAACCCCACCAGCAGAATTTTTGCACACTGCGGGATTTCACACCATGCGTGGCCTGCGCACATCTAAAAGCGGCCGTAGAGAGGCAGGTTAGTCCAATTTCAGGTTCCTAGCTGGAGAATAGGGTTCATTTCTCTGGAGTGACAAACTCTGGACTGGGAGGTGTGGCCAGAGGGCATGTTTTGGGGGCCGAGAGGTGTGGCTTCTGGGACAGGCATAAGCCCAAGCAATGAATATTTTACAAATTAAGCACTAGGTGCCAGTCACTGCACTCAGGGCCCCAGTTCATCTTTGGGTCCTCACAGAACTGTTCTTCTGGTGAAGAAGAGTGATACAATTTAGCCAGGTTTAAGGGACAGATCCATGGCACAGACCCATGATCTAGATCATACGCAACTCATGGGGGCATAAGGGAGGGACATGCCCCTCCAGATTTTTGGAAGTCCTATAGAACCCTGCCCAGCTCCTACTGCTGTGCCCCCCTCCCCCCCCCCCACACACACACACTATTGACAGTTACCACTCTCCTATGATCTGGGCACTTCCTGTGATGAAACGCCATAGGGGACGCTATACACCGAAGCCACCCGCCTCACTGAGTTAGGTCTAAAGAGAGCTGCCACCACCGGGAACCAGGAAACTAGAGGAATTCACACCTTCCCGGATATGTGAACCCCCAGCACAGCTCTGGCTCTTTGCCCACAGCTCACCCGCTACCCTTCTTGTTGAGGTCAGTCACCCTAGAGTTGCTCTCCATAGGCAGAGCTGCTGAAAACTCTGTGTCTTGCCAGGACTCCCGGGGTGTGTGTGTGTGTTTCAAATCCTTCTAACCCTTAAAGGCGCCAGAGGCTTTTCTCTCCCATCGCTGTTCCATACACTCAGGCATAGACACATCCGTTTTGTAGAACAACAGAGGTACTTTATTTGACAAAAGCAGAAAAACTGGTTTTGCAACAAGGCTAAGGGAAAAGGCTTAGGATAAAGATATAAGCAACTTAGAATCGAGTCACCGACCTGGGGATTCTGATGTCCCCTAATTTGAGTAATCGCCTCCTAGGACTGAAGGTAGAAAGGCAGTTGCCGGTACTTACGGCTCCTTCTCATCACCTGTGCAGGTAGCAACCAGTGAGGCACATGTCTTAGCTGGCCCCCTGCCAGCAGCATGTTGCCGTTTTCCCAAGGAGGAAAAAACCCAGAGAGAGAGAGTGAGAGAGAGAGTGGGGGGAAGGGGTGTGACCTGGCTTTTTAAGCTCGACCCCTCCTCCCCTTTGGGAATCGCCCCCAGGTAGGGGTTTCTCCAATCCAGGTGAACTGCCTGAGCCCTCTGACCTCTGATGTCACCTAGGGGAGACATCATGGCGTTCACCTTGAGATATTGATCCCTGACTTTGGCTTGTGGAGCATGCCTAGAAGACTCGTCCTGTGACCTTGCATTTGTCCAGGCCCTGGGGGGAGTTGATAGGGTGTAACCGAGTGTTTGTCTAGGGGACTCTGGTATGGAAATGGGGGCATTTTGCCACACTCGCCTTCTTGAGTGCACCCCTTAAACATTCGTGTCCCTCACATCCATTGAAGAAGATCATCTTTTTGCTTTACTGAAGCTTCAAATTCCTTTTAAACGTTTCCACCATTACCCAAGTACCCGGAACGCTGTATCACCTTCACACACAGCATATTGTTAATTAGAGACAGAAGACTTGAGCAAATTATTTCTGACTGTGCCTCAAAGTGTTGAATGTTAGCTGAAATCTAATTATTAACCTGTGTCTTCGACTTGGCCCTCCTCCATAAAAGAAGCAAACAAGGAATTGTATGAATAACCCCTGCAGCAAATTTATCTGAGAAGGGAATGCAGTAAAAGACATCAGGCTCCGGTAGCTATAAAAAAATTGCTTTCAATGCCGTATAAAAGGCAAAATGAAGTCACTTTGGGATTACATGTTTTCGGAATATTAGAAATATAAACAAGTTTCCTCCAAACATATGAAAAGATCTTTACATGTTATTTTAAAACTATAACATTTTAAAAGGGTGCTTAACAGGTGAAATCACATGCATTTTATGTTTATTATGATGGAATTACTGACATTTTATAAAAATGATCAGTTATGCACATATGCTCCATATAATGCTGGCAATGTCATGTGAAATATAAATGTTTGGCTATTCCATCTCTGAGCATTAGCTGAGAGGCTTAAGACATAATGACTCTTTCCCCAGCTACAGCAGCACAAAAGGTCAGTACAGCTGCACTAACAAAACAATCAATGTTTCCCACAGTCTTTCATCATGACACAGCATAAGGGGACATGTTTAGAAAATGTGTGTGGTGGATGGTACTTAGAACAAGTAACTCAGGATGTGTAGCAGTCCCTTAGAGCAATCACAGAACATAGCCAACTTTCCCTGACCCCTTCCTGTCTCTGCCCCCCAGTACTGAATTCTTAACCCTCTCTTAAACAGGAGATTCTGCACGGAAGATGCTCTTGCCTTCAACAAGGATATCAGCTGGTCAGTATGTAGTGTGCTTCCTCAATGCACAGCTCTTCAGAGAATACTCCTTGTCAATGCTTTTGAAGTACTTTTCTTGTCTACTTCCCCAGCAATATTTTAAGTGATGGAGATAGCTTGATTTATGTGAAAGGGGTGCATCTGAACATGTTTGAGCACATTAAAGAAGCAGCCTGGAATTTTGCTTAAGTACTCAATTACAGCTATATGACTTAATTTTCTTTTAGCCTAATAGTCAGTCTCGCCATATGTAGTGCCAGGGTCACATTATCCCTGCGTTAATAAAAAAAGAATTAGTAGCACTAGCTTATTAAAAGAAAGGATTTGTACTGAAGGGCAATAATCAAAATAAGAAGACAGGCATTTCAAATGTTTCATAACTCCATTGCACAATAATAATATTATTATTATTATTTTGTACTGTTATCTCCCTAAGGTAATAGTCAGGACAATATGCTAATGTTCTAAGTATTGTGTAAGCCCATAGTATAATACTGGAAAGTCCCAAAACTGAGACGGTAACAATCCAGGAAGACAAGTGATAAAGGGAAGTTAGGAGTCACCAATATGGGGATGTTGCAAAGCCCAAAGAGGACAAGCTAGCAAAGAGGTAGTGTCAAACACAGTAAGGAATTCAGGAGAAACATAGCCAGAAAGAGATAATTGTGAACAAAGACGAGAGCAGCATCTGTGAAGTAATGAAGGACAAGACCCAACATGAAGTTGAAGGGGAGGTTAAGAAGAATCAGCCGATACAATACACACCTATTCAAAGTGTTGGGAAGTATATTTATTTTATTTATTTATTTCTTGCATTTGTACCCCGCCCCTCCTGACAACAGCTCAGGCGGCTTCCAACAATCATAAAACAAATAGAAAACACATATAAACAATTTAAAATACTCAGACAAATTAAATACTTTAAAACAGGGCCCCGGGATACAACTTAAACATTAAAACAATAGACAGGGTAGGGGAGATGAACAAAAACCCCTTGGGCACCCCCCTCAAACTTTGGCCTCCCCCCCCAGTACACAGGGGATCCCATCCATGGGGTTTTACACCATATCTGGACCTGGCACAAGGCTAAGGGTACTCTAAGCCATGAAGCCCCATCCCCAAAACCCCAGGACCCCATCACTGCATTCACTTACCTCACAGATACAGGCCAACAACCAGTGACTCCTCTGAAGAGCCATGCAGAATGACTTCTTCTGAGATCAGAAAATGTTCTAGAGGGGAATGTTCTACACCCCCAAACTGTATGACCCACCAATCCCTGAGCTCTGCTAAATGATTGCCAGGAACATCTTTATGGCAATTGGCCAGCACAACTACTTGAGCCCACCCTTATCCCCCTCCCCAAACCAGATTGGATTGGTGATGCATTCTTTAAATCCAGCTCTTCGATTGGTGATGCATTCTTTAAATCCAGCTCTTCGATTGGTGATGCATTCTTTAAATCCAACCAATCTATAGAGAACAGGGTACACTGGCGCCAAAACACAGCACAGCCAGGCAGGCACTACTGGCACTGACAGCAAACAAACAGAATACAATGCCACCGAGAACCGAAAGCAAAGGCATTACAAAAATCTGGTACAGGAAAAAGATCTGATATGCAGGTTGCTTTCTGTTCTCAGTTTCAGAACCGAAAGTGCCATTATCGGTCACTTTCGGATCTATCCAATACCGAAAGTCCCATTCCTAGTGAATGACAAAGAATGTGAAGAGAGGAGGTTAGAAATTCAGTGTGAAATGAGTTTACACAACCAAAGAGATTGGAGGAGGAGACCAGGCAAGAAACTTTGGTGTCAGTGATTGGAAAAGAGGAAGAGGGGACTGTGAGGTCCGGGATGGACCTAGAAGGGGGGAAACAGAGTCAGGAAGGGTACAACCACACGCACATTCACTCGGCAACACGGGTGCCTGTAAACAAACCCTCAGGATAGCATAGGACTGCAAGATTAGTAATCCACAACCTGTATCATCACAGGGTATTTGAGGATGAGCGCATACCTTGGAGTCGCCCCTTGACACGCACACAGGGTACTGGGTAGGGGTGGAGGTGTGGAAGGTAAAGAGCAGGGAGGTGCTGGAGCTCCCAGGGAGGGGGAAGCAGGATAGGGCTTTCACCACCAGGAGGGCCCCAGGGATAGTGCAAACTAAGCAGTACAAGGGATGCAGATTTACCGGCTCGAGACTCTCGCACCGTACACACACTCACTCACCCACACAGTCCAGTCACTCTGACACAGTCGTGCACCCACATGATCCACAAGCAAGGCTATCCAGGCAAGGGCAGGGGCCAGTCTCACAGGTGTTGCAGCACTGATCATCAGCGCTGTGCATGAGGCAGGGTGCTGCTTATATCCCCGCTGACCAGGCGGCATCGCAGACGCTCTGAGCATCGTGGCACCGAGATTGAGGTGTGGCCTCTGTACACTGCAGCTCTGTCCCTCTGCCCTTGGGGGCAGTCCGACGGCGTGGGGGTGTGGTTTGTGCTTGCGTCCCTCGTAGGGGCACCGGCAGCAACAGCGGTGTTTCCCTGGCAGGGGAAGCTTCAGTGCTGCCCGACGGAGCTGGGGAAGGGTCTGTTGGGGGCGAGGAAGGTACTGGCGCCCTGTGGGGAGTGTGCGCCCTGGACTGGGTCCTGACAGGGACAAGGGAAAGAGACAGCTATATCATTTAATCATGGCTCATCCTAATAAAACTACAGTGATAGTTAGAGGGTGAAAAGAGTTCCTGCCACTTTTCCCGTCTGCTAAAGGTGCAGCTACAATCCTGGGCTTTGCGTTTCCTTGGCCAGGAAGTGGAGCATTGTTAATACTGCCACCCCTGAGACTCAGGCCCTTTATACACAGAGGGATGCAAAGGGGAGTTCACACTATGGTACAGAGGGGCTGCATGTAGGCATCTAGTTTCCCACAAGTCGTTTCCATCTGCCTCTTGACTCTCATGACAGGATCACACTACCTGAGCGATACCCTCATAAGCTTGTTGGAAAAGCAACAAACAGAGCACATGCTTCTGTAGCCTATATTCATTAGGGGTGGGACATCAGGGCAAATACCGGGTACCGGTTTTACCAGTTCCCGGATTTAAGAATACCGGTTTACCGGATTAATACTGGCTTACCAGTACCGGATCTTTTCCATTGATTTCAATGGGGAACTGTCCCCACTGAAATCAATGGAAAAAAACAAAAACCTCCCCCCTCCCCGAGTCCAGGCTGCGCGGGTGGAAGGGGGGACACCCCCTACCCACCCTGCCCAGCCTGGATTTAAACAACAACAACAAAATGTGAACCCTACTGCGGGCTCCGGGCCACCGCCGGCGACCCAGAGCCAGCCCAGCACCAGCATCCAGTAGCAGCCAGCAGGTAAGTAAGTACCAGTACTACTGGTCCCTGGGGTGGGGGGGGTTAAGACCTCCACCCACCCCAGGGATCACCCTACTTCCCACCCAGGGATCACCTACCTACCTTGAGCTCCGGGCGGCGGCGGCGGCGCTCCGGCGGCTTCAGCGCTAGCTGTGGCTGTCGCTGGTTTCAGCATGCTACTAGGCCATTCATTTGAATGGCCGCAATGTAAAAAATCCAGTACCGGAGAATCCGGTAAATGGGCCGGATTACCAGGTTTAATCCGATACTGCCGGTACACCCAATACCAGCAGTATCGGATACCGGATGATCCGGTAGTCCCACCCCTATTATTCATATTATTTACATAATAATAAAAATAAAAGGATTTTGTGCAACAAAACACACTACTGAAATATAATGTAGTGATGTATAATTTCAGTTGTTGAGCAGAAGTGTAACCAAAGGAACTGGCTTTACCATTTGATTAACTGGCTTTGCAATAATACTTGGTAACTCGTTAAAGTAACACGTACTGTCTCTACAATTATTTGCATATACACACAGCATTTGAGATTGTCAGAGTTTTCCAGAAAAGACAGTTGCAATTGTCATATCAGTATTTAGTAATGGGAAATAATTTTTTTGTTAGATTTTCAAAAGCATGAATAGCACTCAGCTCCACAATTTCCATTGAAACTGAATACAAGTCATTTTTGCCTTTGGAATTAGTAACTATTTATAGCAGTCTTCATTTTACTTCTGTCTTTTGCCATATTTTAAAAAGCAGTTGCAAAAATGTTGGTGCTCGTGCAATTAACTAGCAGACAATTAGCACTAGTTTCAGGTAGGTTGGCTGGGGAAGCTACATTACTTTCTTAAAGTAGCCAGCAACCCCCTAATATTCCAGTCATAGACCTCTCTTGAATAGAGTGCGCCAGTTTTGCACACTATATAAACACGTTTTGTGAAGAGAACAAAGACTTGCTCAAGATTAAGATAAAACAATCAATTGTGACCCACAGCAAGTATGAACCCAAGGATTTAGATGTGTATCAACTAACTGCACTAACTGAACCATATGAAAGCTATCCTGCATTTCTATTTAAGGTGCAAAATAAAATAAGCCTTATCCATTTACCAATTTCATAATAAGCTCAATGAATTCTATTAGACCTTACTTTCCTTTAGGTCGTTTACAAAGTAATATATGTTTTCCTTTAAATTTTGTGCTATATTTGTGAAAAATGATCAGACCTAAATTCTAAAAACCATTTTTTAACCACTGAACTTAGGCTGAACTCATCACTGTGAGAATTAGCCCTGCTCCTTTCTCTAACCCTAAGACTGCCGATAGGAGGTGATTTTATTATGCAAACACCTACCAGAACTGAAAGAATTCAAACAATGCTGTTCACATAGGCCACCAACAGCCATCAGGAGAAAGACTGTCAGCTACTATTAACAGTGCCTTGAAGTGATGAGGAGGGTTTTCAGAGGAATTCACTGACAACCTAGCTCTTTCACATCAACCAATGAAAGTTATTAAGGTCAACACTAAGAACCTAAGCCATATAAATTGTTATTTAAACCATTATAATGATGAAAGGTTTAGCATCTTTTCTTCGGTCTTGTCAGCCATTCTGCCCCTGAATATACATCCATACTTCTGTCTTCAGGCTTATATAAACAAAGTTAAAGTAGACGATGGTAATCATGAATACTGTGTATCATTAAATTCAGGAAAGAAGATCACTTTTTACTCTTCGGAGTCATCTGCAACACTTCGTATGCTCCATGGTATACAGTACTGTAGGCAAGATACATCAATGTAAAACCTCACCAGGGAGCATCCATATCACATTGTTTATTTATTTATTCAGGACAATAAAGATATATAAAAATGCTCTCATTATCAGACAGGAAGTTCTTGTGACATGAGCCTAAAGCAAATACAAGAAGGACAGCATCTTGTCCAAGCTTCCCATACAGACAGAATGCTGGAGCCGGAGGCATGCGGAAAGAGGGCAAAGATCCAACCAGAAAGAGGCACCTGTCTATAAAACACAGTTGTCTCTGCCATGGTGTAAGCAGCCAACAGCACAAATCTCTGGAAATGTGAGGGCAAAGGCTGTAAGAAGAAGAAAAATAGAAATTATCCATAGATTTGTTACAATTTGTTTACCCTTTATTTTGTCCTAGGTGAAAAAATGATCTTATGTTCAGAAGTCTCTGTTTTAGTGCTTTCAAGAGGATATGTCTGCCACTACACATTCTCTCTCAGTGAATTAGGAAGAAAAATGTCTTATTTAACTAGAAAAATCATGTTTCTGGTTGCACCTGGCCATAATGTCAAAGTATGTATTAAGCGGACAGTTAGTTAAACCAACCACTTTCTAATGCAAATTGAAAACACACAGGGTAATTTCAGACATTATGCGCTCCCGGGTCACCACAGTGGATTCCCAACGGTGGTGAGCTAGCTAACCCCCACCCATGGTCCAGGACAGCCCCAAACAGATGTGATGGGCGCAGGACCACAGCAGGGAAACGGCCAGCCAGACCACAACCCGAGGCAGCACAACAGACGTTACACCCATTCTGGGCCGTGCCTGTGGTCAGAACACCCAGAAGACACCGGGGAGGGGTGGGAGGCAAACATGACTGACAGAGGGCAAGGGAAGCCAAAAGCACCTAAAGGGAATGCCCACACAAGGGAAATGGGAAGGGAGGGGGAGGAGGGAGAATAGCGGCCGTGGTGGCAGACAGAACCGGCACAGGGAAACTGAGAACACAGCAGAAAACAAAACACAAACACACGTCTGTGCACAAACACACCAGAACGGGAAAGGAAGGACGGGGGGGAGCACACCGGGACGGCCAACACACACAGCACAACGGACAAAGGGTGGGGGGGAGGGGAGCCCAGGGCCATGGAAGTGGAGGGGACCGGACCGGGGACAGAGCAGAACAAGGGGAATGGCACTCAGAACCCCACTAACACCACGGTCGGCAAGGGCCACCCAACAACACCACATGCAGCCCAAAGCACAGGGGTCTCCACAGGGACAGAGCAATGTCACAGGGGGAGTGCAAACATGTAGGGAATGGCACCAGAGCGCTCCGAGGCAGGTCCAGGAGGCAGGCAGGGAGCCGCCGCACCGGTGAAAAGGCACAGACAGGCATGGAGGCGAGCCGGAACAGATGCACTGAGCAGGTGACCCCACCCACTGGAGGTCACCGGGGGCACAGTCCAGGGGCCCCAGACCCGCACAGTCATAGAGGCACCTGGGGGGGGGATCCAGGCCACAGTCACAAACGAGCAGGTGGCCAGACAAGGAATGACAACACCACCCGGAGAGCCGGTATCTGGCTCAGAGAGAACGACACAGTCACAGAAGGGGCCAGCCATGGAGGGTACCACCACAGGCAGTGAAGGCCAGGGGGTGCCCGAGGAGGAGGCCCAGAGACACAGGCAAGGGCCACGGAACCCATGGAACCAGCTGGAACAACAGCGAGCCTGGTACAGCAGGGAGCGAGTGGAAAGTGACCCAAGGAGTCATGGGGCAGGTGGGAGCACACGGTGTGGCCGGCATCCAGGGCTCCAAAGACACAGGGGGCCTCACAGTCAGCTGCAGGGGGTCATGAATGGGACTGGGGTGGGATGGCCCACCAGATGCATGTAGTGGGGCCACTGAAGTATGCCCCGATGGTAGTCAAGCACAGACATGTGGTGGGCGACAAGGTAGTAGGCCTCGAATGGATCCTGCACAGCGAGCCCCACGTGAATATCAGCACGGGACCACACACCAGCCAGCACCTCCAGCTCCACTCCGGTGGGCTCTGACAGGCCATATTCAGAAGCAGGGGGTCATGGAAGGTGCCCAAGTTCCAACAGGCGGTAATATGCTGCCCCACGTGACTGCTGGTACCCACGGACCCCATGGATGCAACCAAAGAAGGAAACAGCCAGGTCAGGGCCCCCCTCCGCCAGACAGGTCATGTCGGTGGCCAGGCTGCACACCAAGAGGACTGACACAGTCTCCACCGCAGACCACCCCACATGCGAACACCACATCTCTGGAATGCACCCATCAGGAAAGGGACAGAGCCCCAGTGCCTCCACATGAAGCACTCCCAAGCGCTGGCCTCATAGACAAAGTAGCGAAGGCCAGAGCTCATACTCACATAGGCACCTGAGAGGGTATCTGGGAAGCACAGGAGCAGTTGCACAGCCTGGGAATGCCACAGGTCACACAGGGCCATGGTCTCGCAGAAGGTCCAGCTATGGGGGGCACCAGTCATTGTGGGGATCAGGAGCCTTGGGGAAGCACTGCCAGCCATGGTCCAGCAAGCAGTGGGTACTAACAGCAAGGAAAGAGGGGCCCTACAGTCCCAGGTGGTATGGGGAGGGAATCTGGGGAACTCCAAGGACATGCGATAAGTCGACAGGCTGAAACATGGGATGGTTAATGAGTGAGGCATGGGGTGCAGACCCAACACAGCTGCAGGAACCGAGTGCACAGACAGTACACCCAACACTGATAGCAAGGTGGTGATGACAACAGGCAGCTAACACTGATAGCAGGGAGGTGATGACAACAGGCAAGCAGCTGCGGGCCGCATGCCTGGGCGCATGGGGGCCCAGGGCACGAGCCCCCATTCTGGGAGTGCAGGTGCCCTCAGGGGGCCCACCCAACAGTCGCGTACCAGACGCCTGGCCACTGCCGGGGTGGCCGGGCATGGGGGCAAGCACAGGTGCTCAGGGGTGCACCACACAGATGCAAGGGTGGGGCAAGGAGCCGGGGCAGGACTGGCCGTCGGGCTATAGAGGCGCACGCCGGACCATACCAGGGAAATGGTCCACCATTATTATTATTATTATTAAACATTTGTAAAGCACCAGTTGCAAAACCTGGCGCTGTACAGAACATACAATCAGACGCGGTCCCTGCCTGTGGCTTACAATCTAAAAGACAAGGAGGGGGAGACAAGGAGAGGGGACAGTGGGAGAGACATGGGAGAAGACAAACAAACATTCAGGCGGATGCGAAGTCTCAGGTGCGTGTACTTGGCTTGGTTACGAGGTGGTCGGTAGCAGCAGTCAGCAGAGGAGGGCTGACAGTAAGAGCAAGGGGAAAGACTAGAGGGCATTGGGAAAGGCAGCATGGAAAAGGTGGGTCTTGAGGAGGGATTTGAAGGAGCGGAGGGAGGAGGCAAGGCGGATGTCGGCAGGGAGGGAGTTCCAGGCATGCGGGGCAGCGAGGGAGAAGGGACGAAGGCGGTTGGGCGAGCAGGAGAAACGAGGGAGAGCGAGGGAGGGGACAGAGGAAGAGCGGAGAGCGCGCGCAGGAGTGCGTAGGGCGATTAGGTCCGAGAGGTAAGGGGGAGCTTGGTCATGGAGCGATTTGAACGTGAAAACCAGGAGTTTGAACAGGATACGTTCAGGAAGGGGGAGCCAGTGAAGGGAGAGGAGGAGAGGCGTTACATGGTCGAAGCGACGGGCAGAGTGAATGATCTTGGCGGCAGAGTTTTGGATCGCAACAAGGGGGGACAGGTGGGAGCGAGGGAGGCCAGCAAGGAGGAGGTTGCAGTAGTCGAGGCGAGAGATAACCATGGCATGAACAAGGATTTTGGCCGAGGAGATAGATAGAAAGGGGCGTATGCGGGCAATGTTGAGGAGAGCGAATCGGCAGGATTTGGCCACAGAGTCAATGTAAGGTTTAAAGGAGAGGTGCGTGTCAAAAATGAAGCCCAAGCTGCGGGCACGGAGAACAGGACGGATGGTGACCCCATCAATGCAGACGGTCAGGTCAGAGGGAGAGGAGGGGGATGGAGGAAAAATGAGGAGTTCAGTCTTGGCCATGTTCAGTTTGAGTTGGCGTCGGGACATCCAGGCGGAGATATCAGAGAGGCAGTCGACGAGGCGTGAGCGGATAGAGGAGGAGAGAGAGGGGGTAGAGAGATAGAGTTGGGTGTCATCAGCATAGAGATGGTATTGGAATCCGTGGGAGGCAATAATTTCGCCAAGGGACAGGGTGTAGATAGAGAAGAGGAGAGGGCCAAGGACAGAACCTTGGGGAACCCCAACCGAGAGGGGAAGGGAGGGGGAGGTCGACTCGGGGAGGGAGACATTAAAGGAGCGGTCAGAGAGGTAGGAGGAGAACCAGTCAAAGACAGAGCCACGGAAGCCCAAAGAGTAAAGCGAGTCCAAGAGGAGCGAGTGGTCGACAGTGTCAAAGGCAGCAGAGAGGTCAAGGAGGACAAGAACGGAGTAGTGGCGCTTCGATTTAGCGACAAGTAGATCATTGGTGATCTTGGCCAGGGCAGTTTCAGTAGAGTGGAGGGGGCGGAAGCCGGACTGGAGAGGGTCCAGGGAGGAGTTGGCCGAGAGGAGGTTCAGGCAGCGGGAGTAGACGACACGTTCCAGGAGCTTCGAAGCAAAGGGAAGGAGGGAGACTGGCCGGTAACTAGAGGGATCACCATGGATGCAAGATGGAGCGGAGCCTGCGGGATGCACCTGGCCATCTGTGTGGAGTTGTTCCAGGTGCACACAGACCTCATGCGCATCTCCACAGATGTGATCTACTTGGCTGCCCGCATATGGGTGTGCATGGGCGAGAGCGCTGCGGCTGCCTGGCACGCCCACCACGGGCACAAGTGCTCCCTGGCCAGGCTCAGGGCCCTGCAGATGTCTGGAACATACCAACAGACCCTCTGCCACACCCGAGAGCGGCCAGAAGCACTCCGTGAGGCCGCTGGCCAACATCAGTGGAGGAGGGAGGCCATGGGACACGCAGCTATGCTCACTATGCCCATCAAACAGTGGATCTGGGTCACCTAGCAGGCACAGGGGTCGTGGGCAGGGGCCCTGGCTCATTGGGACGAAACCACCTGGAGGGCGCATTTCAGGATGGACAGGCATTGCTTCCTGCGACTTGCAGAGCTGGCATGGCAACACACCCCCATGTGGGCCCCCATTCCCATGGTCCAGCACGTGGCCATAGTGGTCTGGGCCCTGGAAACACCCAATTCCTGCCAGTCCATGTCCCAGAACTTCGGTGTTGGGGGTGAGCACCACCACCGGTATCCTGAGGAACTTCTGCGAGGCCATGGAGGGCGTGCTCTTGGACCGCGCGATCCAGCTCATGGACCAGGAGGGCGTGATGACCAGCTTCATGACTGTCAGCTTCCCCAACTGCCTGGGTGCCGTGGACGGCACTCACATTGAAATCCTCCACCCCTCCAATGGGGAGGCCGTGGAATATGTCAACCGGCATGGGTATCATTCCCTGCAGCTCCAGGTGGTAGTGGACCACTGGGGCCAGTTCATCAACATCTACACCGGCCACTACAGCCACAGCCACGATGCCAGGATCCTGACCATCTCTCCCCTCTATGCCCGGATGTACCGGGGGAAATTTGAGGACATGGGGATGACCAAGATTGAGGGGGCGCTGATGCCCCTCTGCATCCTGGGGGACCCCACCTATCCCCTCCTCCAATGGCTCATGAAGGCATACCCAGTCACCAGGAACCCCATGGATGCGCTCTACAATGCCCACCTCTGTGCCTCCAGGACCATGGTTGAGAGGGCCTTCGGGGCCCTCAAGCAGCGCTGGAGGTACCTAGCAGCCCGACTGGACTACATGGTGGAGAGCTTGGCCCTTGTGATTGGTGCCTGCTGTGTGCTGCACTACGCGTGCAAGACCAATGGGGCCGCCCTCAAGTTCCCCATGCCCCGACGACCACCCAGACCCGTGCCGCTCTACATGAGCACCAATAACCCGAGGGAGTACCGCTATGCCAAGCGGACCTGAGCTGCCCTGGTGAGGTGGGTTTCCAGTGATGCTGCCACCTGAGGGGTCCGCCCCCCCCCCTCGGTGACCACCACCTGTACCCAGCCCACGCTCACACGTATTCCACTGGCCCCAACCACTGTACACAGACACTCAATAAAAATGTTAGAGATCCCCATGCGTTTATTGTGCTGACTGTACCCACGTGCCCCCCCCTCCTTACCACCGTGCACCGTGCCCCCCTTACATCCCCCTCCCCTCCTGGGCCATCCCCTCGACCACCCTGTGGGTGGCATAGAGCTCTGGAAGCTCCCCTCACGCCCACTGTCTGTGTCCCTGACCGTGTCCTGGGAGGCCTGTGTCCGGGATGGCTGGTGGGGTTGGGGGCGGCCATGGTGTCAGAGGGGGCAGCCTAGGCGTCTGCTTTCTCTGGAGGCCTGGTTGGACCAGGAGGCAGATGCGCGGGGGCTGGGGTGGAGGTGGGGGGACGCTGGGGGTGCTGCAGGGGCCAGCAGGATGCCTGGCAAAGCAGCTGCCATCACATATGCGCTCATGGTCCCTGCATGTAACAGCAGTGACGTGCTAATGTCGTGGGACTGGTCCATCTTGTGCGAGTGCTCCACCACCATTCTGTCTATGGCCTGCTCTAGCCACCCGAATGCCTCAACCTGCCTGTTGTGCTCCCAGCGCTCCCACCTCTGTTCCAGTCACACCTCCACCTGCAGCCTCTGGTCCCTGGCCTCTGCCTGCTGCAGGGCCCTCTCCATGGCTGCCTCCATGTGGTCAATGCCCGCTATCATCTGCTCCCCCTGCTCAGCGGTGGTCCGGATGATTTCCTCCACCTTATCCTCCCTCCAGCGCCGTACCCGAGCCCTGTGCTTCCACATTTGTTGTGCCAGGGGCATGGGTTCGGCTGGTGGGGCCGCTGCTGGTTGCCCTGTTGGGGTGCACAATGGGGGCTGTTAGTCTGGCCCTGGTGCCTGCCTCTCATCTCGTTGCAGTGCTGCGGGCAGTGGGGCAGCCGGTGCCCTCCCCCCAGTGACCCCCTGTGCCCTGGACATCCCTCCCTTGTACCCCCACCCTGGTGTGCCCCATGTGCACCCCTGTGGGGGCCCCCCTGCCATGGTCTTCTGGCTGCTCCTGAGGCTTCTCCCTGCCATCCCCCTTGCCTGATGGTCCTGTGTGCTGGGGCGCACTGTGACCTGGTGGGGTGGGGTGGGGTGGGTTGTGGTAGTGCTGCATGGGCCCGGTCCCCATCCCATCACCCCCCTCCCCATGCAATAGCACCAGTGTCCAGCCTGCTGCACCTGTCCCCCCCTGTTCTGTGCCCAGGCAGTCCCCGGTCCCCCCATCCCCTGTCTGGGGTTTCTGGAGGCCATGGGGATGGGACTGCGCCCTGTGAGGGTTCCACACCCATGGGCCCATCCCCTATGGTCTGTTCCCCCTTCTAGCCACTTGCCTACCCTCAATGTCAGTCTCAGAGCACTCCGAGGCTGGCCCCTCAGTGTGACTGTGCTCCCCTGTGTCCACTGGCTGAGGGTGACCAGTGTGCCGGCCTCAGATCCTCCCGAGTCAGAGTGCAGGTGTGGGCTCCCTGTGCTGGTGCATAAGGGAGGCTTTCTGGTCCCCGAGGTCCCGGGGCATTCCTCTTGGGGACCTGGGCCCCCAGAGCTGGTGCCTTCGTGCGGGGCTATGTCAGCCAGTTCCCTGGCCTGGACCACAGAGCTCCCCACAAGCCATGGGATGACTATGGAGCCCTTCATATGTAGAATTCAGTCCAGGGCGTCGTAGTAGGAGGTGGTCCGTGCTCCGTGTCTGGACTGCCGGTTATTGTCCTTTATCGCCTTATACCCCCTCTTGAGCTCCTTCACCTTGGAGTGGCATTGGGCCACTGTCCTGTGGTGACCCACCACCTCCATGTCCCACACTATCACATTGTAGACATGCTCGTTCTGCATGTTTACCACAATTTCCACCTGGTGCTCCAGGGACCCCCAGATCCATATAAAGTCCTGGGTCTCTTTGTGGCCCCATTGCCCCCCTCAATGGTATGGCCGCCTCCCATGTGTGCCCTCCTGCTCCTCCTCCACTTGCCCTCCACCTGTTTCCTCAGAGGACTCCGGCTCCCAGGCCCGTTTCTGGGTCTGTGGGTCGTAACGGGGGGTGTTAGTTGCCTGGGTCCCTCAGCCCCATGGTCTGACTCCCTTCCCCCCTCCCACTGGGCGCCCCCCCTCTGTGCCCCTGTGCGGCCCCCCCTTGCTCTCCTTACCCATTTCTGGGGTGCCTCCATCCCCTGGCCGGTTGTCCCCTCTGGGGAGGCCTGCCCCGGCTGCTGCTCCTCCGCCACCGCCTCCATCTCCAGCACCACCTTCTCCTCCTCCTCCCTTGCTCGCTCGCCCTCCCTCCTCACCCTTCTGCTTTGCTCTATCCCGCCACGTTCCCCTGCTGCTGTGTGCCCTTTAAATCTCCCTCCCTGGTCTGTGTTGTTGTTCGTTGCCTGGCAGCAACGCTACATGCTTTCATCCCGGCTGGGGATCATTTTGTTTGCTTCCGGTCGGTGGTTGCTGTTCAGTCATTACGTTTTGTGGATTCCCAGTGTGAATTGCTTTGACCACCCTTCCAGAGATGGTCCGGTCCTGACCTCCAGAAGGGTGGTTGGCTTTGTCGCCTACTGGTGATTGTCTGTGGTGAACATCTGGCAAACGCCGATCAGATGTTCAGGGCTCTTTGGCCCCGCCGCATGGTTGAGTGTGGTTCACCGTGGTTGACTGTGATCTCGTAAAGTCTGAAATTACCCACAGTTAAAGTAGCAGGATGCTGTTGAAAGGGATTGATTAGATGAAATCCCAGAGGAACTGGAGTCATTTGCTTTTACCATTAATCCATATTTATTTACCAAAAAATGCTCTGACCTTAGAAATACTTACACATGTGCACAGTCCTGTTAAACTTTCAGATGTTTCAAAATCTTTCATTAAATACATCCATCCTTCCTGCTACAATAAAGATCTGATTTGCGGTTTTAGACTGACGGTGAGAATGGGAAGTGTTGTTAACACCTTCAAGGTAACACCTTCAAGAAATCTATCTTTGAACAATTCGTTATAGCTTTTAGGTGTCTTGTTTACAAAAGACCTTTCTTCAGGATTCTGGAAAAGGAGGGAAATGCTGCAGCTGGATGCCAGAGTATTCCTGCTCCTCAAAGAAGGCTGTTTGGATTAATGACCACCAGACCATTGCTCTTGACCGATATGACTGCTTTTTCCCCTTTTGTCCCTAGGGAGGACTACGTTATCTGCCATCTTTGAAACTAGTAGAGACAAAATAGTTACAATAAAAGGAATGGAATCAGCACCCTTTTGCACTATCACTCCTAAGATCCTGGACCTCCATACGAAAAAAAGCCCAAATTATTAAAAATGCATCACCTGTATCACCAATCAATAACCTGATAATGACGAAGGGCGGCATAGCATCAAAACTGAGAAAACAATTAAAGAATAAAAGGTATCAATAGTCTCACAATTATTCTGGGGTGGTTCATTCATGTCATCACAGGACATACAAACAATCCTACAGACTAGCATGAATATGCTGCAATACTTTCAGATCAAAAGCACATTTAACCCCAAAGAACCGATACCTCATTTTACTAGGTCAAGAAAGGGAATTTAGTCTATTCTGTTTGAAAGAACATCAGATAGGGAACTTCTAGCCAGAATATATAAAGAGCTTCAGTTAGAGTGGCATAAAAAACTCCCACCCCATTTAACTAAATGAGAAAACACCTTGTCTCAGGTAACTGAGGAAAAACAAAAAGCAGAGATAGTTGAACATATGAACAGCTGCTCACCCTCCATAGAGCTGAAGGAACCAGTGGTGAAGCTTATCATGTTTTATTATTTGGAAGCTAATAGACTAAGCAAAATGACTGGAGAGGGCAGGAGACTTTGCTGGAAAGGTTGTGGAATGCCAGCGTCGTACAGACACGTTTGGTGGGACTGGGATAGAATAAAGCCTTTTGGGACCATGGTGTGGACCTCTATGCAAAAAATTACAAGAATTACCATTCCTTTTAGACCAGAAACTACTCTTCTGGGAATATTCCCCCAAACTGATTTAATAAAACAATACAGACCTACCTGTGTCTCGCTGATGCTGGCTGCAATTAAGACAATTTTACAACTTTGAACGTCGGAACACAACCAACTATGGGTCATTGCTTGAACAACCCGTGGTACGCCTTCTCCATGGAGAAGATGTCAGCGACATTACATGACAAGACTGAAGATCTTAATACAAAGTGTAATACAAAGTGTAAATACAGCTGTTACACTTTGTAAAACTGCCAAATTAAATAAAGGTTTTAAAAATTAAAAAGAAACCAATATGTCTTGGATAACAGATACAAATTCACCCAGAAGCAGTAGGTCATGGTCCGGTGACAGTGGCCGAGAATCTTATTGCCATTCTTAATTATCTGAGGCCCTTTTCACACAGACACTCTAACACTGATAAAATGGGTGTTACGTTTTATTATACATGTTACAGGGCTGCAGGTGTGCTCTATGGATGCCCTGAAACATGTATAATAAAATGTAGCACCCATTTTATCAGTGTTAGAGTGTCTGTGTGAAAAGGGCCTTAGAGTACATTCACAGGAAATGAAAAACCTGGTATAAACTGTTTCCCCCACAATTTTCCTACCTGTGTGAATGGATTAGCTCAAAGGATCCTGCATTAGTGATTTGTAAATAATCCACAATTGTTAGGGTAAATCCCAATATTTAACAATGGTGCTGCTAACGCCATCTTGTGCATATCTCATAATGTGGGAAGAATGTTAAGGACATTCTTAACTGAATGTACAACAGTTATCTTATCTCCCACAGGAAATTAAACACACAGGAGAGGAGCAGTGGCAGCTGGTGGGTTTTGAGGTTGGTGGGACAGTGGGTGGGTTGAACCAGCGGGTCTAGGGGCAGAGCCTGCTCAGCGGTCAGGCCTGTGGCATGGCTTAACCCAGCAGCAAGGAGTTCCCAGGATTAACATTGGATAGACATTACATTAGTTAATGCAGGGAACTCCTTGCTGATGTGTGAAGCACTGCCACTAGGGGATAGAGAGCCCTCTTACTGGGGTCCCATCCACTCTCTCTTTCTCACCGGGTCCAAATTAACCATAGCAGGTTAAAAAAATAGATCACATTGCCATAGTCTACCTTTATCCTGAACCCTCGAATCCTCGATTTTCATGCCTTCCTTGTCCACCTGTCATCTTCTGAAGATGTAGACTTTGGGACAAGCCTTCCTTCTGGCTTGGAGAACTGGAAGGACTGAGATAGCTCCCTGTCCTGTGACAATCTGAATCAGAAGAGAATGAAAGGGAAGAGAAGGACAGGACAGAGAAGAAGTAGGAGGGAAAGGGTTTGGTTTTGGTGCACAAGAAGAGGATGGGTTCCGTGGGGAACAGGGGAAAGGGGTCTCCTTGTTGTCTGAAGCCTTCTCTTCTGCCATGCTCCTACCTACTTTCTCCTCTGTTCAAAAGGAGAGCAGATGCAGGCCTGTATTGAAACCAAACAAGCCCCATCAAAACCAGCATGCCTAGTACCTACACTGTATCCCCAGCAGTCAAATACCTGTCCAAACACACAGGTTCTTTTTTAAACATTTGGTCGGTTGCAGGCCTGTATAGCAACCAAACATGCCACATCCAAACCAGCATCCCTAGTACCTACACTTTATCCTTGGCAGCCAAATGCCTGTCCAAACACACAGGCCCTTTTTTAAAAGTCTAGTCAGTTGCAGGCCTGTATTGCAACCAAACACCCAGGGCTGAATAAACCAAATGTAAACAATGTGTTTTTTTGTTTCTCCACAAAACCCCAGGCAAGATGCTCAAAAGCACACAGTCACAAACAGAGAGGCAAGAAACTACTTTCCAGCAGGGGGCAGCAGTGAAACAGCAAAGGGACCATTTTAAACAAGAGTAGCCATGACCAGGGAACCCACAAATTTACAAAATGGCCTCTCTATTCATGCTTGGGAGGAGAGAAGGAAAGCAACAATGCATCATGCAAACACAGAGCAAGCAAAGCAAACCATCTTAAGGCAACAATATTATGTGCAGTCCTTAGCACACCATAAAAGCAGCAATGAGGATTTCCACTTGTCCCCCAAAACATGTTACACAGCTGTGTTGCAATTTAAGAGGCATATGCTGCAACCAGACAGGGAGCATTCATACAAGGACTAGCCACTAGTGAAAAAGCCTGCCACAACCTCCCACCAAACTGCAAAGGGTGGGGCCATTTTAAAAAACAAGGACCATTCCAGCAAAGATTGGAAACCCTTCCATTCAAGACCCTAGATCCCCCCATCCAAAAAACAAAAAGCAGACAATTTACGTTGGAAAACAGACAAGAAAGGGACCAATTTTAACCAAGAGTAGCCATGACCAGTGGGAACCCCAGAAAATGGCCACAACCTTTGCACTTCCGGGAGAGGGCTTGGGAGAGGAGGGGGGAACCAGCAGTGCACACGCAAACGCACAAAAAGCAAAAGCAAATCAGATATTAAGTCAACCATATTATCCTTAGCACACCACAAAAGCAGCAGTGAGGCATTCCACTTGACCCACAAAACATGCTTCACAGCTCTGTTGCAGCCCCATTTTTCCAGAGTCTCACAGACCCATTCCCCCCCTTACTCCCAGTCCCATTTTCCCAAGTACCCCCCCAGCCAGTCCCATCCCTCTCCTTACCCCAGCCCTATTTTTCCCAGTGTCTCCCAGACAGCAGCCCCATTCCCCCCTTAACCCCCAGCCCCATTTCCCCATGTCTCCCAGCCATCCCCATTTCCCCCCTAACCTCCCAGCCCCATTTCACCCAGTGTCTCCCAGCCAGGTGCCCCATTCCCCTCCTTATCCCCCAGCCCCATTTCCCCTACTGTCTCCCAGCCAGTCCCATATCCCCCCTTGCCCCCCAGTCCCAGTATCTCCCAGCCAGTCCCATCCCTCCCCTTACCCCCAAGACCTATAGGGAGTCAGTGGGCAATTGCCTTGATGAACAAGGGAGAGTTGGAGCCACCTGGGAAGCATCACTTGGGAGCCAGGGCACTTTGTTTACCAGGTGCAGTTGCTCCAAATAATATTGTTTTTCTAGACTTCTTTCTTCCCCCACCTCACCTGCACCTTTTTTCTTGAATGCATTTCATCAGACATTTGTTTCTTAGGTCTCTTATACACACTTTACTGCTGAGTAATTAACTGAGGTGGTATTTACTTAGCAGTAATTTACTGTTCAGCAGAGCATAGACATAAACAGTAGTAATTAATTTCCCCTGGCATGTATGGCCTGCTTTAATTTGCCAAAAGGGCATAATGAGATATGCCTTTAATTGGAGTGAATGAGTGGAACATGCACTGAACACAGAAACTTTGCTCTAGGAAAAACATAGAGCAGACATGGGCAACGTTTCCAAACCCAAGAGCCACATACCAGCATTTTCACATCACCAAGAGCCACAAGACACTTCACAATGATCACTGGTTTCTCCCAGTCTTGGGGAATGGGGAAGCACGGCTATATGAAAGTCCTTAGTTGTTCCATGTTACATTTACATCTCCAGTTTAAATTTCTTTTTTCCCCATAAATTGATTGTCACACAGACCTCCTCCTTTAATAAAAGTCTGCCCTAGGATTTGGCCCCTAAATTATTCTAAATGGAAGGCAGTGCAATGGCTTCAGTAATTTAAGTTTCTGTTTCTCTGCTCAACATTGGTATTTTGACATCCTTAGTAAGCTAAGCTCATTCTTCTCCAGGGCTGTCTACCTTTTGTTCTGACCTATTCAGCTGTGCTTTAGGGTATAAATGATCTTGATCAGAGATTTCGCCTCAAGGTTTCTCTTTATGCAGTTTCATGATTCTAACTATTAATTCTACTTTATATCAAATCTGAATTGTGGACAGATTAACTGTTCTGTCACACAGCAAAATAATTTGCAAATTAAAAGATTTTAAAATTCTTGTAGTTAATAATGCCCATAATTACCATTTTTAATATTATTCCAAACAGAAATTGATAGCATTTGCCACTGGAAATAGTCCAAAAAGTTTGGGAGCACTGCAATAAAAGATCTTATTGTGTGAATAAGCCACAATTAGTAAGGGTGTGCAATTTGTATAATTTTAGTTACTAAAATGAATGGAGTCCCATTCATTTTCATAACTAAGGATACGAAAACGAATGAATAAGCAAATGACATTACTTTTTTACTTTATTCATTTTGATTTCCTTTTTTGCACTGATTTTATTAAAAATAATTTTAAGAATTAAAAATCACTGCACATGCACAAAATGGCCACCAGAGCCATTTTCCACGTGCACACCCTTTTCCAAAAGGGCACCAATGCTGCCAACACCATTTTGGAAAAGGGCACGCATGCACAGAATGGTCCAGCAGCCATTTTGCCCTGCCAACACTATTTTGGAAAAGAGCCACGCATGTGCAGAATGGCTGGTGGGTCATTTGCGCATGTGCAGTGATTTTTTTAATTAATATTTTTAAAATAAAATAAAACAAAATATCTCCAAAATGGTAAAGTGATTTACGAAAACCCCTGAAAACAAAGGGGTTTTTGTAAGAATGAAAACAAAAATGACAATGAATGATGTGCCTTCTGTACACCCCTAACAAAGATGATTGATTGAATTATGACAGGCAAGGAACATCGGAGAAGGAGGAAATTAAGAGTTTATAAGTGAAGTTCAAGAATCATCCCAGTACTGCTCTACCTGGGATGGTTATCCAGTGCTTCCCCTCGTTCTTTAAGTATTACTTCTCCTTTAACTAGTAATTATCTTTGCTAGGGATAACTGAGTTCCATTCTAGTTCATAATAAAACTTAGACCCACCTCAGAATCCTTCTCCTAATTGCACCTTGGTGCACATGCCCCTGTCAGCTAAGGATCATCAGCACAAGGTAGCGTTCAAGCAGTCCCCCCATGAGCTTGGGCACTCTTCTAATTGGACCTCGAGGCTGAGGGCGTTATCAGACATAATCCTAAACACGTGCAAATGTAATGCGAGTTTAACTCAGTGGCATCATCCTGGTTAAGCTACATGGACATTTATGCAGCTGCGTGTTTGTGGCCACCTGAAAGTCTCATCCCACTAGCTGTTTTCCAGATGATATCACTTTTTGCAATGCACACAGCTGTAGGAGTGAAAAGCTAGTTCCAAGTTGGCAAAGGGCTGGAAGCTCCAAAGTAAAAACTGCTGAGGACCATGTGGGTGGGCCAAGCGTCATTCTTGGATTATTCATTCAATTGGATTCAAACTTATTCATTTACACAACTTCGTGGTGGTGGTAATGGCCTACACCTTGTCAAATCTTGCCAGTTCTAACCCCTCACTCTTTCTCTTCCTTTGAGCTCCATTACATTCGCCTCTACTCCACCTCCACATTGCTATCATCCATCACCTCTCAAGTCTCCCACTCCTCTTTTCTCTCTGACGTTGATGCATGGCTTACTTTCTTACTTTCTGATGACAATATTCCCACCCTCATTCTTGGGGACTTCGAGAGCCATGTGGACATCCCCTCTGACACGACTGCTTTCCCACTTTCTCTCGCTGACCTCTTCTTTTGACCTTTGCCTGTGGACTAACTGGCCGACGCATTGTGATAGCCCAGCGGCGGCCCCTTGCTTTGGCGCTGGGGGCGGTGCCCTACAAGGCAGCCCCCAGCGCTACCGAGATCACAGTGCGGTTTGCAGCCCCGGCCCCCGCGGCGCATCATGTTGGGGAGAGAGGGAGGCTGAGTGAGTCACGCCTCCCTGTCTCCAGCATGATGCGGGCGGGGGCCGGGGCTGCAAACCCTGCACGCAC
>QEPC01003937.1:100913-116995 GCA_003113815.1 Sphenodon punctatus
TGTTAAGCGGGGGGCCACAATGGAGAGGGCATTCTCGGTGGCCGTGCCGTGCCTTTGGAACTCCTTTCCGGAGGAAGCTCGCCTGGCCCCCAGCCTGTTGATATTCTGGCAACGTTGCAAAACCTGGCTGTTCACCCAGGCCTTTGGGGAGGGTGGGAGGGGAGGGTGAGGGATTTTTTGACCCCCCGCCCTATTTGGATTTGTTTTTATTAGTTGTAATTAGCCCTGTTTTAATATTTTATTATTGTTATAAATGTTTTTAATTGTTTTTAGTATTTTATATGTTGTGAGCCGCCCCGGGCTGCGTGGCAGGAGGGGCGGGGTAAAAATTAATTTAAATAAATAAATAAATAAATAATTTTGTAACTTTGTGGGTGCCCTGGTCATGGCTACTCTTGTTTAAAATGGTCCCTTTGCTGTTTCACTGCTGCCCCCTGCTGGAATGTAGTTTCTTGCCTCTCTGTTTGTGACTGTGTGCTTTTGAGCATCTTGCCTGGGGTTTTGTGGAGAAACAGAAATGCATTGTTCAAATTTGGTTTAATTAAACCAGGGCCCAGGCAGAGTGGAAAAGATACCCTCTGATCTCATCTTGCTGCATGTCTAGGCTGCTGTGTGGATGTGGCTTGTTTGGTTGAAATACAGGACTGCAACTGGCCAAACATTTTAAAAGGCCTATTTGTTTGGACAGGCATTTGGCTTCCGGGGATACAGTGTAGGTACTAGGGATGCTGGTTTGGATGGGGCTTGTTTGGCTGCAATACAGGCCTGAAACTGGCCAAACATATTTTTTTAAAAGGCCTGTTTGTTTGGACAGGCATTTAGCCTAGTAAAGGGCTAGGCCAGACTCCGCCCATAGGCCCGCCAGTGGGAGGTTCAACCTGCCCACTTCCCCACCAGCCTCAAAACCCACCAGCCACCACTGCACTCAACTGAGACTGCCCTCACCAACATCACCAATGACGTTTTCTTGGGCCTCTACCCCATTCTTGTCCTCCTCAATCTCTTTGACATCTTTGACACTGTTGACCATGGCCTCCTTCTGGATTTGCTATGCTCCCTTGGTTTCCAGAACTCTGTTCCTGATTGATTCTCTTCGTATCTCTTAAGCCACTCCTTCAATTTTTCTCTTGCAGGTACCTCTTCTACATTGCTTCCCCTCTCTGTGGGAGTTCCCATTGCTCTGCCCTGGGCCCTCTTTTCTCCCTTTACATGCCTTCTCTGAGTAAACTCATTGAAACCCACAGCTTCCAGTATTACCTGTATGCTGATGACACACAACTCTATCTCTCCACTCCCACACACTCCCCCTCCATCCAGTCTTGTATTGTTGACTGTCTTGCTGACATCTCTGCCTGAATGTCTCACTGCCATCTCAAACTTAATATGGCCAAGACCAAACTCCTCATCTTCCCCCTCCTACTTCCCTCTCAATTTCCATTGATGGAGTCACCATCCAGGCAATCCCTCAGGTGTATAACCTGGGATTCATCTTTGACTCCTCCCTCTCCTTTACACCTCAGATCCATGCTGTTGCTAAATCCTGTGACTTTGCTCTGTATAATATTGCTAAATTCCAGCTCTGCCTTACTGTTGCCACTGCAAAAACCCTAGTCCATGCTCTAGTCATCTCTCACCTTGACTACTGCAACATTCTCCTCACTGGTCTCCCCTGCTCTGATCTTGCCCCCTCATCTCTATTCAACACTCCACTGCCAAAGTCATCCACCTTGCCCTTTGCTTTGCCCATGTTGTAAAACCTGGCTGTTCACCCAGGCCTTCGAGGGTGGGGGGGTGGGTTAGGGTTAGGGTTCTTCGCCCCCATCCTGTTTTACTGTTTTAATTTCTGTGGCGTTGTTTTAAATATTGTTGATTGTTTTAAACTGTTTTTATAGTGTTTTTATGTATTTATAAAATTGTTGGAAGCCGCCCCTAGCTGGTGACAGGAGGGTGCGAGGTATAAATCATAGAAATAAATAATAAAATAATGTTCAACCCCTCCTCTCCAGCCTACGCTGGCTTATTTTATATGAATGCATTTGGCACAAATTCCTGGTCTTTACCTTCAAGGCTCTTCATGGCCTTACTCCCCCATATTTCTCCACTCTTATATCTTTCCACACTCCTTCCCAAGAGCTTCACTCCTCCTCTGCCCCCACCGGCCTGCTCACAAACCCCTTGCTCCTCTAAACGTCTTTTCTCCTTCTCTCTTGCTGCCCCTCCTGCCTGGGACTCCCTCCCTGGATACGTTCGCTCTGCTCCCACCCTCCCAACGTTCAAATCCCTCCTGAAAATCTACCTCTCCCGTCAGGCCTTCCCTAGCTCGTCATAAGTAAAACTGCATCCTTTTACCTCTCCTCCCCCTCACTCAGAATCTAGTTCACTGTAGCTAAGTGAAGCATATGCACCTGCAGCTTCCCAACTTCATGAATGTACTCTTGTCTCTCCCAGTGCTTACCTGTCCCATGTCTCCCCCTTCCTTGTATCTTAGATTGTAAGCCACTTGGGGGAAGGGAGCCATCTATAACTACTGATTGTACAGCACCAGGTACACTGCTGGCACTATAATAAATAATAATAATGACTCTAAAGAGAATCCAACAGTGAAAGCACTCCTCATCCCACACAGTCAGTAGCTCCCCATTTATTTGTTCTTTCTTCCATCTGATTACTCCCTCTACTGCTCCCAACCAGTGCTTAATTTGTTAAAAAAAAAATCATTAAAAAAATAATTGTGCGGGTCCATGCCTACCCCAGAGATCATACCTCCCATCCATGCCTTCCAGTCCAGAGCTTGACAGAGCAGGGAAATAAATCCTATTCTCCAACTAGCAACCCAAATCTGGACTAACTTGCCTCTCTACAGCTGAATATAACAGGAGTTCTTGTGATTTAATCTAATGATGATCTACACAGGAGGTGGGACAGGAAAGTCATTAAAGAAAGCCCAAATAAACCATCCACCTTTTTTCTGGCTTTTGTTTCCAACACTGATATGGCCAATATTGTTCTTTTCCTGGTCTTTCATATCTTGGGGTGCACATTCCTGCTGGGAACATTTCCTGGGGTTCATTTCTCTCTCCCTCCCTCCCCCCCCATATTTAATTGCTGGGGCTGAGCCCTGGCAATCCCCACATGCACAAATTAAGCCTTGCTCCCAGCCCACTCACCATAAACACCATGGAGATTCAGGAATTAGATTGACACTTCACAAGAATCTCTGTGGGCCCTGGATGACAACAGTAGAAGGTCAGTGTACATCTCTAGATATAACAGCAGCTATAGACAAATGGAGCAAACAGACATAATGACCAAATGGGTGTTTAAAACTGAAGTAAATATCTAGTGTTATGTCTAAGAACCTCTTATAGCCAAGAGCTGAAACAGATAGAGAATAAAAAAAAAAAAAAAGTCTACCGCAGATATCTGGTATTTCTGGCTAGTTCTGCGGCTATTTGGTAACTAATAGGGGTGGGAACTTCAGATCATCCGGTATCCGATACTGCTGGTATTTTGCTGTACCAGCAGTATCAGATTAATCCGGATATTGGGGGTACAGGTTCCCTGGATATTGGGGGTACCAGTATCAGATTAATCCGAATATTGGCGGTACTGGTTCCCCGTGCCAGATTTTTTTACATTGCGGCCACTGAAATGAATGGCCACAATGTAAAAAAAGAAGAAGAAAAAACCAACCACTTTTTTCCCTCCCCCATCCAGGCTGCATGGGTGGAAGAGGGGACACACCCCACCCACCCTGCCCAGCCTGGATTTTTTTAAAAAAAAATTTCCCCAAAGTCCCTGGCTCCGGGCTGCTGCCGGCGACCTGGAGCCCACACCAGCAGGTAGGTACTAGGGTGATCCCTGGGGTGGGGGGTCATTTAACACCCCCCACCCCAGGGATTACCCTACCCCCCCAGGGATCTCCTACCTTTGGCGCTCCGGGCAGTGGCAGAGGTGGAAGTGGCAGTCCGGTGGCTTCAGCGCTGGCTGTGGCTGCCGGCTTCAGTGCTTACTAGGCCTTCCAGGGAAACCCAGAAGTTCCCTGGAAGGCCTAGTAAGCACTGAAGCCTGCAATAGCAGGGACTTAGGGTAAAAAAAAAAAAAAATTAAATCCAGGCTGGGCAGGGAGGGTGGGTGGTGCCTGGGAGCACCACAGCCTGGGAGGGGGAGGGATTGTTTTTTTTTCCCCCATTGAAATCAATGGAATAGATCCGGCACTGGTAAACCTGTTTTAATTCGGTAAACCGGTTTTTTGCACACCAGTAACCGGTAAAACCGGTAGCCGGGTTTTTGCCAGATGTCCCATCCCTAGTAACTAACCAGCTACCATGGAGGTTAACTGCAAAACTCAATTTCCGGATAATACCGCAAAAGTATTATCCCATTATACACTTATAATTATTATACCATTTACTTAATTACTATATTACACATTACCACATATCCAAAATGTTATTGTTACTCCTCTAAAGCCAGGTCTGGAGAGCAGGAGTGAATCAGAAAGGTATTATGGGCAAACAGTAAAATATGGTAAACTGGTAACCTGCAGGAAACTGGTAATCCAACACTAACAGGATACTATTCAGTATCCACGCCTTTCCAGCTACCACCAGATATGACCTGGTTACTGAACAGCAATGGTTACTCATTTCACCTCCACCCCAGTCACAACATAGCTTCTATTTCAGCCAGGTATTCCTTACACTGGGGGAATCTCCAACATCCCTGTAAAAGCAGCTGTCTGCTGTTTCACTCACCTTTCAATAGTTTTGTCTGTGCAAGCAGCACGGAAAGAGGCTATTAACACTGGTCTGGAGAGTGACTCTACAGCCCCTGTCTCTCAAAAGGAATAGTCTATATATATAAATAGTCTAAAGAAATTAAGAAGGTCAGCACAGAGAAGGACCAAGGCTAGCCTGAAGCCAATCCCTCAGATCACTCTCAGGCCGTTCTGCCTGTGAAATTTCACAGGTACCTTTCTAGTTATTTATTGTTTAATGCTGACCGTGAATAAATCTTTCATTTTCTCGTGATATTTGCCTTCATCTCTGGAGTGAGAAGAAGCATGATTCAAATGTTAGGAAGTCAGAGAGGAAAAACAGAGAGGTGCCATTACAAGGGACATACCTATGTATATTTTTGGAGGATAGTGAAAGAGCTTCACATATAAAGCAATGACAGAGAAGGAAAGCACTGCTGTGTACCTTATAATAGTAGCAAGGGAAAGAGATAGGTCCTTTTTACACGGACGGAGGTGGATGGGTGGGGGGTAATGGGTCTTTAGCCACGGTGGGTTGAGGTGGGTGAGTGTCCATGTAAACAGACACACACACACATACACCCATCTCCACCCACCTTCACCCATGGAGTCTCCTTCGGTTTTCCGGAGGGTTCCGTGGGTGGATACGGGTGGAGGTGCACGTATGCACCCCAACCCATCCCACTCAGTGTTCACACAGGCGAACACCAAGCGGCCACCCATCCCCTCACCTACCGCCGGCTGTATACTTGGACACTCGCCCCCCCACACACCCGCCTGAACACTGAGTCCTGGGTGGCCGGGAGGAATCCAAATACGTGCTGGCAATGCTTCTGTCCACTCACAACACAGTGCATGGTAGAAGCTGGTGAAATTACTGCTCACTTATCTCAAATGTCAAACAGAGCTGAGGTGCTTATGAAGCCAGTGGATTTGTGGGGACAGAAGGTATGGGAGTCTCTCCTTTGCTTGTGAACTCACAGGAGGAGCTGTCTGAAAGCCCACTGCTGGCCACTCAGCAGCACAAGCCACTGACTAGCACACAGCTTGGATTCCCTTCTCTGGCAGACAGCTCTGCACAATGGGCTCGATGGATGACAATTTAAAATACAGGTGGCATTTAAACCAAACAACCAATGGACCCACAGAAAAATGACAGCCAGTTGACAGCTTCCACCTACTCCAGATAGAAACAACTTGAGCCTGACAGCTAGCAAGGCCCTTATAACAAATGCAGGCATGTCAGAACTCAAAGTTATTTTTCTATGTACCTTCTGGATACAATGGCTAAAGCTCTTGGCTGGCAGAGGAGGATTTTTTGGGTTTTTTCACCATGACGGATGGTGATTTAATAGGGAAGTAACTTGAAGAAATATTGAATATCATCAGCCTTCAGTAAAGCAATTTCCCCCTTTCATCAGTCAGTGATTAATATGACATATATTAATTCCTTTGAGTCAATGACCTCAAGGAAGGACCAGTTATTTTGAAAAATATTGTTGCACTATAAAAACTGAGTAGTTATAAATAGGAGATTGCATTTGTGCTCACTGCATAAACAGAGGATGTATATTAATTTAGCTGGCAGTTGATCCTGAAAAGATTCATACAAGTTCAATAATTGCTGCATAGGCAGATGGACTTGTGCAGGTCAGCATCTTGTTTATTTCAGGATAAATGGAAAGCAAGTACGTGTTTCATTTTGTTGCCTATTTGGTAATATGGCAGTAAGAGATTTCTTAGACTGACGATAATGGCAAATTATGACAGGAATAGATATATTCTCTCTTAAATTAGAAGTGTCTGTATGATAAAGATTAATATTAATGCAGAAATTATTAACAAGTTAATGGCAATTTAATTTCAATTTGTAAAAAAATTGTAATTAAGTTTAATTTTGTAAAATAATCTCCATCCCTTTCAGAGAATTCCAAGAAACTCTATATTCCATCAAGTTCTGGTAAGAACTCAAAGTCCAGCAAATGTCCACCCCTACTCCCCTCTCCCCCGCCCAATATGTGGAATGTAGCTTTATAACTAACTTCTAATTTATTTTCATGTTTTATTTCCTATTTATTATAATGGATTGACATGAATATAGCTCTGATAACATATACTTGTGATATGAACAACTATATGCAGGTCACTGCAAAAATAAGTTGCAACCTAACACTATTTAAACAGACATTCCCCAGCTAAAGATTCCAAGAAGCATTTTATTTAGTATGTAAAATGAAGAAGGATATTTTTATCTGCCAAGACTCACTGGAAGATGACTACAGCAGAATGTTTTTTTAATGTCTAGGGAGACTGTAATTGTAAAAGCTGTAGACAAAGTAGTTCAGATTCAGAAGATAGTTTTTATGAGTACATCTTCTGTTGGTGAGACTGTGCAAGCTTTTAAGTCACATAGGTAGCGATCTGCAAAGTAAATTTCTTTTGTTTTTGTTATTCATTTCATTTTCATTATTAACATGTCATTCATTTTTGTTATATTTCATTAGTCTTTGTTTCAGTTCGCTTTTTATTTCCATTGGTTTCAATTTAAACACATTTTTGTCTGTACCTTTTTTATTTTTCATCTGATTTTGATGGAACATGGCAGAACTTTACCCCCAACAGAGGGCATTACGTGTGCCAAATTCCCAAATGTATGGTTAAAGGGATCCAATTTTATAAGCAGTTGGAATTTGCAACTTTACAGAATTCTGTGTATACATTCCTGGATGTAACATCTTTGTCTCCCATCTGATTTGGATGCTTGGCAAGATTATACCCCTTCCCAAGGGTACTATCCCTGCCAAATTTCAGAAATATTGGATAAAGAATTCTGATGTTATAAGTAATTTGGTTTTAAATGCATTTCTGGCTGTAACATCTTTGTATTCCAGTTTATTTGCAATTTGGCAATATTGTATCTCAGACCTTTAGGAGCATCTCTGACAAATATCAGAAAGTTCTGATAAAGGGTCCCAAAGTTATACACCTGCACAGCATCTGGAGAGCATGAACCTATGCCAGGGATTCTCTTATGTTTGTCACTGTGGTACAAGATGTGTTTGTGATGCCAATTGGCCAGCAGAAATGTCACCCATATATCATTCCATGCTGTGAGCACCCCAACCTCTCTCCCTAACTTGTTACTGGGAAGCATCTGCTTAGGAAAGAGCCAGTAAGGGATTGTCTTATCTCCTCTGTCACAGTGCTGCAGGATGTGATTGTGATGACAACTGGATAGCCTGGATGTGTGAACCATGTCTGGGATGCTTCCTCTGCCTCGCTGCCTGAAGTCCCATTTATGTCCCTTCTATGCCTGCCTCAAGGCCACCCAGGATTTGTCCTGGAGAGCTGGAAGCATGCAGTAAGAGAGGCAATCACATCTCTGTCCCAGACAGGGTGTCCTTGAAATTTCAAGCCAATTGGCCAGAGGATATATCTATCATTTCTGCTGTTTGGCACAGGCTTCAGTCTGGATGGGTACCCCTGGTGCATGGCGGTGTCCATAAACTTTCAGAGAATGCCCCAGGAGGGGGCAGGAGTATGTTGGGCACCACCCCCAGGTGCATGGGGATTGGATTTATGTAGCTAGACAAACTCTTGCAGAGAGCACACACACACACACACACACACACGTCTGAGAAAATGCTCTGACCAAAGTCAGAACTAACCACAGACAAAGAGCAAGTTGAAAGAACAGAAGCTATAGGTTGTCTTTAGACATAACAAAGATCGAGTGTCAAAACCCCTAAGCACGTGTTTGGCCATTGTGTGTAAGCACTAGGGGTGGGAATTTCGGTTCCCCTGGTATCCGATACTGCTGGTATTTTGCTGTACCGGCAGTATCGGATTAATGCGGTAATAGGGGTACCGGTTCCCTGTGCCGGATTTTTTTACATTGCGGCCATTGAAATGAATGGCTGCAATGTAAAAGAAAAAAAACAAAACACTTTCCCTCCCCCATCCAGGCTGCAAAGGTGGAAGGGGGGACACCCCCCACCCACCCTGGATTTTATTTTTTACCCAAAGTCCCTGCTAGTGCAGGCTCCGGGCCGCCGCCATATCAGCGGCAGCGGCGACCCAGAGCCCGCACCAGCAGGTACTAGGGCTATCCCTGGGGTGGGGGGTGGTTTAACACACCCCACCCCAGGGATCACCCTACCCCCCCACCCAGGGATTGCCTACCTTACTTGCGCTCCGGGCGGCGGTGGCTGCAGCATGGAAGTCCAGTGGCTTCAGCGCTGTCTGGCTTCAGTGCTTCACTAGGACTTCCGGGGAACTTCTGGGTTTCCCAAAAGGCCTAGTGAAGCACTGAAGCCAGCCAGCACTGAAGCCACCGGGCCCGTTGTGCTGCAGCCGCCACCAGAAGCGCAAGTAAGGTAGACGATCCCTGGGTGGGGGGGTAGGGCGATCCCTGGGGTGGGGTGTGTGTTAAACCACTCCCCACCCAGGGATCACTCTAGTACCTGCTGGTGCGGGCTCCAGGTCACTGCCACCGGCCCGGCAGCGGCCCAGAGCCCGCACTAGCAGGGACTTCGAGTAAAAAAAAAAAAAAAATTGAATCCAGACTGGGCAGGGTGGGTGGGGGGTGTCCCCCCTTCCACCCGCACAGCCTTGGAGGGGGAGGGCGGAGGTATTGGGGGTTTTTTTCCATTGATTTCAATGGGGACAGTTCCTCATTGAAACCAATGGAAAAATATCGGTACTGGTATACTGGTTTTAATCCAGTAAACCAGGTTTTTTTTAAACCGGTAACCAGTAAAACGGGTATCTGTTTTTTTGCCTGAAGTCCTACCCCTACTAAGCAGCATAACAATCCCAGCACCAATGTGGTCACCCGTTAAACATATGCTGTGAACACCATTGCATAACAAGGGCAGTTTGCGTGTTCCTACTGAACACATGGCCAACGTTGTGTCTAATGATATCACGTGGTGTGTTAGCAGGTATAATATGGGGGACGAGGTGGCATCACTTGCATTCTGAGATCAGGTGGCAAGCAAAACATCGATTTTCCCCAAGATGGGCTGTGTGTCTAAGCAGTGCCACATGGTGAACACAGGGCCAAACCGGTGTTCATATCAAGGTCAAAACACACATTCAGACACCCACTGAGGTTATGTCTAAAGACACCCATAATCTACCCTATATGCCTACCTTGAAGCCACCACTGATTGGTCCTCCTGTAAAGGTGGAAGCATGCAGTAATTGGCCAGTGAATGTGTCTGTCAGTCTGTTGGACTGCTACCCCTCCCTTCTACAGCTCCCTCCCCTCTGCCATGCTTGTCTCTGAATGGCACTGCATGTGCTATTCACCTGAATAACAGAAGTCTTCAAGAGGAAATCTTGATTCGCTTATAAAATTTGGACCCTTTATCAAATCGTTCTACAATTTGTCAGCAGTGATTCTGAAGGTCTGTAACACAATATTTCCAAATGTCATGTAAAATAGATGGAATACAAAGATGTTTCAGTCAGAAATGCATTTACAAGTAAATCATTTGTAACATAAGGACCCTTTATCTAATCCTTCTGGAATTTGTCAGAGACAGTAATCTTGGGAAGAGGTACAGATTCATACAAGTCAAATGGGAGAAAAGACATTACAGCCAGGAATGTGTTAACAGATTTTTGTAAAATAACAGATTTCAATGGCTTATAATGTTGGGTATCTTTGTCCAAGCTTTCTGACATTTGGCATAAATAATACTCTCCAATGTGGGTACACTCCTGCTAAGTTTCATCCAAGTAAGATGAAAAATAAATTAAATTTTCCATGAAAATATTTCCCTGAAAAAAATCTCTCTCAAATTTTTCCTATTAATTCATAATAACAAAATGATTTTTTTTTTAGTTTTTCATTATTATGTTCAAAATCCCTATTTTGTTTTTGTTATGATAATAACAAAAATGAAATGCACACCCCTACACATCGATGCCCAAGGAAGAGCCCTCTGTGGCCTGAAAACTTGCATACTTCCACTAACAGAGGTCCGTCCGATAAACAGAAACTTTACTGCGTTACTTTGTCTTCATCGTTGGGTAAAAATAGACATGGTGGTGGTCTGCTGTGGCCCACTTTTTCACACATTGGCCTGCGAGCCACTGACACGTCTGTTGAGGGGCAACTACGTGTTTGCTCCGGATTGCCCCAGGCCATGTCAGAGGCTAGCCCAGGCTCTGATCTCCAGATTAGCTTCTGGTCACAGCCCAGGTTAGCCTCCACCTGATCGGGGCAAAGCAGGCCACAGAAAGCTATCATGTGTGGTGTGTAGCCCAGTGATGTCATTGGCCACCAAGGCTGCCCGTCATGGTGGGGGACAGGCCACAGGGCGCAGTACAGGGATAGGGCCATCCAGCCACATGTTCCTGCATCTTCCCACCCTCCCCAGTGTCCTAGCTGTGGGAACATATAGTGAGAGGCCCCTGTCTGGACCGTGTCCACCGCAGCTTCCTATCCTGACCCGGGCCCAGTTGCCACAGTGGCACGGTCACTTCCGTTTCTAGTCGCTGTGTTTCCAGACCATTATTTTACATTTCTTGCCAATAACAAATCTCTAAGATACCTCCTAAGTCAACCTGAAGGTGAGCTTATGCAAACACTCGCTCACCTAATATTAAAATTAACTGCTTAACTTTGAATGGGTATCTTGCAAAAGCAAGGAAAGAATTGTTAACTTATTTATGTCAATGCTTGAAAATGAAAGACTGATCTTGCTTATGCTTAGCATTTGAAATATTGTCAGATCTTGCACGGACTCCTTTTTTGCATCCTTAGCTACTTATAACAATGAATTTCATTTAAATTGTTGAATTGTAACCTTCTCTGGGTTTTGAAGTAATTATCAGAATATTTGAAAAGTCATTTTATGAAGCCATTTAATAGGAATTTAAGCAAATTTTAAGGAGGATTTAATAATTACTTTGGCAATGCGTATGCAAACACTCACTCACCTGAAAATAGACTAGTTCAAGAAGGTATCTGCAGTGCTGAGGACTCTATTTGAATTTTGAAAGATACTTCCTAACTGAAAACTGCACACTTTGATAAGGTTCTCTTTTGATAAATATTTGCTGTTTAAAAGACTACTTTGATATTCAAAGGACTTTACAAAAGCACTATGACTGCTTGGACTCATTTGAAAGAGAATTTCAAATCCTGTAAAATGATCACACTCAAAACCTTGAAGCTGTATCTTGAAAAATGAAATGATTGTAAGAAAGGAGCTGAACACTATGTAAGCAGGGAGGGGTCCATGGGATACATATTAGCAGGCTCCAACCCCCCCCTAGAACCAAGACCTCTCAGCATCTTCACCATGGAGTCCTTCATTTACCCAGTATTTCATATTACACACACACACACACACACACACACACACACACTTCCTTGGCTTGGTACAGTCCCTCCCAACCCAGGTACACTTCTCCCTCTGGCCAGGTTGAATCCCTCCTGCAGCCAGGAAGTGGCCACCATATATTTGACTGGCCCCACATGGAGCACTTTGGATTTCTTGGCATGGTTCTAGGAATTCCAAGATTTCCCTGGCATTCGGGAAATACAGTGGATTTGATCGTAAGCCCCTTGGGGTACATGTACTTCCATGGCTGCGGTAGCCATCCTGGGAGCCACCCATTTGAGTCGCTCCCCACACACTCCACCTGTGTGTGTGTTCCATGGCAGAGCCATGCGGCACCCAGTCCCATCAGCTTGCTTGTTTCAAAGCACCCAGTGACTTTCCCAAGGCCACCCAGGGATGGCAACAACTGGATTTGAAACCTGGCCATCCAAGTCCAATACCTCATCAATTGGGCTACATTGACTCCTGATTTTTGCTTTATACCTTTTTGAGGCAATTACAACAGGTTGTTGATTTTTACATTCCATCAACCCTTGTGTAATGCAAAACATCTACGGTCCAATTCACTGGGCCATGCAGTCTGCTTTCTCTGTAGCTGCTCCAATGACACACAACAGCCATCAACCCATATTTGAGAAACACATTTTAAAGTAGATGGACACAAAGTTCACAGGAGAGCAACAAAAATTATGGAAAATTTGGAAAAGACAACCTGGCTGGAAAGGCTAAAAATAGGCATGTTAGACTTGCAAAATTATGATTAATGGAGTGTATAACTACCTGCATATGGACATCAGGGGCTTTAAGAAGAGCACAGAAACCATTATGCACATTAATCAACATGGACAGGGTGAGAATTAATGGATGAAATGTGGGTTAAATGCAAGAGAAACTTTATATTTCAGTCATACACCATTATGCCATGGGAAGATGTGATATCAACACTGGAGCAATTTTGATCTTAACATCCATGTACGGTACTAAGAATGGACTATGACAACAGCTCCCATAATTTTGATTGTATAAGCCTATCTTGAGACTTAAATAGAATTCTGTGGCTGGTTTTAGACGAGCAGCCGGGGAAGCGCATTCTGAATGAACTGGTAGGAGAAGCCGCGTGGGGTGTGTTTACATGCACCGGAAGTGGCTCCCTGCCATAGGAATCGGCGCTGCACATGGTCTCCCACGACCTCTTTGAAGATGCATTCTGGAAAGGTTTCCAGAATGTGTCTTTAAAGAGTCCATGCGAAGCGACGTGCACCACCAATTCGTATAGCGGGCGGCCACTTTTGGTGCATGTAAATGCACCCTGCGCAGCTTCTCCTAGTGGCATGATAGAGAATGCGCTTCCCTGGCCACTTGTCTAAAAGTGGCCTGTGTCCCTAGACAGCAAAAGACATGCAAAGTATATCAAAATATCAATCAGATTGCAGCCCGATCCACAGATGGCATTTAGTGTTCCAACAGCTAAATACCATTTGGTGTTCCAACCCACAAAACAGGCACTTCTGTTTCCAATTGCCTACAACAAATAGGGAACTTTTCCATAGATATTCTAAAGGCTGATGGAGAACTACTCCATTTAAATGTTCCCTAATCAAAGTCAAGCTAGTCACTAAACTTTACTTTTTTTGATTCTGTTGGAGAAATAACCACATTATAGGTTGTCACTTAACTTCCTTATTGCATCTCCCTTTTTGTTTGGAAGTAAGAAACATTCAGGCTTGTGGAGTGCACAGTGGCCCAGATTTTATTCATGAAAACTCATATGAGTGAGATTTTGTTTGCAGGAATGTTACTGGAGAGAGATCTTAGTGTCTGGGTGCTCTGCTGGGAAGCTCTTGCTATTATTCCCATGAGTAGCTTACCAAATATTGTTGAGGTTTGTGTGTAATTTAAGCATGGAAAATAGGATCCATCCTATTCACTAGGGATGTGCGAGTGCAAACACAGTTTGGGGGTTCGGGTCGAACTTGGGGTGTTTGACCTGTCCAAAACCCCCCCAAACCCGAACTGCCCCCTGCCCAAACAAAGTTTGGATTCTGAACCTGTTCGGGGGGGGCAGGGGGGAACCTGGTTTCCCCTCCCTCCAGGCTGTGCGGGTGGAAGGGGCACCAGTGCTCACCTTCCCCCCCACCCTGCACAGCCTACTAAATTTAAAAAAAAAACAAAAAAAAAACAAAAAAACACCCCAGTGACCCCCCTACCTAGTGGTGCTGGGGCTCCGGCCCCGGGTCCCGCAGTGGCAGTGGATCCAGATCCAGCGGTGCTGTGGAGCACATCAGGCCTCTACTAGGCCTTCTGGGTCAGGTGACTAGGTCAGGTGACCCTCAAGGCCTAGTAGAGGCCTGAAGCGCTCCAGTGCCACCACCGGAGTCAGCCCGCTGCCGCCGCCAGATCCAGGGCCAGAGCCTGACCTACCTGGTGGTGCTGGGGCTCCAGACCTCGGTCTGGCGGTGGCGGCAGGGCCGGCTCTGGCAGTGGCAGCGGAGCGCTTCAGGCCTCTACTAGGCCTTCCAGGTCATCTGACCCAGAAGACCTAGTAGAGGCCTGAAGCACTCCGCAGTGCCACTGGAGCTGGACCCACTGCCATCGCCGTGGGACCCAGGGTCAGAGCCCTAGTGCCACTAGGTAGGGGGGTACCTCGGGTGGGGGGTTTAAAAAAAAAATTAGTAGGCTGCGCAGGGTGGGGGGGGAGGTGAGCTCCGGCACCCCTTCCACCTGCACAGCCTAGAAGGAGGGGAAACCAGGTTCCCCCCTCTTCCCCCTGCCCCCCGCCCGAACAGGTTTAGCCCTCCTGAATGAGTTCAGGCTGAACCATCGAACCCCAAATGGTTTCGGGGGGCCCAAATCCCAAACGGGCTGAACCCTGAGCCTCCGGGTGTTTGCACACCCCTACTATTCACAATATTTAAGTCATCCAGTCAGGAAACAAAAGCAATCCCAGTGAGCTGCGTGTGATTCGGCCTCCCTTGTCTTTTCTCAATTTTAAGCCCCTTGGGGTAGGAACCCCTCTCTAATTATGATTGTGCAGCACCAGGTACATTGTTTGCACAATATAGAAATAATAATAATAATAATAATAACAGCAACATGAATAACAAATATTCACAGCAACCATTTTTCAAAGGATTCTATGGCTAAACATTGGACACACAATATAATGCATTGTTCATTTTGAATAATCACAACCTGTTCATAGCTAGTTCACCAACACATAAAAAGTTGTACGTTAAATACATTTATTAGAGTGAATTCTCAGTCCAGGAATCATGAGAATCCAATAACATTCCCTTGTAATATAGTATCAAAAACATATCAATTTAAAACAGGAGTTAAGACTCTTACAAATTCAATCATGCTTCAAAAAGTATGGAAATTTTAAGTTAAGGGTTCTGCCATAACGTACGCACTATGTAAGCAGTAAAGACATTGTAGTTTCCCATGAGGGGTGCAGCCACACAAGGAAGGGCGGCCCCAATCCTCACCCACTTCAAAGTGTGGCAGCTGGGCAATTGCAGCTGCCACACTTTGGACCAGCAGCCACACGAGGAGTCACACTTTGGGCAGACTTATCCCACTTTGGGCAACTTTAGGTGAAAACAGACATGTGTCAGGCTCCGGGGTACGGAGCCGTGGGGGAAATCAAGGAGGGAGAAGGAAGGCCAGGATTACCAGGTTCCAGGGGACGGACTTGGGGAGAGGGGAACAACGAGGGAGGAATCTAGGCCCAGGCACAGGGGGGGAAAAGGTGGCCCCAAGGCGACCCTCTGAAACCTCTCAGTCGCTCTCTTGCACCCGAGAGATTCTGTACTCCGCAGCGTTACCAGGCACCCTGGGCTAAGAAGGTACGCGACTCATCATCGAGGTCAGGGTCCGGAGCCAAGGGAGGAACCCACCACAGGGATGTTGGCGGGGTAACCACTACCCTGGAAGCAGGGGGGGAAACTAAGCATAAGCTCACA
>QEPC01003937.1:121039-152519 GCA_003113815.1 Sphenodon punctatus
ACACACAAGACAGGGGAAAACAAGCAAGCAAGGGGGCATGCACACAACAGGGGAGACAACACAGTCTTACCACACGCAGAGGGGAAAACCCGCAGGAATCTCACACACCACAGACAGCACAAGTACTTTCTCAATCCCCCTAGACAAGACTGGGAAGGGGGTAAGAGACATCGCTCCACCAGCTTCCTGTGGCCACACCAAGGCTTAAATGCTTCCTGTGGCCAATCAGGAAGCTGGGAGGCAGGGCTAAGGTAATTGGCTACAGCTGGGAAGGGGCATGACACACAGGGAGCAAGCACACAAGGGAAACAGAGGGAGGACAATCCAACACCCTCACAAGCCCACCAGGTGGTGCAGAGCACTGGACAGCCTCTCCAGCACCCCAGGGGCCATGGGTTCAAGGCTGGGCTGTGACAACATGATGCTAACTCTGCTTTAACACTGTTTTAATATTTCTTATGCATGTTGCAGGGCTGTATTGGTGCCCTATGCAGCCCTGTAACGTGAATAAGAAATGTTAAAGTGGTGTTAAAGTAGAGTTAGTCTCATGTCTGTTTTCAGCCCTTGTTACAGCTTATGTCCCCAGCCTTTTTCCAAGGATGCAGGGCATAGCAAGGTTGCCCAAAGCAAGGTAAGGCTTGCCCAAAGTGGGCTGAGCATCTGGCAGCCACCAGACACACTAGCCACTGCATCACACGGTGCCATTGCCCAAAGTGTCAGTAAGGCTGCCAAAAGTGGGGTAACATTTCATGTGGCCATACCTATTGTGCTCGCTTACAAGTTAAGCTCCATGCACCAACACTTTGCTTTGGTTTTTTTGCTTTGGTTTTTCTCTTCCTCTGCAGGTTGGGGGCAACACTGAAGCTGGGGACAGCAAGCTCCTCCCTGTCCCAATACTATGGACTTCATGCCTGTCTCCACTCTAGCCAGTGGATTTCTCCTTCATTTATAACTCCCCTTTCAGGAAGAAGTTCAAGTGCATCTGCTTACTACACATGTGATTACAGGTAGGCAAATATTTTTCATAGTATAAAATCATGCATTATATTACTATACAGCACTGGTTATGTTTCTGTCTCTCTCTCTTTTTCTATCAATCTCTCCATCTCCCTATTCTAATGTGAAATGGAAGCGTTACCATCTCTTACCAGTATCTCTCATTCATTTCCTGATGATTTCATAAATTTCCTGTTTTTCCATCAACATCCGGCTTTTTGGACATTTTCCGGAAATTCTCAGTATTTCCTGGTATTTTACAACATTTTACAAGTCATATTGAGACTGACACATTACAATACTTTCTAAGACTTTATGGGAATTTTAAAATGGTTCCCCTCCCCCCAATGAAAACACTCAAAAACTTCATGGAGGAGAAAAATTCCCTTTAAACACCCTTCCTTTGATGAACCAGCCTGCCCTCTAAATCTGCCCCAACGTACCATGCATGCATTGCATTAGTCTGCTATATCACAATCTCCATAGGATAAAATGGAAAATTCTAAGCCTCAGAAATTTTAAACTACACAATGGATTTTCTATATCTAAATTTAGGCAACAACTTCAAAGCACACCTCTACATGTCCACATCATCCTGATAACTTTAATTACATTTATCCTGGTCAAAAGAAAACAGTAGCTAAAAACAGTTCTACCTCCGTTTTTTGGGGGGGAAAACATTGCTCAGTCATTTTTCAACTAATCTGCCTAAAATCTGGACAGTGTCTACCCTCACCAAAGCGATCCTCCGTGCCAAATTTCACACTGATAGGATAAACCATCTTGATTTTATAACGAGTAGAATTTTGGTGGTTTTAACAAAGAGCACAAGTTGCCTTAACTATAGAGCCGCTGCTTCAGCTATGAAATGTAGAGAATTGTTGATTAAACCCAAATGAAACTGTAAGCCCACTTCAGCACAGGCAGAGAACTGCAGGACAGTCCTCCACCATTAAAGTCAATGGGAGTTTGGCCATTAACTTTAATGGGTGGAGGAATGCACTCTTAGAATAATCTAATCTAGCCTAAATCTAATCCAGAACTATCTACAGAAAAGTTTAGGAGGAGTTAAAAATAAAAAAAACAAACAGAGTGGCTGGTTGGCTGGCTGTGAGATCAGTAGCTAAACAGCTTGTCTGTTAGCTGGTGACTGTCTGTTAACTGCTTTGGAATCAGTTGGACTCACAACGATCAAAGAAAAGAATATACAGGTAATAGATAACAAGATTCTGAGAAGAATACACAGCAAAAGACATGCAAGTATATCAAAATATTAATCAGATTGCAACTCCATCCACAGATGGCACTTAGAGTTCCAACCACTAAACACCATTTAGAAGAAGTCAGAAGGAGAACAAATTTGGAGCGTTCTGAACTTGAGTGACTAGAAGCACACATTTGGGTTGGGCTAGACCTGTGATGAGGATGGACTAATAAACAACCAATAAAGAAAGCATCTGAGGAAGAGAAAGCTAGGAAGAACATGAAAAGCAAGGATACACTGCAAGGACGTAGCAAGCAGAAGTTTCAAGTAGACAGCAGAGTTAGAAACCTCAACTGCATAGTGGGCCAAAAAGAGTGGTTAATAATCGTATACATCTCCAACCCCATGAAAATGAGATCAGGAATTGAGGTGTAGTAATACATAAAGAGCACTTTAAATTAAAAGAATGGGCTTGACTACAAACATTATTTTAAAATATCAAGATTACTGAAAACACATTTAATAGAGAGATGCAAGGTAGGAAAATGCCTTTGGTTTGGAATACCATGGTTTGGGCTACTGTGTAAAGTTTTTCCTTTAACATTTGTTCAACATAACTGACGCTAAATCAGTCACTGAGTGTTATATAGTTAGATCAATTTAAACCAGAACATAGCTGTTAGAATCTCTAAACATCTGATTTGTTATCAAGAGGATCAGATGCTTGATGCAGTTTATTAATTTAATCTTCACCGTAGCTGGAACAGAAGTGATGACACCAGAGAGGAAATTAGTTCTCTTTGGAAACACCAAACCATCTCAATTATTTCTTTGTGAATAAAATGCTGTCATGACTAAAAGAGGAAGCTGCTCTGCTTACTTCAAAATAGCACTTGTAAGACACAAACATGCCAATACAAAATGTGAGAAAACACTTATGACTGGGCTGTGTTTTGATAGCTGTATGTTTTTACAAACATGCATTTTGGAACTCTCCCCTTTGGTTTCAAAAGTCCCATTGCTTTCACTGGGGGTTTTAAGCGAGCAAGGATCAGCTCTCTACAGGCAGAGTACAGAAAAAAGTGAAACAAGGAAGTTGCTCTTTTTTTCAAATAGCTATATAGACAGTCCCAAATTATCACAGAATGATACTATTGCTATTGCTTGTAGCTGTCACAGCAACTCTAAACACACTTTATCCAGGATTTATGTTATCCATCAGTGTTGGAAGGAACTCACTGGCAATTAGTCTCCTGGGTCATGATCTTGTAAACCTCCAATCCTAGATCTTCTGGAGAAATTGGAACAGGTACTAACTAAATGCTTTCTCCTTTTGGAAAATAACACTTTAAAAAATAAATAAATCTGCAGAGCACTCACAGACATAGTGATGAGCATCTGATGAGTCTGCAGTAATATAAATGTATGTCTATAAAAACAGAGTGTCATAATATTTAGCATTCAGTGTATGAATAAGAATACAAGCTGAAAAAAACAGAGGAAACTGTCAAAATAGGAGTACTACAGTACAGAACCAGTGGTGGCTGGTGGGTTTTGAGACTGGTGGGCGAGTTGAACCTACAGTGGGCGGGTTAAACCTAGACCGGTGAGCCTAGGGGCAGAGCCTGGCTAAGGGGCGGAGCCGGGGCAGCAGTAGGCGGAGCCGCGGCAACAGTTAAACCAGTGGCGTAACTTAAACTAGCAGCAAGGAGTTCCCAGGGTTAACATTGGATGGACATTACATTAGTTAACAATAACATTGGGAACTCCTTGCTGCTGCATGAAGCACTGCCACTGAGGGATAGAGAGCCCTCTTACTGGGGTTCGTCCACTCTCTCTTTCCCACTGGGTCCAAATTAACCGTTGCAGGCTAAAAAAATAGATCACGCTTCCATCGCCTACCTTTATCCTGAACCCTTGAATCCTCGATTTTCATGCCCTCCTTGGTCACTTGTCATCTTCTGAAAGTGTAGGCTTTGGGACGAGTCTTCCTTCTGGCTTGGAGAACTGGGAGAACTGAGTAATCTCCCTGTCCTGAGACAAGTCGAATCAGAAGAGAATGAAAGGGAAGAGAAGGACAGGACAGAGACGAAGTAGGAGGGAAAGGGTTTGGTTTTGCACGAGAAGAGGAAGGGGAAAAGATGGGTTCAGTGGGGGACAGGGGAAAGGGATCTCCTTGTTGCCTGAAGCCTTCTCTTCTACCATGCTCCTACCTACTTTCTCCTCTGTTCACAAGGAGAGCAGTTGCAGGCCTGTATAACAATCAAACACGCCCCATCCAAACCAGCATCACTAGTATCTACATTGTATCCTCAGCAGTCAAATACCTGTCCAAATACACAGGCCCTTTTTTAAAAGTTTGGCCAGTTACAGGCCTGTATTGCCATCAAAGCAGTCCCATCCAGGCCAGCAACCCCAGCACCTACACTGTATCCTTGGTAGCCAAATGCCTGTCCAAACACACAGGCTCATTTTTTAAAGTTTTTAAATGTTTGGTCACCATTCTTTTTACTTCAGATTAAGGATTGGGGAAAGAACACAGATTTCATTCACATCAACTTTAAAATAAATAATTTATAAACTGAAAACACAGGCAGAGTAAGGACATTTTCAGACAAGACACTCTCCACCCATGACCCACCCACTATACATGCTGCAGGGCTGCAATGTTGCCCTATGAGTGCCCTGTAATATGTATAGTAGGTGGGCAGTGGGTGGAGAATGTCTTGTCTGAAAGCACCCTAAGACTGTAAGAGACACTGATCTCAGTATATGCTGAGTGATAAGGATTGCCACCATGCAGGATTTCTTTCCCTTAGTCCCACTAAATCATGACTGGAAACATCTGCAGGTGATTGTGGATCACCAGGGGTGGTTTATAGACATCTTCACAAGCAACTCCGTCCGCAGTCACAATGCCCGGATCATGACCATCTCCCCCTTCTATGCCCGGATGTTCCGGGGGGACTTTGCTGACATGGGGATGACCCGGATCGAGGGGGTACCGATGCCCCCCTGTATCCTGGGTGACCCGGCCTATCCCCTCACCCGGTGGCTAATGAAGGTGTACCTGGTCGCCCGCAACCCTGTGGAGGTGCTGTACAATTCCCGCCTGTGTTCCAGCAGGACCGTGGTGGAGCGGGAGTTCGGGGCCCTCAAGCTGCGCTGGAGGAGCCTTGCTCGGTGGCTGGACTATACAGTGGAGACCTCAGCCCTGGTGATCGGTGCCTGATGTGTGCTGCACAACGTGTGAGAGACCAAGGGGGCAGCCCTGGAATACCCCGAGCCCATCCAGCCCCCCAGCCCTGTGCCACTGTATGTGAACGCAGACAACCCAAGGGAGTACCGTTACATCAAGGGCATCCGTGCCGCCCTGGCAAGGCATATCAGCCGGGAGGCCGAGGCGTGAGGGTGATCACCACCCGGTCCACCCCTGTGGTGCCCATGCGGGATCCCAGGGCCAGCCCCTACATGGGAGGCGACCCCAACCCCCCACCCCACCCCTGTCGGCCAGAAACAGTCACAGGAAGCAATACTGTAGGCAAAGTATTTATTTCACCTCCTATGTACAGGTGCACCTGACCCCACCCCTCCACCCCCGCTTGCCCCCACCTCCCATAGTTCCCTCCCTCAAACCACCCTCTCCCTTCTCCCCATCCCCCCCATTTCTGGGGTCGCCCCCTCGAGTGCCCAGTGGTCACCACAGAGTTCTGGGAGCTCGCCTCCCCCCTGCCAACTGTCCATGTACCACAGCAGTGTCCTGGGATGCCTCATGGGCCAGTGGGGCAACCAGCGGTTGGGGGGAGGGAGGGCCCAGGGCCCAGGACCCAGGGGGTCCCCTGAGTGGCTGCACCCTCTGGAGTGCTGGGGGGACCGGGAGGCAGATGCGTGGCCCCTGCAGGTGTGGAGGCAGCTGGGGTGGTTTGGGAGGGGGGGCACCGAGGGGCCTGGTATGGGGCCCTGGGCAGGCAGGGTGCCTGGTGGGGCAGCTGCCATCACATATGCACACATGGTGCCCGCGTGCAGGAGCAGGGAGGTCCCGATGTTGTGGGACCTATCCATTTTGGCCAAGTGTTCCCGCACCATCCCTGTGATGACCCGCTCCAGCCACCCGAGCACTTCCACCAGCCTGCTGTGCTCCCGGCACTCCCGCCTCCGCTCCAGGCCCACCTCGACCTGGAGCCTCATGTCCCGCGCCTCCACCCGCTCCAGGTATCACTCTATGGCTGCCTCCATCTGGCCCACGGCCACTATCATCTGCTCCCCCTGTTCTGCCAAGGTCCAGACAATGTCCTCTGCTTGGTCCTCCCTCCGACGGTGGACCTGTGCCCAGTACTCACTCATGCGCTGTGCTGAGGGTATGGGCCCGGGTGACTGTGGCTGTTCGGGCTGCCCTGTAGGGTAAATGAAGGTGACTCACCTGCCGCTCTGGGCAGCCGCCCCCGGCCCTAGGATGGGCCTGGGTCTCTGTGGTCCCCCAGGGGTGTCACCCAGCCCTTTCCTCCCCCCCTCCCCAATGCCCTGGCCCCTCTCACCGGCTCCGCATGTCCCGGGTGCCCCTCCCATCCCCCCCGGGAGCCCCCCACCTGGCCCATGTGCCTCCCCTGGTTCCTCCTCCCACTGCCTGGACTCCTCAGCGCCAGCCTCCTCAGCCGCCTGGGTCTGGTGCTGGGTTGTCCTGTGCCCTGTGAGCGAATAGGGGGTGGTTGGTGTAGGGGTGGCTGGGTGGGGCCCCCATTCCACCTTGTCTGGGGGGGCGGGGTTACCCCCAGCCTGTGCATCCCCCCGTTCCCCTGCCCCTGGGCCTCCAGTCCCTCTCCCCTCCCAGCCCCTCGCTTATCCTCTATGTCTGTCCCCCATTCCTCCAAGGCCGGCCCCTCTGTGTTGGTGTGCTCCCCCTGGGACCACTAGCTGAGGGTGATGAGGGTGCTGGCCTCGGACTCTGCCTGTCCGGCCTGGGTCTGGGGACTCTCCGGGCTGCTGTCTGGCAGGGGCCTGCAGGTGTCAGAGGTCCCAGGGCGTTCCTCCTGTGGGTCCGGGGTCCTGAAGCATGTGCCTTCCTGGGGGGCCAGTGAGTGGAGGGGGTACCTCAGCCCCGTTCCCTGTCCTGGACCACGGCACTCCCCGCAAGGCATGGGGTGACAATTGAGCCCTCCATATGCAGTATGTGGTCCAGGGCATCATAAAAGGGGATGGTCTGGGCTTCATGTCCGAACCACCGATTGTTGTCCCGTATGGCCTCGTACCGCCTCTTCAGCTCCTTGGCCTTTGAGCGGCACTGTGCCACAGTCTGGTGGTGCCCTGCCACCTCCATTTCNTATGACCTTGTACCCCCTCTTCAGCTCCTTGGCCTTTGAGCGGCACTGGGCCACAGTCCGGTGGTGCCCCGCTGCCCCCATTTCCCACACTATGTCCTTGTAGACATGCTTGTTTCACTGGTTGAGCGCAAGCTCGAGCTGGTACTCCAGGGTCCTCCAGATCTGGATGAAGTCCCAGGTCTCCTGCAACCCCCACTGGCCCCCTCAGTGGTAGGGCCTTCACCCCCATCCCCCCTGTGGGTCCTCCTCCTCCACCTCCTCTTCCTCTGCCTCCTCCTCTGCCTGGACTGGGCCGATGTCCTCTGGGGGCTCATCCACCTGGGCCTGTTTCCGTGTCTGCGGGACACAGGGGGGGTTATGGTTGGGTGCGGTTCTGCCCCCTCCATCCTGAGGCCCATCCCCTTTCGGCCCTTCCCTGACAGGTGCCCAGCTGGGCCCCCTGCCCCCCCTTGGTGCCCCTGTGCCACCTGTTCCCCTCCCCTTGGTTCCCCTTACCCATTTCCGGGGTGCCTCCTCCCCCGGTCTGGCTGATGTCCCCAGGGTGGTCTGTCCTGGCTACTGCTGCTGCTGCTGTTGTCCCTCCACCTCCTCCATCCGCAGTATGACCACCGCCTCCCCCTCCTCCACCTGTGCTTCCTCCACCACCACCACTGCCTCCTCCTCCTCCTCCCTCGCTCTCTCTCCCACTGCTCTCCTCCGCCTCCCTCCTCACTCCATACTGCCATGTTTCCCTGCTGCGGATTGCCCTTTAAATCTCCCTCCGGTGCCTGTGTTGTTGCTGGTTGCCTGGCAGAGATACTGCATGCTTTGTGGAGATCATTTTTGTTGATTCCGGCCGGTGATTGCCATCCAGACGTTACTTTTTGTTGTTTCCCGCTTGGAATCTCTTTGACCATGCTTTCGGAGATGGTCCAGCGTGGAGTTCCGGAAGCATGGTTGATAGTGACTCCATGTGGGTATTGACCATAGTGAATATCTGGCAGCCACCGAACAGACATTCAGGGTGTTTTGGCCCTGCCACAGGATTGACCATGGTTCACTGTGGTTGAGTGTGATCTCGTAACGTCTGAAATACTGGTTCGGAGCACTTTGGCCCCGCTTCAGGATTGACCGTGGTTCACTGTGGTTGACTGTGATCTCATAACGTCTGAAAATACCCTCAGTGAAAGGCTAAAGTGTACAGCTAATTGTACAGCATGTCACAGGTCGTAGGAAAGGAATAGAGCAGAAAGAAAAATGGATTTGATGGTCAATTCTGAAACATGAACACTTTAAATCTATGATGGATTTTATCCATAATTAGGATGGAAAGTAAATCTCAGACCTAATAGACCCTATAAGGAATCCCTATCTCTCGGCTGGGCACCTACTGGGCACCCCAGTTAATCCAGGTTGCTTTCAGCAAACAACATGGCTAAAAGATGTCACCTGTTTTAAAGGCTATGGCTTCTTTTGCCATACCATTCCCCATTTAACAAAACACTCACTACTTGGGGTCAAAGAACCCACTTTATATATATTAAAATTAAATAGTTTTAAAACATTGGCAGAATTTAACACCAGAATTTAGAACCATCAAAACATGGATGGGCATACTATTATTATTATTAACAAACATTTATATAGCGCCAACAGTGTACCTGGCACTTTACAAAGTAATAAAATAGACACGGTCCCTGCCCCTAGGGCTTACAATCTGAGAGACAGGAGCTGGGGGAGATACATAAGAAGGGGAACAGAAGGAGAGACAAGGGGTCTAACATTCATGAAGATGCGAGGTCTCAAGTGCACGTACTTGGGCATATAATCAATGTCTGGGCATATAGCCAACAAGTATGTAAACAAGATAACCAAAGAACATTTTTAATAAACATCTTTTTGCACTGAAATAATGACACAAAAACTGACTATTTTAACCTATCTTTTAGCAATTCAAGGGCTGAATTACTTTTCAGGTCTATTTTTCTGGCCTCACAAATCTGAGGTAGTGCTTGGGAAGTGCTGGCTAACAACCTGGGGGAAAAGGCAAACGAGTATCAGCCTTTGGCCTTGCTCACACTGCCATGCCTCAATCATCCACCAGATCCAATTACCTAAGTGCGGGTCACTGTGACCAAGTATGCCACAATAGCAGGAAATGATTGCCAGCTGTCCCACCACTGTGCCCAGGGTGAACCCTCTGAAGTAGGGGTGGGAATTTTGGTTCCCCCGGTATCTGAAACTACCGGTATTTTGCTGTACCGGCAGTTTCGGATTAACCCGGTAATCTGGGATCCCGGTACCAGTTCCCCATGCCGGATTTTTTTAAATTGCGGCCATTTAAATGAATGGCCGCAATGTAAAAAAAAAAAAAACCACTCACTTTCCCTCCCCCATCCAGGCTGCGTGGGTGGAAGGGGGGGACCCACCCACCCACCCTGGTTTTTAAAAAAAAATTAACCCGAAGTCCGGTGGTGACCCGGAACCCGCACCAGCAGCAGCCAGGGTGATCCCTGGGGTGGGGGGTGGTTTAACCCCCACCCCAGGGATCTCCCTACCCCCCCCAGATCACCTTACTTGTCCTCTGGGCAGCAGCAGCAGGGCGCGGGTCTGGGCGGCTTCAGTGCTAGTAACTGACTTCCCTTCAGCCCTTCAATAGGCCTTCCGGAGAACTTCCGGGTTACCCCAGAAGGCCTAGCAATCTGGGTGGGGGGGTAGGGCAATCCCTGGGGTGGGGGGGTGTTAAACCACCCCTCCCACCCCAGGGATCACCTACTACCTGCTGATACGGGCTCTGGGTCGCCACCGCAAGCACGACAGTGGCCCGGAGTCCACACTAGCAGCCGGACTTTGGGATAATTTTTTTTTTACATCCAGGCTGGGCAGGGTGGGTGGGGGTGTCCCACCTTCCACCCCGTGCAGCCTGGGGGGAGGGGGGAGGTATGGGGGGGTTCATTGATTTCAATGGGGACAGTTCCCCATTGAAATCAATGGGGGGGAAAACGGTACTGGTATACCGGTTTTAATCCAGTAAACCAGTTTTTTGTAAACCGGTAACCAGTAAAACTGGTAACCATTTTTTTGCCCCAAGTCCCACCCCTACTCTGGAGTGCAGTTTCAGCTCATATTGCAGTGTGTGTGTGTGTGTTGGGAGTGGGGGGAAGGAAATCAAGGTTCTAACCCCAACCAGACCTGAATTCCTGAAATTCCGTGAGAGCCCTCCTATTTGCTGCTCAAGTGGCAGGGACTAATGAACCCAGGACCAGAACAATATTTTTTTTGTTCTGAAATGCCTCTACCATACCTCTCAAGTGTCCTGGAATTTCCAGGGCATCCCCTGAATTAACGCCTCTTTTGTTATCTGTCTGGCAGTTCTGGAAAACTGCTGCAGTGTCTCTAGGAAGGGAGGCGTGAAAGACAGCAACTTGCAACCCATCAAAGGGAGAAATTGGGGATTTTAAAGCAGTCATGTCCTGGAAAATCCAGGACACTTGAGAAGTATGACCTCTACCTAAATATAGGCAGCAACAATGATGGGAAAGAATTAAACGTTAAATCCTGTATTAAATCCCACATCACACCAGATAACATCCAGGATTGTGGTCACTACTCTGCACACGTCATTGATCACGAATAAACACACCAATGCCTAACACACACACCCCTGCAGCTTCCCTTCAAACAGCATATGTTCCCTCCAGAAATTAACCCCACTGAAGTCCTTCAGGAATGAATCACCTGCAAACCACTCTACAAATCACCTGCAATGCCAGAGATAAAAGAGAGCATTTAAGTGAAAAATAAGAAAACAGCATATTCAGATCAGTTCTGTACAGTGGTGGTTCTTAGTTCAGGGCTGTTGGGCAGTGCCCCACAAGCCCTGACTGTGCTGCTGCTGAATATTGGGGGAGGGGGGGAATATGGTTTTTTTATGCCTGACTTTTCCTCCCACAAGGGGCAGGGGGCTTAGCTCAGAATTGGCGCGACTCTGACACTGACAAGTTGCTTGTTGGCACAACTCCGGCACTGACAAGTTGCTTATTATCAGTGACCCGATCTGTGGCTGCCTGCAGCCTCACTGCAGCACCACTGGGGGGAGGAATCTCCTTGCTGCTGTTGATGGTCAATCTCGCTGTGCGCACAGCACACACATGCACAGAGGAACATGCTGAAGGAACAGGCTTTCCCCAACTTTCGGGGGGAGGAGGCAGGAGCCACGCACAAGTACGTTGGTATGCATTAGCAATTTGGGCATGGTGGGCGGGTCAGGTGTCTGCAGGGGAGGAGCTCCCAGCAACACCGAGAACACACGTGATGTGCGTTGGAGTCAGCAAGGCAGAGTGACGAATATTCAGAGGAACCCAGTGGCCAGGACCCATTGCAGGTCCAAACTGGGGCCCTGCCGGCCTGGCCCACATGGGGAGGAGGGGCCTGCCTGACTCTGAAATCTTTGCAAGTGAGCATGTGCGAGAGGGCAATGGTCTTATAGTCCTGTTTCTTTCTCTCTCACACATGCTCACTTTTATTTTTGGGGTGGGTAGGGAGGAGGCGCTTGTGAGGATTCCTTTAGGAATCATCCAGCAAAAAAATAATAATAATAATTTTTGGGCGATACAGCCATCGCCCTGGCCAACCTTTGGCCAGAAAAAAAACGCAGATAGTCTGGGAGCAACTGTGCAGCCACTGGGGGGATGGGAAGGATCTGTGTGTGATTGATAGAGTGACCGGAGGCGGGAGGAGGGACTCTGGACTGGGAGGGAGCCAACCAGGCAGGCCTTAGCAATGCAAAGCAAACCCAGGTGTGTGGCTGCCAGCAACTGGTGGTTACAAGCAATTTGCAAATTGCAGACAAACAGCCCAGCCCAGCTAACAGCCTATCCTCCCAGCTCCCACATCCCATCCCCCACCAGCACATGTGACACTGCTGCAGCTGAACCTAGTCCAGGGTGGGTCCAGCCCAGGCACTGCAGGGGGCAAGTTTTCCTTATTAAGGTAAGGCCTTACTAAGCTGGTTTGTGGCCTGGAGTGCTAAAACTGGCCTCCTGAGATTTTATTGGGGTGCTTTTCCATCCTGGATTCTGCCGCTCTCGACTCCTACAGGGTGAGTGTTGTACTAGGTTCTAATTTAAGTACCTGATGTCTCGTGATTTTATCAGGGAGGTGCTTTGTGAATGTAAATACTAAGGCACTGCAGCTATTGACTCTTGATTCTGGGGTTCATCAGGGTACTTTGTGATTGTGAGGTGGGGGAGCTACTGTGTCTGCTAGCCATGTGCTTCACTGCCCCTGTCCTGAAGTATTTTCAGACTCTGCTGCGTCTGTGTGTTGGGGGGACCCCGGAAATCCCTGCTTCAAGGAACTGGTCAGTCACTCCCTGCCCCCCCTCCCATTCAGGAGTCCTACTCCTTTTGATTGGGTACACAAGTCCCCTCCTAGGCTGGGTAAATTCTGGACCAGTTGCACTACAGGCCTGCCTGAGGACATTTGGGGATAAGAAAGGATCTGGGATTTTGGCCCGCCTCCCCTGAAAGAGCCCTCTCCCTTCCCTGTTTTAGTTTGTACTCTACCCCAGCAGCTAGTTCCCCTAGAGGGGAATGGGTAGAACTGCTTGCCAGTGCCACCTAATAATATGTATATTTTCCCAGGTCACTTATGAAAACTTCATGTTACAGGTCCTGCATTGGTGCCAACACAGGCCCTGCACCATGTATTTTTCATAAGTGACCTGGAAAAATGTACATATAGGTGGTATGGCAACCCTAGGAACGGGTGGAGTGAGTCATGGTGGCTTGGCTTTCAAGATTAGCGGAGGAAAGCTTTGGTGAAAACTTTCTGGAGTGATTTTCTGACTGTTGCTTTTCTTCCAGTGAAAGAAACCATTAGAGAACCAGCAGCCTCCTCTTCTCTGGAGACCCCACTCTGACATTACAGGCCTCAGTCCACCACAAGGCACCAATCACATAGGGTAAGGTCGGGGTCATAAACATGTTATGGTGAGAGAGAGAGAGAGATCCCTCTTAAGTTCAGATGTGCTTTATGTCCCTGAAAATAGCAGGGGACATAAAGCACACCTGAACTTGAGATGGATCTCTCACACACACATGAGCATGCACATGCACACATACACACCGAACTAGAGTAGGCAGCATTGTCTATAGATCTGTTGACGCCTGTGCAGATATCCTAAAATATTCAGGTCATCATCATTTTATTTATACGGTTAACCAAAAGGTCATTGCCGCAACCATACAAAATAAATTATATATATATATATATATATATATATATATATATATATATATATATACAGAATAAAAATACAAAAAAGAATACATGAGTACGTAAGTACAAATACATCAAAACAGCCAAATATACCTATGTAGCCAAAGGCAAATACCACAGGCGGGGAACAATTGGAGGCCAGTCAGACAATATATGCCGGCTAGACTGCGATTTCTATTTACTAGTTCCTTACCATATCAGTGTTACCCATTCGCTAAGTCAACGGCCTGTAAGATACCTAGAAAATACCATATATGGAATACCTGGCTCTTTCACAGAAGTTGCTTTGGGGGAACTTATCCCCTAGGGCGTTCTAGATGTCTCCTGGTCAGGGGTGTGTATATATATTCATAAAGTCAGAGTACTGACGAATACTAACAGTGCTGGGCCTTCCTTATAGGTCCTTAGGGAACTCTGGATCTCAATACTTGGCAAACACTTGGCTATACTATCCTCAGGTAGGCAGGTACACCAGACAGGGGCTTATTCCAGAGCCAATCAAGCATCCTTCTGTCCCAGTCGAGCTTCCCTTAAACGTGCGAAAAGCAGGCAAAACTTTTGAAACTGCTCTTGATATTTCAGTATCTGTGCAGTGCAGCAATTTCATTACCACATGCCCAGGATCTGCATCCCTGCCAATATATTTACTCGTTAATAATTGCCTAGGGCCATCCAGGACTGGGCAGCGCAGAAGGACATGGCTAGCAGTATNCCTAGGGCCATCCAGGACTGGGCAGCTCAGAAGGACATGGCTAGCAGTATCGATCCCTGGCCCTTTACACAACTGGCATAGCCTCTCGGCCTTGGGGATGCCTTTGTAGCGGCCCTCCACCAAGGCAGATGGATGAGCATTGCAACGGAAGAGTGTGAAGATCCGTCGTTGTTCATGGTTCTGCCAGTTAAATAAATAGCTGGGCCCCCTATCGCGCTGACTAGCCAACGGATAGTCTGGTGCTACTCTCTGGTAAGTTAACAAGGCCACCTCATCCTGCATCTCCTGATCTATCAGCCTTCATTTGATGATAGATAGTGCTCCCTTATATCCCAGGTGCCCAAGAGCTACTCTAGAGAATCCCAATAGTTGGACTTTGGTTTCCACCTGGTTTGCCCATGTCCTGTGAAGCCCTGCCTCATGGATGACCAGGAGGGAGTCATCCTCGGGGAAAAAGGGCCACCCTCAGCCAAAAACTCATGATTAATGTGAGTGCCCGGAGTCTTATAGTGCAACTCACCGTTTCCTGCCTGAGAATAACCAAGGGGTGCCTCTAGGTACACCCAAAATAGACCGTAGGGTCCAGCTCTGAATAGGCTCCAAACGATCTAGGGAGGGAAGACCCCATACAGGGATAGCATTTAAGCCCTGGGTAATGACTTTAGCCCTTAGACGTTTTAAGGCTGGTAGCACTAATCTCCCTCCCTGGGTGTAAAAGAAGCTGAGGATAGCTGCCGAGGTCCTTCTTGCTTGTGCTATCACTGCACTAAGGTGGGGCTTCCAACTCCTATTAGAGGACAAGATGACTCCCAGGTACTTGAACTGGCTAACTTGCTCAATGGGATTTCTCCCAATTAGCCAGCGATGTTTCCTACTTCTCCATTTCCTCCCCACTACCATAACTTTGGTTTTGTTAAAGTTAATTTTTAGTCCTTCCCTCTTACAATAGTCTTCAAACCTCTGCATTAGGCATCTCAGTCCTACCAGAGATTGAGAGAGCAGGACTGTGTCGTCGGCATACATTAAAGCTGGAACTTCCCTTGTGCCAATGCGAGGGGCGTGGAAATCTGCATTCCTCAAGTAGGGGACCACGTCATTTAAGAACAGGTTGAATAATGCGGGAACCAGTAGGCACCCTTGCCTGACCCCTCTTCCCACAGGGACATCTTCTGAGAGCCTATGGCCTGAACGGATACAGATTTTGTTATTACTGTGTAATTTAACGAGTAGGAAGAGCAACCAGTGGTCAATATTAGTGCCACTCAGCTTAATCCATAGTTTCTCTCTATCTATTGAATCGAAAGGCATAGATAGGTCTATGAAGCATAGATACAATTTCCCTTGATGTGTAGCATACTTGTCCATAAAATGGGACAGGACAAAAATATGGTCTATCGTCAATTTCCCACCCTGGAACCCAACCTGTTCTGGTTCGATTATATGATTCTCGTCCAGCCAGGCTCTCAGTTTCCTCAACAGGTATCCAGTGTACAATTTCCCAGTGGTGCTCAGGAGGCATATAGGTCTATAATTCCCAGGTAGAGAGGGGTCCCCTTTCTTAAATATTGGAACAACTATCCCGTTCAGCCATGAATTTATAGCGGAAAAGAGGGGCGCTAGTAAACCAGCCCACCATTCAGGGTCAGATTTCAGGGGGAACGTAATCTTCCCCAGGAGACTTCCCTACCTTCAGCTTTTTTATTAAGGTCACAATATCATCCCCAGCAATGGGGGCCCACTCTGGCAAGTTATCCCAAGCTGGTAATGCAACTGCCCTCCCCCCCTGCCCCCCCACTAGGGGCAAAAAGTACCCCAGTGTAAAATTCTACCCACGTGTCACTGGGAATTTGTGGATTACTAACCCGGGGCCTGCCCCTATGGACAAGGTCCCAGAACAGTTTTGATTTGTTCTGTAGTGCCGCATCTAGCGGTTGCACCCACCTCTGGTTCTGGTGTTCTACCCGTAGCTTTGCAATTAATGAACGGTAATTTCTTCACATAGCCAGCAGATCTTGCCTCATTACTAAGGAAGGGCTTTTCCTTACCCTTTTGGCTAAACATCTCAATTTCCTCCTCATCATTTTGCATTCCCTGTTGAACCAAGAGGGAGGTCTTATCTTCCCAGAGGTCTCTGTCTTCCTGACTACTAAATAGGGGCGCAGCAGAGCCATCAAACTTTCAAAATCCCCTAAGAGGTCCTTCTCTAAGGCCTTCTTCCTCAGTTCCCTCACTTCAGAGAGTTGCACGAATCCTGCAAATGCAGCTTTAAGCTCCTCAGACCATCTTACTCTTACCAGGTCTGACCCTTCCTCCTCAGTTACCTGCTTGGTATTAAGTTCTCTTAGGGGATCAATCATCGAAAGGGAAAGTGGAAAATGGCCCGTCTCATACCTGGGGAGAACTTGCAGCTCGTGGATGTTTGGAAGGAAAAATTCTGAAAGCAGGAAATAGTCAATTACACTGGAGCCGTGTATTGAATGGTAAGTAAAATTCCCCGTCCGCTCTCCCTGGACACGACCATTTAGCACCGTGAGTCCAAAGTCGGCCATGAACTGTTTCAGGGAGTTGGCCCCTGGGCTAATCACGCAGTCCCTTGAAACCCGGGTGCCCAGAAAGCACCCTGAGTCTTCGAGTCTTAAGGACTCTTCTAACTGACCCAGGTTGCCCAGTCTGGTATTGAGGTCACCCCCAACCAGAAGAACAGCCCCCGGGTAAAGATTGCAAGCTTCTTGTAGATGCCGACTAACTTCGGTCCAGTAATCCGGAAGAAAGAAGGGAGAAGAAGATGGCGGGAGATAGCAATTACCCAGCAAGATCTCCAACCCTGAGGAGAATAGACAGTAATATAAAGCGAAATAAGAACCCAGGGAGGCACAAAGCTTGACTGTCACTTGGAGTTTGGATGCAATTAAGAGGGCCAAACCCCCACTTGGCCTACCAGCTCCTGCACTTAAGGTTGCTGGTAAACTAAATACCATAAATCCTATACAGGTTTGAGCCTTTAAGGCCCAAGTTTCCTGCAATAATACAACATCATATTCTACCAAAGAGGGGAGAAAATCTGGATCTAAGAGGCGGGATCTCCAGCCAGCAATATTCCAGCTTAGGAATATTAGGGCCGGGAAGCCTCTATTGGTCTGTCATTGGGTCTGTCGGGATTGTGACATGCTTGACTGGGACAGACCTATATCTCTAACGTCTTGGGCGGAGCACTCTCGAGGCCCCTGTGAGCTTATCAGAGGGGGAACAGAAGCAGGGGGGCATGATCTGCCCCCACCGCTCTCCCTGTCCCTCCCTATTTTCAGCCTCTGCTTCCATGGCTATAGAAATAGGAGAGGTCGCCCTTAATGGTGATACATCTATAGCCAAACTAACCTTAGGGCCCCTGTTCAAGTCCAATAGAGCTAAATTGCCCCTGTCCTCAACCCCTCCATCCAATTCAATAAGGGAGGAGGATATTGGGGGGCGGAAAGGAACAATGAGTTTTTTAATCCTTGTTCCCGATCCCTTACCTCTATCATAGCCATGCAAGGAGCATAGTGACCTCCTGTAGGATTTAAACTCATCCAACTTCTTAGTAAATTGTCCCAGTTTGTGCAAAAGATCTTCCTGCCCCACTCGTAGGGCCCCCTGGGTGTCTACCGATTTTCTAATCCTGGTATCAGATGGAGCAGAGAGGGGTTGGTCAATCTCCATTGATCCGCCTCCCACATGGCCCTCCTGTATGGCTAGCAGGGGATCTAGATCTAAGTTTTCCCGGATAGGTTGCCGTAATGATGTATGCCCAGCACCGGTGGGCTGCCTCACCCTAGGCACAGCTGATGGTGCTATACCTATGTCTCCAACTATATTGCCCCCTACAGGGCCTATAGGATTATAGCTGTCCCTCGAGTGAGCCCCCGCCACAGGCACTAAGGCCTGGGATCTGGGCAAAGTCCGGCCCATTACACCCTTATCCGTAGCTGGATTATCTCCCACCAAGCCATCACAGACTCTAGAATGAAGGGTATGATTGAGGAGGGAGCTTCTCGGACTGAGTAATTTAGTTTTGTCCGAGCCAGAAGCAAGAGGCATCGCTGCTTCGAGCCCCCTCTCCGGCTGATGGCCACCCCTATTTATTACTGAGAAGTGCTCTGAATCGACCATCACTACTCTAGAGACAAACTGAATTTACTCTCAGGATCTCTGATTTCCCTACTATTCGGGGGATCCAGTCCAGGGAGTCAAAAAGTACTTTAACGACTTGACAATTCTTTTGACTGTCCATAATAACTATCGCAATAATATTTTGGCTAGTGATGGGCTTGTGGATCAGCACCCGCAGATGTTCTGCAATGTCCAATGGAATATTCCATGGAGGCAGAAAACCACCTGCCAGGGGGCAAATGGTAAAGACCAGGGCTTTTGGTGATAACATAAAAGGGACAATATTCTCCACAAGGGCAGAACCTTCCTGCTCCATTGATATGGAAAGCCTGCCAACTTCTCCCATTCCGGTAGGTTGGGGGGAACTTGATCTCAAGATAGAGTGTCCCTGGCTTAAAAGGGGCTGAGTAGATTTCCCCCCTAACAGGTTGTGCAAGCCCGGCTCAGAACTTACTTGAACGTTCTTACTTACTACTCTGTGGTCCCTCCCCTGGCACAGGAACAGATTTACGTCATCCATTTTATCATTCAGTTGGTTAAGCTGTAAAAACATAAATCTTAGAGTCTCTGTAGTCAAGGCAACATGAGAAGAGAGGAAGTCTGTAAGGCCGACCTCCTCAATACCGTCTCGTCGATAACCATTTGTTGGTGACCATAGTTCTGGGTCCCTAGAGCGTTCCAAAGTAGTGCAGGGGCAAAACGTGTCCTGGGGGCTTTCTAAAGATGGCATGGAGGGGGAGGCTAGGACTGCAAAGCGGCTTCCTGCCAAAAAGGCTGGGTGGGTGTATATACCGCCCGCCTCCTCCCCGCCGTCAGCTCCCACCAAAAAACTCTCCATGCACCATTGTTTTGAGACTTTGTTAGGCGGCGGGGAGGGGACCGCGGCCTCCACCCTAGGGCATTTGGAATTCTTCATATCCAATAGTCCCGTCCTCCCAGCCACAGTGTACCAGGAACTCTCCCTTCTCTCCCAAAATATTACGCTCCTGCTCCAGGACACGCCGAAGGGCACGCAAAAGGGTGCGCCCTTGTGCATGCAGCCCTTCGGCGCACACCTACGGCATGGCCGTAGGCTAACTGATTGCCTTTGACTCCTCGCAGGTGACTGGCTCCTCCCCCCCGGCTCCGCTCTCGACCGCTGCTGCCAAGTAAGTGATGCTGCTAGGTACAAACGCCGCTGCTAGTTCCCCCAGCCTACTCAGGTGGCTGTAGGCTAACTGCTTGCCTTTGACTCCTCGCAGGTGACTGGCTCCACCCCCCAGCTCCGCTCTCGACCGCTGCTGCCAGGTAAGTGATGCTGCTAGGTAGAAACGCCACTGCTAGTTCCCCCAGCCTACTCAGGCAGGCATAGGCTAACTGCTTGCCTTTGACTCCTCGCAGGTGACTGGCTCCACTCTCGACCACTGCTGCCAGGTAAGTGATGCTGCTAGGTAGAAATGCCGCTGCTTGTTTCCCCCAGTCTACTCAGCAAAATATTCAGGGGTGTGTGTGTGAGAGAGAGAGAGAGAGTGAGAGAGAGAGACTTTGACCATCACCAGCAGCAAGGGGATTCCTTCCCCCAGCGGTGCCACAGCAAGGCCTCAGGCATCACAGGCAGGAAGCCACAGATCAGGTCAGCAATAACAAGCAACTTGTCAGTGTCAGAGTCGCGTCAACTTTGAGCTGAGCCCCCCTAACCCTTGTGGGAGGAAAATTCAGGCACAAAAAACATATTCCCCCCCCCAATATTCAGCAGCAGCAGCCCAACGAGGGCTTGTGGGGCACCACCTAACAGCCCTGAACTGAGTTATTTTATTCCAACTTGTTGTTTTGACTAGAATCTGCTTGCTGCTTTGTTTTATGGTGGTTTCATCATCTCTCTTCAACATAGACTTTTGATCTGTTGTTCACCCATTGAAATTGTCTCTTATTAATATACTTCTCTTTATTCACATTTTAAGCAATAGCAGTCCTTAATTTATGGTCTATTTTACTGAGGAGACAAGATTTTAATTTGGCCTAACGAAAGCAGTTTCCTTTTTAGCAGACTTTGAGACTAATTGGCACAAAGGAATTAGAAGAGACACTGATAAACATTTTTGTTTTTGGGACCTAAGATCTTTTTGCAAGTTTGGATCAAAACAGTTTCTCATTACATTAAATGAACTAAAAACATATTTTCAACTTATAATTAGGCAGTAATATTGATAATAGAGAAACACCGCTACCCCATGGGAAAAGGCATTTTATTGTTTGTCATATCTCAAATGCTGAAATAGGTTTAATTTTTAAGCTAAATAAGGGTTTTTTAAGGCTGTTAATTGGAGTAGTATTAATCAATGTGTTTCCCATTGTAAATTCCAAATTGTTTTAAGAAATTTTAATGAAACAATTCTTTCTAGATAAGGGACAGTTCTGAAAATCTAGAGGAGAAATTAGAGACTAAAGACATTAAGAATAATGTATTTAATTAGTGAACTAAAGTTTATTTCAATGTAATGTTTGGCTTCAAATTATACCTAAATACCTAAATTATACCATTCAGAGGAATAAGTAATTGTTCCTTTGAATTGTGTCTTAATGGGTGATTTCAGATATGACGGGGTGCTAGTCGCCCTGGCACGGAATCACTGCGGGGATTCCCTGCCGGGATCACACCGGCACGTCCAACAGACGTTCTGGCTGATACTGGCGGGGAATCGGGGAGGGGGTGGGGCCGCATGGCAAAATGTGTGGCCGCACAACCCCATCCCTCATGCTCCCACGCCGCCCGCCCTCTGGGGAGACGGGCCAATGCGGTCGCAGCATCCGCCCGAATTGACCACGGCCTGGAATCCCACTGCAGATTCTGGGACGTGGTAGCCGTCCAGATGGGATGGGCCCCTTCATCACGGCGGGGAAACACATTCACCACGTGATTGGGTACGGCCCGCCAGTTCCGCTGATCACATGGTGAATGTGATTCCCCACCATGATTGACAGGGGTGAACATCTGGGAGGGAACTTCCGTTCCCCCTTCAGACGTGACGAGACCTTTCACGCCCTGTGGGAATCCACCGTGGTTGAGCGTGATCTCGTCACGTCTGAAAATACCCAACAAGAAATGGTCTTATAACTCAGTGTTGCTCTAGAAATTTCTTTCTAAAGTGAGTAGAACCAAGGCAGATATAGCATCTGTTCTTTAACAACTTCCTGAAAAGAATCCCTGTATGAAATTATGTAGAATTAATAGAATTTAATAAAAACTTCAGTGAAGCTAATTGACTCCACTGGGTTTCATAGAGCTCTACTGAGCTAATAGACTCTATGTAAGTGGGACAAAGATCAGGACCGGTAAAAGGTTCATAGAACCTTATTCATAGAAGTAAGAAGGGGTGAAGTCAAAATAACCAAGAAGAAGATATGGCTGTGGAGACATGGAAACCAAAAACATCTTTCTTTGTGTCATCACTTGACAAGAGGCAAACTTCATGCTGATTGGAGGAACACCGGGTCACCCCTGACCTGCTGGCCACTGAACACTGGGCAGCCATATTGAAAGACTCTCCGAAATCCTATAAGACTGGCAGGATATTGTTGACAAAAAGGAGAGGAAGACACTTGCTTGCTAACCAACAGTCTGCTGGGCCAAGTCACCTGTGGGACTTAGTTTTTTTCCTTTCCCAACTCTTTTTTTTTTCTTTTCCAATCTTTTCTTTTACTAATTTTTCCTGAGTCTTTTTACTTTTCATTTTTAAAGCTATTTTTAAGGCTACTTTTCTCTCTTTTCTCATCCTTAATTTTATTTTGATTTTTAAACTATTTTCATTTTAACTTCATTTTTCTCATTTTTCAGATATTTTATTTTCAATTTTAACTTTTTCTCTCATTTTTCACTCTTTTCAAGCCATTTTTATTTTCAATGTAACTTCATTTTTCTCATTTTTCACTCCTTTAAAGCCATTTTATTTTCATTTTTTACTTCATTTTTCTCATTTTCAACTTTTTTTTACTTCATTTTCCCCATTTGTCACTCATTTTAAGCCATTTTTCTTTTTGTCTTAATGTTAATTTTTTTAAATTTCTTTCCCCATTTCTCAAAGGCAGTTCTTATTTTTCTTTAAGGTTTTTTCCCCAGGTGCAGACTTTTCTTTTGGGGAAGCACTGTATTGTTCTTAGATAAACCTGTTTCTTTTCCATTTTTAACTGTTGGGTGGATCGAGTTTCCCCAAGTGCTTCTCTGTCTTTTCCCTCCTTTTTTTGAGCTTTCATGCTCCTCAACCTTTGAGCAAATTTTGTTTTATATTTTTCTTTATCTTTTCTAGCTTTTATTTTTACTATTTTTACTTTAATTCTTAACAAGTCTCCAGCATAGCAGCAAGTTAACATCTTATCTTCCTCAGCAGGACCCCACAGACCCTGGACATCTTTTTTGGGACATGCAATATCTGTGTGGTGAGATATATTCTCCAAGAATATATATATTGTAATCAATAACCTTTTTTGTGTGCTTCTGTAGTGCTTTTATAGTAGTGTGTAAGCCTGCTTGGCAAGGCAATAAACTGTAGTATTTTAGTCATAATAATTGTTTATTGTGACTTTTGGTAAGGAAACTTAAGCTTAAGAGATCCCTGACCCCATGGTAGAGCTAATTCCTTGGAGAATCTTGGGGTAACAAATTGGTGGAGAATGCAGGCACAGTGCCCCCTAGTGGCAGGGCAAATATAAATTTTATTTAAAATAAAAAAATTTAAAATCACATTTAGCAGAATGATTTTAAATTTTTCTATTTTTTTTTTTTTTTTAAAGAAGAAAATAAGGAAATACATTTTCCTTTGCAGGATGGAATAGGGAAACCTACTTGGTGGTTCTGTAAACCATAGAAGCTTGGATTGTTGAATATTAAGATTTGGATTTGAATATTTCAAATTTCATGTTTTGAATTTGATGTTTTGGAATATTAAGATATTAAATTAACTTTGGCTTTTTAGGGTCACAAAGGCTAAGAGAGCATGCAAAAGTCTCTTGACAGGCCAGGGTTATAATCTTCTTTTGTCTGTCAGTTTTACCACAACAAATACTAAGCACGAAACCCATTAGTCTTGGGTTTGAAACTGGTAGCGAGGTGAAGTTTAACAAAACCGCACTTGAAACTTCGGGAACCTTAGAAATATTTAGGGGCCATGGTGCATTGATCAAAGCAGACACAGCCTTTCAGACTTTCTATCCCTATTTTATGAATAAACAGGCATAGGACAAAACCAACTGCTGCATGGGGTGTCTAGACTTCCACTGAAGAACTCATTGGGGAGGTTCAGGCCCTGCAAGCAGAGGTGGCTGCTCTGAGATTGGAAAAACAGGCTTTGACAGAGAAGTTGCAAAAGCACCAAGTGCATCAGTGTGACTTGGTTGCAGGGAGGATGGAAGCTAATTTATCAGAGAAATCTGAAAAAATCAGGTTGCAGGAAGTACAGGCAGGAATGGGAGTAATGGTTTGTTCCAACCAGAAGCAAAAGAAAGAACATTGTGTAAAATTACAGGCCTGGTTATGGACCACAAAGGGGATGGTGGAAGCTGTAAGCTTAAATGCTCCTTCACTGGATGACACCAGTGCTCAACCTCCTGTCTTTGACCCTCCCAGGGATATAGTGCGACTTAAGGAATCGGGCCCTGATTTGTGTCTGGAGCTATCAAAACAAGTCACTCAAATTATTATTTCAGCACCAGGGGTAAATGCATTATGTCGTGCAGGGGCTTCATTAAATGTGGAGGGGAACACCCAAGGCCATGGTAGTAGGGGAGGACACAATGGTTTGGAAGAAACTGGTGAAGGCAGGTGAAGATATGACTCAATGGGATGGGAGGCCTACTAGTGAGATGTTAAAACAGATAAGTAGAGACAAAGAGGCAGCCCTTTCAGACCCAGTGAGAATAATCCAAACTGGGGAAGGGGAACAAGAATAGAGGGGCCTGCTGACTCAAGGGTCATACAAGCTGTAGAAGTTGTATGCTATGACCTTTGGGAGGGCTCACAGTAAGGGCTGATGTGGGGCACTGAGGCATTTAAAAATTCTGTGTGACACTACGGTATGTAGAAATTCTAATTGGCATTAAGGCATCCATTACAAATTATAAACCATAATTTTTTTATAATGATAACATTTAATTCCCCAGGACTCACGGAAGAAGCAAGTTTAGAAAGCCAAATGCATTTATTTTTTAGATTAATATATATTTTGTAGAACTGGCTAACTCATGCCTGTGGCAGTTACCAGAGAAGGAGAAAAAAGCAAAAAAAATTTCTTTCCTTGGATAAAGTCTGCTCTTTGTGAGCATGGAAAAAAGAAATTAAGTGGTATGAAAGAGAGTTCAGTTATTGACTGTGTTAATCATTATTGTGTTTTACTGGTTGCAGGCTGGATGCCATCGGGTTGGCACAAGTTGGTGTGGACCATAGGCCACAGCTTTAGCCTTTGGGCAGCCAAGGACAGCTACTTGTTCTCCTTGGGGTTCTCATCTAGGACTGAATACCATTGCAGAGATAGAATGGCACAGGCAGCATGGGATGCTATGGGCACAGGTACTTCTCCTTATAAGGTTGCTCAGAGCAAGGGCTACACCTTGCCCTGATGTTACACCTGATGTTACTACACCTGATGTTGTTCTGGTTCCATCTGAATTACACCTACACCTGATGTTATTCTGGTTCATTCGGGGGAGTATGACCTCCCTCTATAAATCCAGTAAGGATAAATCCAGTTTAGATTTGCTTATACAATTCAAGAGGGATTGGGAAGAAATCTGAAGGATGCTTCCACAGGAGCATTTCAGCTTCATGCAGTTGGAGTGACAGGTCTGGCCAGGTGTGGTGCACCCACAGCAGGTTGATTTGGCCAGGAAGCTGGTGAGCAGGCAAATATGAAACTGGATTAGGGAGAGGGGAGATATGTGGTTGTCAGCCAAGAATGCGCTGAACTTTGCCAGAACTTTTTTGGATGAATGGGGTTCAACTGGTTTGGAAATTTATTTAGCTGCCATTCAAAAAAGCATATGTAACGGGTTGTTTTTTTTGTTTGTTTTTTAATTTTAATTGGTTTGAATAATTGAGTAAGGGACATATTTAGGGGTAAGTAGTAGTCTTGGTGGCTGGATCCAGTCAAACCATAGTTTGCGGATCTTGTGGCAGAGGTCCAGTGCAAAAGAGATAAAAGTAAAGATAACTAGGGTATGGATCAGTAAGAGGCAACTCCATAAGAGGTGAGGGGTGCAAACCCTGGGGAAGTCAAAGGAGAGTGGGAGCAGCACCACCTTGCAGGAGAGAAGCAATCCCTGGTGTCTGCGGGGACCCTGCTCCCTTCCATAGGTACACTACAGGGACTGTTATGAGTATGGTTCCCCAGATGGGGTAAACCTGCATAGGACAGAGGGATTAGCAGGAATGCACTGGACTAAAATACATGAATGTTGCCCATCCAGACTATATTGTATTGGTTAATAAAGTTGCAGTCATTGCCTTCCAATGGTGTCCTCCTTCTGGCAGTGTGAGAACAATCAACAGTTCTTTTAGGCCCAACAAACTTATCTCATTTCAGTCTTTTTATTTCCTTCATTCTGTGGTTTTATTCAAAAAGCCATTTTGGATTGCTTATCAGTTAAGATGACCCTTCTGCCACCTTTTGTGTGTTTTGGACAATTTAAGACTTCAAGTCAAGAGTACAGTTCAACACAACAAACCTCAGCAGAGAGCATTTTAGAACAGAGGTTGTCAGAGAATTCCTTAGCCAATAAAGCATGTGACTGGGATCTAAACAAAAAGTTCAAGCAAACTGTATTTGTTCTATGTTTTCGAAGGCTTAAGGCTTCCACCGCTGAAGCAAAAAAAGAATAAATAGTGAAGTAAAAGAGGCTAGCATGCTCAGACATATCGAACAACAGAGAATTGGGGAATCAAAGCCATATGGTGAACTGAGGAAGGGAAATCAACAAAAGAAACTTCTCATCCAGAGCAACTACTTAACATGATACTACTGATATTCCTGCTTGTCGATCCCTGTCTTTTTTGTTCTTTCTGTTATTTCTCCTGGAGCAGTGCCTGCAGATCCAAACCAAGATTGGAACCCCACTGTGCAAGCACAAAAGGATAATCATTGGATGAAATGATGAGGGTGAGCCAGATCCCTTGGCTGATCGAGGGAGAGACATTACAGCCACCACACTATGGGCCACCGGGGAGGGCAGTTCAAATGATCAGTAGGGGCATGCATGTCATTTTTGTTATTGCAATAATGAAAATGACAAAAAATAATAACAAAATCAATAACGATAATGAAAGTCGTTATTGATTTCATTTTTGCCTGATAGGGATGGACGAACAGGTCGCGGTTCGGGTTTGGCCATTCAGTTCGCTCCGGTTTGGTTCACCCGTTCGGTTTGGCCATTCGGCCCGTTCACCGCGTTCAGGTTCGGCCATTCGGTTCGGTCCTGTTTGGTTCAGGCATTCGGGAAAAGGCTCTCTGTGCGAGGAATGATGGCCCCAGACCCATGACGGTGGGTCCTGGGGCTAGGGTGGCAGCTTCTAGGTATTGGCCACAGCCCTCCCTGCCAGTAACTTGGCCCCAGAACCCTGACGGTGGGTCCTGGGGATGGAGTGGCTGTTTCTTGATGCGGTGGAATGACATAATCTCCATGCGAGAAATGATGGCCCCATACCCATGACGGTGGGTCCTGGGGCTAGAGTGGCAGCTTAAAGATATTGGCCACAGCCCTCCCTGCCTGTAACTTAGCCCGAGAACCCTAGCGTCGGGTCCTGGGGCTGGAGTGGCTGTTCCTTGATGCTTTAGAAAATTGTCTCTCTGTGCGAGGAATGATGGCCTCAGACCCATGATGATGGGTCCTGGGGCTAGAGTGGCAGCTTCTAGATATTGGCCACAGCCCTCCCTGCCTGTAACTGGGCCCCAGAACCCTGATTGTGGGTCCTGGGGCTGGAGTGGCTGTTTCTTGATGCGGTGGAATGACATCGTCTCCGTGCAAGGAATGATGGCCCCAGACCCAGACCCCAGCATATAGGCCTGGCCTGGGGTCCATTGACACCAGCAGACATTGGTTGCCAGGGTCAAGAACCCTTTACACAGACAGCATATAGGCCTGGGGGCCATTGACACTGACATTGGTTGCTCGGGCAGGCAGTCAGGTGGCGTGGCATGAGCGGCAGTCAGGAAGACTGAGGCAGGGTTCGAGCTTTGAAACCTGGGCAGGCGGGCAGGCAGGCAGGAAGCATGGCATGAGAGGCAGTAGGGCAGGCAGGCTTGGCAGGTTTGGGGCTAGAAAACCTGGGTGGACAGACAGGCACCTTGGCATGGGAGGCAGGAAGGTGGACTGAGACATGCTGAGCTTGGCATCAATCTGGGTAGGCAGACGGGCAGCATGGCATGGGCGGCAGTAGGGTAGGCAGGCTGGGACATTGGCAGCAGGGCACTCATATAGGCTAGCAAAGACTGTGCAGCATGAGAGAGCGAGAGCCAGTCAGCGTCACATAGGCGGACTGAGATCTTGTAGCCATAGGCCGGCTGGCAGGCTTACAGTTTGTTTCCCAATGCCACCCTATGTCATGATGTCAGTCAGATAAGGCAGCCGAGGCCGTCTAGTATGAGAGAGAGAGGCAGAGCGGGTGCCAGCATTGGGAAGGAGGGACAGCACCTAAGCAGCACAGGAGCAGTAGCCCTAGCCCAGATTGAGGAGGAGCAGGATCCCCATTCCAAGACTTCCCATGGCATGGGATGGCGTGTGCTACTGCACCGTCACTCCTTGTCCAGGGCCAGCTCGGGGAATCCCAGCAGCAGAAGGTTCACCTTCAAGAAGAGCAAGTGTTCCACCAACTTGGGCCCCAGTCTCAGTTGGTGCGGGGAGAAAATGCCCCCCCCCGCCACAGAGTACACCCGCTCGCTGGGGACACAGGTTGGTGGGCAGGACAGTATACCCTTGGCCACTTTTGACAGGGCCAGCCACACGTTGGCCTTGCCAGCCCAGTAGGCCAAGGGATCGCTGCTGGGATCAATGCATGACTCCTCCAGGTAGGTCTCCACTGCTGCTGAGGCGCCATCATACTCCCTCTGGTAGCTCTGGGTGGGCACCCACTGTCCTCAGCCACGCTGCTCTCCCTTTTGTGCTGGACTCCATGCTCCCCAGAGTGGCCTGTACACAGGACGACCTGCTGGCACTAGTAGGAGTCCTGCTGCTGCTGCTGCTGATCCTGCTGCTGCTGCTACCACTAGGGCTGGGGGCAGGGATAGACCCAGATGACTGGAAGGGGTCACTGCTCCCACTCCCACCATCCCGAGGTGCATCCTGCTGCATGGCCTGTTCTGCCTGCCAGACCTTCTGCACCAGCGTACCCTTCCGGAGGCCATAGACCACTGTCTCATGTGCCATGCTGCCCTTGATCCTGGGGTCCAGCATGGTTGTCAGGACATATTCCTCCCAGTGCAGGAGCTCATCAAAGCGTGCACTAAGCCCCACCTTCAGCTTCCGTGCCCGGTCAAGCGCCTCATGTGAGAGCTTCCTGCCCAGAGGGCCACAATCGCACCCCTCAGTTATCTCATTCAGGCTCCCCTTGAGACTATGGACCAGTGGGGTCACCTGGCTGAGGGTGATGGTGGAGCTGCTCGCAGTCTCCGTCACAGCCAGGAATGGTCTCAGGACGAAGACCGTCTGAGAAATCATGTCCCATTTCTCCCTGTTGTACCCTGGAGGTGCCTCAATGTCTGTCTCCAGTTCCACCTGATGCAGGGTGGCTTTCTGCTCAAGAAGCCGCTCAAGCATCAGGAAGGTGGAATTCCACCTGGTGGAGACATCCTGGATGAGTGTGTGCACCGGTGACCCTTGCTCGGCCTGCTTCTCCCAGAGAAGCTTGCTGCCCTTCACGCTGCGGTTGAAGAACCCCACCAGCTTCCTCCCCCGGTCGAACAGGGATCTAAGGGTGCCTGGCCCAATCCACTTCTCTCCCAAGCCCAGAGCGTCCTTCACCATGAGATGGAGGGTGTGTGCGGTGCAAGGGATATTTGTGAAGCCCCCGTCATGGACTGCTTTGAGTATATTGGTCACGTTGTCCGTGACCAGACACCCCCTGGTGAAGGCCGCGCCTGGCGCGACCCACTCCCTTACCCTGGTGGTCAGGGCTGCCTCAAGGTTTCTTGAGGTGTGGGAGCTGTCCATGACTTGTGCCTGAAGCAGGGCCCACCTGTACCCTGTTTCAGGACCCCTCCTGCCACTGCCAAGTGCTGCCTCTGGGTCCTGCCACCAGTGTGAAGTCACTGCCAGGTAGGGGTGCTGGGCGTTTCTGGCAGACCACAGGTCAGTGGTGAAGTGGACCGTGGCCCCCCCAGCCCCTGCCAGCAGCTCCCTCATCCACTCCTTCAAAGCCCTGTAGAGCTGTGGCACCACAGTCCGACTCAGGGTGGAGTGGGAAGGCATCTTAAAGTTGGGGGCCAGGAACCCAATCAGCTGCTGGAAGCCCTTGTCCTCCACAATTGACAAGGGCTGGCCATCCAGGGCTATCATTTCTGCCAACAGGCGCTTTGCTTTCTCTTGGAAGCCAGTGCCACGGTGCCCTGCCGATGGCCTGGTCAGATTCCCCCCACCCCTGCTCCTCCATGGTGGACTGACGGCGCTGCTGACGAGGCTCCTGCTGCTGTTCTGCCCCGATACTGCTCCTGCTGATAGAGGCAGCAGCAGTTGGTGCAGGATGCTGGCCTACTGAAGGAGTCGGGCAACTGGACACTGCAGTTGGGAACCCGCTGGCATCCACTTCCTCTGCCTTCCCGCTGAGCAGCAGACCACTGTGGCATGACTTCAGGTGCCTCGCCATTGCAGTTGTCCCAAGATTGGCGAGCACCTGCCCACGCTTCACCACCTTATTGCATAACGTGCACTGCACCTCTCTGGGATCATCTGCCTGCACCTAAAATGATTCCAGACTGAGGATTTTTTTTCCTGCTGATGCCTTCTTGCCTACCCCAGCTGATGCACTGCTGCCAGCGCTGCTGGGAGGGGGAGAACTTTGTGGTTCTGGCGACACAGCTCTGGGAGGAGGCTCAGCCATTGCCTCAGCTCCAGACATCTCCTCTGCGGCACTAGTGTCTGCCTCTGACTTACTGTCCACGATAACGGTGATGTCCTGTGAAGGGGAGTACTGGTACCCTGAGGCTAGACTGCCCGGGCCTGCCATGCTGCTGGCATTCTCCCTGTGCCCCCCTCTGTAGCTGCTAGTGCTGATGCTGCTACTTCTCGCCCTACTGACATTGCCCGGGGATTGGGCCCTGCCTCTAGCATCCAGGGTGGGATCCACCACCTCTGGACTTCTGGGGATCGCCTCGACAGTGGGGGACATTGATGGCCCTGGAGTAACATCAGAAGGAGCACCAGCTCCTGCTCCAGCACCACCAGCAGTATAGAGAGAGATGCAGCCTCAAGTCCTGCAGGCCTTCCAGTGCTCTGCGTGGCAGTGGAGGAGGGTACTACCAGGAGGAGATGCTGAGCTGCTGAAGCCTGTTGCCCTAAAGCAGGCCTGCTGAGTTTGGGGGGTGGTGATGTGCTCTGCCTCTGGCTACTGCTGCTGCCACTCCCCTGGCATGGCCCCTCCCACCTCTGTCACGTGCCACATTGCCTCTCCTACAGGCAGCAGATTGGCCTCCCCTTCTCCATTTCTCCCTCCAAAATAATGTTTTTATATATTTATTTCATTTTATTTTTTTATTTAAATTTTTAATCTAATATTATATATATATATATCTACACTAAATCTAACTGCTATTAACTATTCTAAATGTTATGAACTAAATGGATTATCTAATAAGTACAAAGGCCTACTCCTACAAACACTAAAACTAA
>QEPC01003937.1:153142-165605 GCA_003113815.1 Sphenodon punctatus
TAGTCCCTCCCTCAATTTCATGGCCAAAAACATAAAGGAAGTTACTGCCCGCATTACCACTTCCTCCTGAGTATCCAGGAGGAATTTCAATTTACTTGTATCAGGCCCATCCTTTCCTCTATCAAATAGCGGGACCAACCAAACCGCCCTAATCTCAGTATATACTGGACAACTCAGTAGTACATGGCTGAGATCTTCGATCTCCAATTCGCCACAATAACACCATCGCTGTTCGCGTGGGATATTACTGTATCTACCTGAGAGAACTGCCAAGGGAAAAAGCTGAAAACATAAGAGAGTAAATATTCTTCTGGAGGTTTGATCAGGTAACTTGTCAAGATAGCATTCAAGACCATGATGTAATTTTATATATTTTAAACAAGGAGCAGCTTTCCATTCTGCAACAACAGACATGTCTTCCTGCCTTGCAATATCCCGCATTCTAGACTTGACTATGTTCCGCTGCCATCCCCTACCTTTCCCACACAAATAGGGGGAGGAAAGGCCAAGATATCCCATATAGGATGCCATTTGAGATAACCAAGGGTAATTCAAAGCCCCTTGATACAGCAGTTTTTCTTGTAGGCAGAGCAAAGGCAATGCAGTCTCTCCTTGTAGACACAGACAGGACCAATAACCGATTGCCGCCTACTTAGCCAAATGGGAAACCGAGATCATACCAGTTTCAGCTCGGGGGACTGCCGCTGGAGTTCCCTGCGGGACTTAAAGCAGACTACGGAGAAATTTGTTCTGAACAACTTCAAGTAATTGTAGGGACCGAGCTGTCATTAATTCTGTCCCAAAAAGCAGAATAGGATGCACCTTTGTCTTGAATACATCCAAGACAACTGAAATAGTAATACCAGCAGATCTGGCCATTAACCTCAAGATCCCCTTTGCTGCTGCCAATGCCTTAACAGCTATTAATTTTAGGTGCCTTTCCCATGTACTGGTTCTAGTAATAGTGATCCCCAAGTAAACATAAGAGTTCACCTGAGCAAACCACTTATCATTTACATTCCAACTGCCCTTACTAGCTCTTCCACCTATCACCATTATCTGGGACTTTTGGTAATTAATGTTTAAGCCTTTATCTATGCAATAGTTAATTAATTTCCCAAGCAACTTGGACATTCCCTTTTTTGTCTGAGACATCACGACCACATCGTCAGCGTACAGGGGTAGCCCACTCTTGGATTTTGGGCGGGTGACACTCATCGTCCGCCAGGGTTCGGGGTAAATCATTTAGGTATAGACTAAACAATAAGGGGGCCAGCACACATCCTCGTCTGACTCCCCTTTGTATAGAAAATGGTCTAGTCAAAAGGCCATCTCCACCCAGGTGGATTCTTGCCTCATTCCCCGTATGGATGCTTATCAGCAAGCTTAATAAGCCATCATGCAAGCCAAGATGAAGCAAGTGACGCCATAGCTTGACCCTAGGGACAGAGTCAAATGCCCTCTGGAAATCTATGAAAGTCATAAACTGTTTACCAGCCCTAATCTTTGTGTACTTAATGATAATATGCAAAATGGTAAAGCCACTATCCGTAGTAGATCTATTTCCGCGGAAACCAAATTGCTCCTGTGGAAGTAAGTCCCGCGCCTCTGCCCATTGCTCTAAATGTTTTAGCAAGGTTTTGGCATACAATTTCCCTATGACTGGCAGGAGACTTATAGGACGATAGCAACTGGGGTCTTCTGGGTCACCCTTTTTGAACACTGGTATGATTGTTGATAAACCCCAATCCTTGGGAACTACCTTCAGTCTGTTGATTGATGAGAAATAGCCTATTAACACGGGGGCCCACCATTCTGGACTTGCCTGCAGCACCTCTGCTACTATAAAGTCAAAACCTGGGGCTTTGTTAGGTTATAACGTTGCAATCAGATCTATCACTTCCTGGGTGCTTATCATTTCCTCAAATCCAGACATAATGGTTAAGGACGGGGGATCCCCCAGCTCCTCCCTCTCTATCGCCATGACATCCCTTTCTCCCTCTTCTAATGCAAATAGACCCTCGAAATATGCTACCCAGCGGTCTTCATCAAGCACCTTAGGTGGTCTACTTGCTTTGAGCTGCAATGCACAATTAATTAAATGCCAAAACTGCCTAGAATCTTTTAGTGAGGCTGCATTTTTGAGTTTAGCCCATGTCCTCCAAACTGCATTTCGGGGGGTTTTTTTAACCAGATTCTTATACCTTCTCCTTACTTCAAGGAAGTGAGTCTGTGTAATTTCCGACTGCCTCTTAACCCAAAGAAGTTTAGCACAGGCCAAAAGCTTCTTGACCTCCCTACACGCTTGATCGAACCATGTCCTTATATGTAAGGGGCCACCTTGCTTATCACGTGATAATATATTCCCTAAGATAACTAATAAGGAAGCATAGCAACTAGAGGTTAGATCAATGTCTTCAGGTCCAGCAGCCATCATTTTCTCCCTCAGCCCAAGGCATTCATTCCCCCATAAGTTATCCAAAAGCTCAACCAACAAAGTGGTAGACCATCTAACCATAGTTTTTACAACAATGCCTCCTTTCCTCTGGGGTAGCTGACATCCTATTTCTCCCCCTTGCTTCAAGATAACGTCTACCGTCAGCACAGCATGGTCAGACTCAGGGCGAACCACTATCTCAAATTTTTCCATTCTATCCTGGTGGCCCATTTTAACTATTATATAATCCACCATGCTTCTCCCACCAGGGCTAATATATGTAAATTCATCATCAGGATCCAATGGGCCTCTGCCGTTCAACACCAGAAGACTATTCATCTCAATCAGTTGACTCAAACGTTCACCTGCCCGGTTCCTAATCTGATCCCTTGATCTTCTCTCCGTCCTGGCAGAGCCCTGTTCCAACAACAAATCATCAGAAAGATCTTCCGTCAGACCTATTCTGGCATTCCAATCACCTGCCAATAACAACATTACAGCAGGATATTGGTTGTCCAACTCTTCCAGAATATCTTCCAGGGCAGTGTATATGCTGGTATCAAAATAACAAGAACCTCCTGGGGGTATATACACATTAAGCAGTAAGACTAACTCTCCCCCAAATACGTTCAGAAGTCCCATCTGGAGTTCACGCCTTTTCGTGCAAATTTCCAAAAAGGATCCATTACACTCCTCCGATATCAAAATTGCCATTCCCCCAGAGAGACGCCCTTTAGCTTTACTTCTCACCCCTGGGACAGAAAATACCTGGAACCCTGAGATCTCAATCGGGAAAGAAGCAGAACACCAAGTTTCTTGCAAAAATAGTAGATCATATCTGCGTAAGTAGGAAAGCCAATCCAAATCCGTGCACTTAGTGGTATATCCAGCGATATTCCATGAGGCAAATCTCAAGGATCTGCCATAACCACTATGCACTTTTGGGGCCTGATCCATCACTAACTCTTGGTTCTTAGCTTTGTTCACTGGAAATACACCCCGGGGTTCAGGAAAGGGGAGAAGACCAACCTGTACCTTTTCGATCGTTATACCTTGCAAAGGAATAATAAAGGCACCCTCATCGGGAATCACCTCCAAGGCCTCTTTATGTCATTGCACCCTCCTTACTGCTACTTCCTGTGTAATAGATAAGTTTGGATCCTGCCTAACTTCTCCTGGCGGGGGAGGTGTTAACCCAGCCTGTACTACCGTGCCACCTGGCTCCAAGCCACTACATTCAACAATGGGTGTTATGCCTGCCATTTCTGCTTGATCCATTACTGCAGGGCCCATCTGCACCCGGAAAGGAGGGTATGGACCTCCTTCTCGCTACGACATCCTCCCTCTGCTGGTATATTCAAATGGACAGGACTGTGTTTGATTTTCCCTGATATAGGAATACAGTTAGGCGAGGAAATAGGCGAGGGGCGATCAACCGAACAATCATACCGAGCCCCTCTTCTAGACCTACCAACAAAAACTCTAACTATGGTAATAGCTCTAGAGATAAGAAACTTCCTAGCCTCAAATAATTCCAGCACCCAGGTACTTGAATGGAAAAATATTTTAACACAGCAACTACGGCTATCTTGTCGCAGTAGTTCGAAATCTGCAATGTCTCGCATATCAATTTTCCTACCCAAAAGGAAAGATAAATTCCTAGTTACGCTAGTAATATTGTTCCAGCTTGGGAACTCCCCATTACTTAATGGTCTAGCTTTTATCCAAATAGCGCACTCATTAAAGAATGGGACTTTAGGTCCAGTGGCCAAATGGTTCTTTAGAGCTTTTTTCCCTCCCACCTGGGGGGGGTACAATTGCCCGCTTTCTCTATTTGGGACACACTCCCTGTATCCACAGGCCTCAGTTCTGCATTTCCTTCAGATTTTAAAGCATAAAGGTAATCAATCTTTATCAGTAGTTCTTTCAACTATGCTCCGACTCATGAAAGTGACTCACCCATGTCAGTAATATTTTTAAATAGTAAGGAAACTGTTTTTGCAATAAGATGACACTGCGCTTTGAGAGCATCGCCTGTTTCAGAGTCATAAAGCTTCTTAATATAATTAGGGGAATCAGAATCTACAGGCAAATTGGGCACTTCCATATCCATAATTGGATAGGTGAGAGGGGGAGCCGAGGGGCTAACCAGGCCTTCCGGTCCATTAAGATCAAGCAAAAGTAAGAAACGGTTCTTGGTTTCAACTGCTATAACTCAAATCATCCCCCCGATCATTTCCCCTAGTATATTTACATTCTGGGAATTTAGTCTCTGCGGGGGAATCTATTGGGCGCTGGCGCTTCTTCTCCATAATTGCAGAGCTCAGCAGATCACCCAAAAACCCCAAATAGTCAACACTCAGGGTGTTCTAAAAGGTAGTAACTCTAAGTACTTATAATTAATTCATCATTAGTATCAAACAATAAACAATAAAACTATAAGATCCCAAAAATATAAGACAATAATTCCAATACGTGAAGCTTCTGCTGGTTTCTATAGTCCCTCAGTCAGCAGGCTGTCTTGGTATTAACGGCTGGAAACAGCAAATGAAGAAGGGAGGGGCTCTTGAGCTCCGGGCGCTCCAAGGGCAGCTCCCAAGGGCAAAAACCCTTGTGCTCACGCCCTTAGGCTCGCGTACATGGCTCGCGCCCACGGGGCACCGCAGCTTTTTCTTCCTCCACAGATGCCGAGGCTCCACCCCTGCTCGTCGACAGCCCCACAGTGGTGGGAAATCAGGTCAGTTTCACACAATCAGCTGGAGCCCTGGCTGCGCTCTGCAGCTTCCTAGGTGCCCCCGCACTCCTTGGCTTCACAGTTCTGTCTGCTCACCGCGACTTTTTCTCCCTCCACAGATGCCGAGGCTCTGTCCCTGCTCGCCGACAGCCCCGCAGTGGTGGAAAATCAGGTCAGTTTCACGCAATCAGCTGGAGCCCTGGCTGCACTCTGCAGCTTCCTAGGTGCCCCCGCACTCCTCTACTCTAAATTAATAAAAAAAACAGGGGAAGGGAAGGGACTCAGGGATGGACTATATGGGAGAGGGAAAGGATTCAATGGAGGGAGAAAGAGGAAGGAAAATTGAACACAGGGAACACAGGAAGGGATAAAAACAAAAAACAACAACTAAATCTATCTAAGCTAAGCTAAATAAATGAGAATATGGAGGTAGATGGGTTGGATGGGTGAAATAGTAGGAGGATAGCAATGGATTAGGAATAGGAAGGAACAAAACTGCTGGGATCCAAGGGAGCCTTCTGAAACGCCTGCTGTTCAGGAACAGTGACTAGCTCAGAAGGTGTTGGGAAATAGGCGAGGGGCGATCAACCGAACAATCATACCGAGCCCCTCTTCTCAACCTGGTGCTCAGGAGGAGCGGGGTGCTCGGGGCAAAGACTGAAAGTGCTCCGCAAGCCAGCTGTCAATAGTGCTCTGGAGCACTTTGAAACCTTTGGATTGAATACTTTGGATTGAATTAAATTGAACTGCAGAGGGGAGACAATCTATGCATGTTTATGCAAATCACCCATGCAAATTATGCAGTGCTCCCAAGTAGTCACATCACTCCAATACTCGTGACTGGAAAAGGGTTGAGAACCCCATGTCTAGAGCCTTTGGTGAACAGCTCAAACAGTTTTTGTGCTTTCTGTGTCTTTGCTGGCCATGGAAAAATTGGGTGGGGGGTGGGTAGGAAAATTGGTATATAGGAAGGAATTCTGCAGTGGGGAGGCAATCCGTTTTGTTTCTTGCTGCGTCCGCCTCACCGCAAGCCCCATTGGCTCCATGCAGCCTAGCCTGTGGCCAATCACAGACTGCGAAGCCAGTGGTCTGAGGCGAAAAGGAATGGTGATTGGGCAGGCTGGCTGCTACTCCAAGCCTCTCCACCGCTGGTGTCTGGAAGTCTGCTCCTCAGCTGACTCCTCCTCTCTGCCACATCTGGCCTTCCAGTGACACCACGTTTTTGTCGTTTTAGCCACCCGAACTCACCCAAACGCGATCCGAACTGACCAAACTGTTCGGTCATTTGGGCGTTCGGAATTGAGTTCGGTTCAGTTGGTTCGGGTTCGGGTTCAGTCATCCGAACAGGCCGAGTTAGGGCCGAACTCCGAACTTCTGAACCTCATTCGCCCATCCCTATTGCCTGGCAGTCTGGCAGGTGTTTTTTGGAGGAAAATGTGGAGAAGGGAAGAGGGAGCAGACATCTCGGAGCCAGAAACAGTGTTGAACTCGAAGTGGGAGGGGAAGGACCTGATGAATGTATCTCTGGCTAATGAGCAGCACAAGCAGATCCCAGCTGTTGAATGGCACCCTGCGATTCCTCAATGTCTCTGTCTCCCAGAACCAATCAGGAGGGCTCTGGGGGAGGGCACTGTAACCCTTGATATTGTAGGGCTGAGCTGCTTCACTCTGTGTTAGCTCTCTTGCTTGTCAGGGTGCATTTGTAGAAGCTGCTGGTGCTTGCACTAGAAATCCTCCCATATATATAACCCTTATTCCTTTCCCTACCACCCAATCCTTATTCCTTAGGTACACACACATAGATAGATAGATTAGATTAGACACATTTATTTATTGTCAGCCATAGGCTATAACAAAACCATAACATAAAATACAACAATACAAATATTCCACAATAAATAAATACCACCAAATAATAACCCTACAGTGCAACAGTTAAAGTCTAAAACCTTAAAATCAAGTAATCATAAGAGCTTCCTACATTAATTTAAAAGAAATATATTAAAATTCAAGAAATAATTCCATAGCTCTGCTTATATGATACTACACACGCACAAAAGGCTGCTACAGCTCTAGAACAGGGCGAATCTTGTCCATCCAATAATAACTGAACTAGGAGGTCATCTGGTAACCTCCTAGGTAGACTTTTAATAAAAGCCCCAATGTATTTATCCCTCATACTATTGAAGGTTGGACAATATAAAATTATATGTATATCTGTTTCAAGAGCTGCCAATTCACAGTGTAGACGCAACCTTTCATCTCTAGGCAATCCTTGATATCTACCATCCAATATAGCGGATGAAAACACATTGCAATGCATTAAAGTAAGTGGCCTCCTATAAGGCCAAGACACCCAAGTAGTCAAATATTTTGGAAGAGAAACATTAGGGCAAGCAATTTTGTATCCTGGGGCAATCCTTTGGATGGAAAGAGCATTTAATTCTTTCTGCTGTTCTTGATCGAGAACCCTTCACTTTATTAACATTGCAGCCCCTTTATAACCAAACAGAAACAATAGTTCCTTTGAGAGGCCTAATTTAGATAATTCCAACTCAACAGAGTCGCACCAACAGTCATTTTTATTCATATTAAAGATAAATGGCAAAAGGGAATTGGGGGCGGGAGAAAAAACTGCCACCTTCAACCAAAATATAAGAATAGATTTAAGAATACATTCTATATATAGTCTTTATTCATTTATTAATATATAAAGAATATATATTAATAAATTTAAGAATATATTCTTAAATTATATATAGAATATATAGAATATTATATTAAGAATATATTCTTAAATTATATATTAATAAATGTAAGAATATGTTCTATAGAGAGAGAAATATGGGTGTGTGAGAGAGAGATAGAGAGAGATAGTAGATATACCTCTGAGTTTTCCTTTTCCCTTCCCCTGTCTGTGTGTGTGTGTGTGTATATATATATATATATATATATATATATAAAAATTTAAATACTAGGGTGTTGTTATATATATTAGGATTATAGGATAGGAACATTTTGTATTATACATAGGTTAGGTTTAGCTTAGATACTGTATATATTATATAAATAAAACTACATATTGTTTACAGTATATATTATTGTGTCCAGTTCTTTCTGTATCACAATGAAATGAGATGGGAAGGAGTTCAACTTCTGAGAATAATTCTTCATTGGCACATGAAATCCATACCGATATTAATACTAAAAAAAAAACTTTGTTTGAAATTGGTACCGATACTGATACCGATAATGACAACAATAACGAAAAATGACGTTTCGTTAACAAAAATGAAAATGACACATTTTAAATAACAAAAACTATAATGAAAAATGAAAAACGACATGGGGCCCTGGTGCACACCCCTAATGATTAGCCGCCACCCACCAACCCGGGGAATCCTGGTGGGAGGGCTGACATCTCAAGTCCTTCCACACCCCGGGTTGGCCAAGGATCTGTTCATATGGGGCAGGTCTCCTGGACCCCTGCTGCATAGCAGGATTGGGCCCCCGTGAGGCACTGTCACCAAACACCTGATCAGGTGAGGGCTGGAGTAGTGCACTCACCCAGGCTGTGTGAGTGCACCAAATAGCTAATCAGGGGGCCTGGAGTGCACTCCTTCACCACCACCACTTCCCATCAGCTTTTTGGTGGCCCAGGTGAGCGCACTTCTCCAGGGGGTCCTGATCAGCTATATGGCAGCCTGGGTGAGCATGTTCCTCCAGGTCCCCGAATCAGCTATTTGGAGGGCCAGGGTGAGTGCCCTCCTCCAGGTGCGAGATCAGCTGTTTGGTGATCCAGGTGAGCATGTTTCTCCAGCCCCCTCCCCCTCCCATCAGCTGTTTGGCAGTTGCCATGAGTGTGCTCGTTTGGGCCCAATCCTCAGACCGCGTCTCATGGTGGGACTGGGCAGGGGCTAACAGAGGGGAGGGCATGCATTAGTCTGGATTAGCCTGGCTGAGTGAGCCTTAACCGTATCTAGTAGCAGCTGGCCACCTGCCCCAAGGCAAAAGTTGGTGAAAATCCAGTGGCCACCGAACTGATGAGCAGGCGACTCGTGGGCTACTGTCTTGTTTGTTTTCAACCATTGCCAAAAACAGGTTACAGACAAGATACACCAAGCATTTAGAAATGAAAAAAAACATAAGTGAAATAAGATGTTTAAAGTGATACAGCAAGTCAGTTGCGGATAGAACTAAGCTCTATTGTCTTCCCAGTACAGATGCCTGTAGTGTCCACTGAACCATGCTGGATTGTGTTCCTTTCTTTTTTGTTTTCTTCTTATTTTTCTGGTACTAACTGTTGGTTTTGTGCTCTGGCCTTGTGCAATGAGTGTCAGTGTATGCTAAGTTAAGGAGATTTTGTTCTCTGCAGAGACCTAATTAGGATTTAAGCAAAGACCCAATTAGAGGCAGAGTTAGCCCTTGCTCAGCTCAGAAGGTTCCAGGCACATAGCAACCCAGGAGCTAGTGAGCCAGGATAAACAGGGTTTTGTGGGGGAGTTTGGAGGAGGTGGTGTTTTTGTTTGTGCCTTCTTTGTTTGTAAGAGTTTTTGCTGAATCCTGAGAGGAAGAAATAGAAGTAGCAGACAAAGTTGTTAAGAGCAGAGCATTGCTTAGAGGACAGCACCACAGGGAATTACCAAAGGATCATCAGGAGGAGTTTCTAGTTTCCCATTCCTTAGCATGTTGTATAGGTCAGCAAGCATGGATGCAGAAGGTACATTTATAGTCAACAACAGGAGCTATGTCATGCTTGTCTTCCTCCTTGAATATAAAAACAATAGCATCAGAGAGAATGAAGACATTTTGGATGGGAGTCATGACTCTGTATTGATGGTAAAGTGAGAAGAGTTGTCTCAGAGAAAAATCTGGAAAAACTAACCAGGAGTGATGGGTACTGGCAGCATGACAACTCTCAACAAAGAAAGAAAAGCCACCAGAAGCCACTACTTGAAGTAAGGAACCAGTCTGAAGCTCTTTGTGCAGACTTAACTGAGAATGCCTCTGAAGATTCCAAGGAAAGTAAGGAACGGAGCCATCCTACACCAACATGCCAATATGAGTTTCACATCCTCAGGTGGTAGAGGTTCCATTGGCCACCACACCAAAATTAAGGAGGAGGAAGATTGTAGTGGTCGGGGACTCTCTTCTGTGGGGGAATGGATGATCCCCTCTGCTGTCCTGGCTTCAAATCCCACGTGATGTGCTACATGCCCAGAGCCAGAATTCAGGATGTGTCAGAGAGGATTTCGAGACTCATCGAGCATTTTGACTACTACTGTAACTTGGTGTACTTTATCAAGACTGTATGGGGCACTGGAACACCCTGGGGAATTAATGTGATCCCAGCTCATGCAGCTCCACTGTGGTATCTATCATTCATCTCCAGTTTTCACCATTTATAATGCCACAGAGGTCTTATCCTGCCTGCTGTAAGTACCTGATGGTAGCCTGTTCAGTCAGACAAAGCACTTGTAGGTGCGGTTAAGGATTCTGGCCTCCCAACCTCCCCTATTGTTACCTGAAGTCCTGCCTAGAGGATATTGATCATTTATTGCCACCCCAATGTTTTTAATAATGATACCCTTTTTGGAGGGACAGACAGACAGACAGTGACTGATGTGGTAAGAAACAAAACAGCGATACACTCAAGGAAGCTCTGGATCCTAGTAGGATGCTGCCAGTCATAAACAATACATAGGAATTATAAAGAGAAAATGACTGTAAACAGAGATTTATTGATTAGCTGAACATTTTGACTTCCGCCCTCATCAGCAGCTCAGTTGATTTTTTAAATAAAGTGTATTGTGAGCACAGCTGACAGTTCTTAGAACTCAGGTTGGAGAGGGTTCTAAGGTTAGCCAAGGAATGCAGTAGCACATACAAGAAAAGACAGGGGTTCAAGTGTTATCTTCTAAGTTGAGGCCGTTGGGCGTGAAGGTGTCAAGTCTGTAGATCCAGAAGTTTTCCCTGGTGTCCAGTAGTTTTGGGTTGGAGGGTTTTTCTATAGGGAAGATTTCTAGGTCAGTGAGTGTGTGATCTTCTAAATTAAAATTTCTAGCAACAGGCTGTTCCACTTTCTTAGTGACGATGGCTGACTTGTGATTTCTGAACCGGGTACGGAGGTCCGTGGTGGTTTTCCCCACATATTGCATGTGTATACATCCATTATGTATACATTGAATCACATAAATTATATTGCTTGATGTGTAGGTGATGTTTTGCTTAATGGTATAGGTCCTGTTTAGTGCTGCTTTTGACGTGGTAGTTTCTTCGAGGTGGGTGCACGTAATGCAACATTTGGATTCACAGCAATGTGATCCAGGGTATATATATAGACAAAAGGGGTATCATATAGATAGATAGATAGATAGATAGATAGATAGATGCACAAAATCTCACAAGACCACTTGCTATGCATATAACAGTTTCTTTATTTTTCTTGACTGTCTCTAAATTAGCTCAAATAGCAAAGCAATTTTTCTCACCCCAATGATGAAATACAACAAGGCCCAAGAAATGGCCAGTTCTCCTTTTGGTAGAGCTGGGGACCCTCGTGTCTGTCTTCTCAGGATGGTGTCTGTGGCAGAACAGAGTATGTAGATTAGCTCTGCCTGTGCCGGTTCTCAAGGACTTGTTAGCGCAGGCACTGTAGAGATTTATTAACACAGACTCAGCAGATTAAGCAGGGACTTTCCAACGCAAGCACAATACTAATCTCAGACATGACTCAGCATTTGATCTGCGTAGTAAGCCCACCAGTTACATAGCACCGGACACTAGTGTCATATCAAGAAACAAGCTGAATACTGTGTTCTGATTGGAGCTGGGAAAACAAAGAACTGTGCATTGATTGGGTCATGATCAGAAGCATGGTGCTAGATAAAAATGTATAAATATATGTGCCTTTTCTTTGTTGGGTGCCTGATGAGCCAAAGATCCTCAGCCTCACAGCCGCTGTGTATCCTGCAATACAGCCTAATCTGATAGACGTCTCTGTGCAGCCTCCTCTCATTAGGGGTGGGAAACCGGTAGAATCCGGTATCCGATAATGCCGGTATCGGGCGTACCGGCATTATCGGATTCGGCCCAGTAATCCGGTACCGAATTCCAGGGTACCGGATTTTTTTGCATTGCAGCCATTTTTAAATGGCTGCAATGTAAAAAAATTTAAAGCCCCAGCCAAACAGTTTTTTAAAAGAAAAACCCTCCCCGAGTCCAGGCTGCGCGGGTGGAAGGGGGGACACCCCCCACCCACCCTGCCCAGCCTGGCTTTTTGTTTAAAAAAA
>QEPC01003937.1:168487-181618 GCA_003113815.1 Sphenodon punctatus
GAAGCCCAAGCTACAGGCTTGGGGAACAGGGTGGATGGTGACCCCATCAATAAGGATGGACAGGGAAGAGGGAGAGGAAGGGTAGGGAGGAAAGATAAGGAGTTCAGTCTTAGCCATATTGAGCTTGAGCTGACGTTGGGACATCCAGGCGGAGATATCAGAGAGACAGTTGATGAGGTGAGCTTGGACAGAAGGGGAGAGAGGGGGGTGGAGAGAGAGTTGAGTGTCGTCAGCATAGAGGTGATATTGGAAGCCATGGGAGGCAATGAGTTTGCCAAGGGACAGGGTGTAGATAGAGAAGAGGAGAGGGCCCAGGACAGAGCCTAGAGGGAGGAGGAGTTGGAATTGGGAAGAGACACATTAAAGGAGCGGTCAGCGAGGTAGGAGGAGAACTAGTCAAGGACAGAGCCGCAGAACCCTAGGGAGTGAAGAGAGTCCAGTAGGAGTGAGTGGTCGACAGTGTCAAAGGCAGCAAAGGTAGTGCCAAATTGGGCCAGACCAATGGTCCATTGAGTCCAGCACCTGTCTCAGACAGTGGCCAAACTCGGTTGCTTGGAAGTACCATCCATCAGGTCACAATGGGATGCTGTTCACTCCCAGCTCCCCACAGTAAGAGGTTACATTCCCCAAACCTACCTGACTAATAGCTCCTAATGGCCTTAATCTTCAGAAATTTGTCTACCCTTTCTTAAACCCAGCTATCCTACTGGCCTTGACACATCAGCTGACAACAAATTCCACAACTTAATTGTGCATGGAGTGAAAAAATACTTTCTTTTATTTGCTTTAAATCTGCTACCTGTGTCCCCTAGTTCTAGTGCTATTTAAGAGAATAAACATCCCTTCCCTATTAACGTGTTCCACACCACTTATGATTTTATAAACTTCTATCATATCCCCTCTTCTCTAAGCTGAAGAGCCCCAAACTATCCAGCATCTCTTCATAAAGGAGCCATTCCATACCCCTTATCATTTTTGTTGCTCTTCTCTGTACCTTTTATGTTTTTACTACATCTTTTTTGAGATGGGGCAACCAGAACTGCAACTGACAGCTGCCATACACTGAGCTGAGGATTTCAATGTAACTTGCAGAAGAATTAGGTAGATAACCTCTACATTGACTGCCTTGGAATAGCCAGCTAACTTCGACTGAATAATTTTTGCTTTAAGTGCAGCTTCCTATTTCCATGCTGCTTTTATTGGAAAAGGCATGGTGATAGTGTTATTTTAATAAGAGTTGGGGAGGCATAAAGCAAATTGTTCCTCTTTAGTGACAGTGAAATTAAAAAACAAGCTACAATAAATATGCAGGCTACACTTCAGTGGTGAATGATTTTGCTGTTGCAATACTAGGATACAAATATTTTTCTACATTATCTTATGAAATTAGAAAGGCTTACCTACTCACATTTAATTCTAGGCAAGCACACAGTATCAGGCTTTCAGCCAAAAACCTCTCTGCATAAACTAGGAGCCCCTTTAAAATCAGCAGGACTCCTAAAGGGCCTACAGGATCAGAGCACTGGTAGCCACATATTTTTGATGTCATCCTTCTCTGGTAACTTGTGGAGTGCACAAACAGAGAGCTGTCCTTTTCATCCCCCCCCCCCCAATCCCCTGCCATCTGTTCTTTCCCGTTACCTTTCAATGCAATCTTTCCTTTGGCCCATATTACAAGCTCTTTGTGTAGCAATGACAGATTTTCTTTTAGAGTGTAGCTATGGAAAATGAATCTGTTCAGAATTGCTGTACTGCACTGGGAATTGAATGAAACAAGTCCTTTATTCTTACTTCCTTTTATAGATTAGATAGTAAATATGGGTTCTTTTCAGAAACAGACTTTTCAAACAACAAACCTGTGGAAAACAGAAGAAGAAGAAAAGAACTTATCTGAAGCAGTATCACAATAGCCAAATATATCAATAATGCTACCCTGTTGTAATGGAAACAGTAAGGTAATTATAACAGTTCCAGTGTCCATGATCTTCATGTCATTTCAACAAATGTAAAATTACGTTTTATATATTATTGCAACAAGATGAAAGACTCTTAAACACCTTATTGCAGGGACCCACTCAGGTCCTTCTTTAAAAATGTTTTCTATAACATATTTGCTTAAAACAGCATAACTCAGTGAAACAACTAACAATAATGTAGCCAGTGCAACCATTAGCTAGCAAGTATTTATCAAGTAGGGGTGGGACTTGGGGCAAAAAACCGGATACCGGTTTTACCGGTTACCGGTTTACAAAAAATCGGTTTACTGGATTAAATCCGGTATACCGGTACCGGTTTTATTTCATTGATTTGAATGGTGAACTGTCCCCATTGAAATCAATGGGGGGAAAAAAACCAATACCTCCCCCTCCCAGGCTGCGCGGGTGGAAGGGGGGACACCCCCCACCCACCCTGTCAAGCCTGAATTTTTTTTAAAAAAAAAAACTAAAAGTTTCCAGACCAGACCTGGGCTCCGGACTGCCGCTGGCGGCCCAGCGGCAGCCAGTCTGGGCTATGGAGGAAGTTAAGCTCTCCTCCGGGAGCCCAGACTGGCTGGCTGCTGGCACTCCGGTAACCTAACACACACATACCCCGGATCGCCTTTTACCTTTATTCAAATAAATAAATGAATACTGGGTCAGACCAATGGTTCATCAAACCCAGCATCCTGTCTCCGATAGTGGCCAATCTCTTTCTCTTGGGAGAAGTACCTGACAGGTCACAATGGGCAATCCATTCCCTGTTGTTCCAGCCCCCAACAGTAAAAGGCTATGTCCCCAAAACCTGCTTGGCTAATAGTTATTAATAGACCTAACCTCCAAGTATAAGTCCAACGAGCACAACCTGCTCTCTGGAATCCCATAGAATACCAAGTTCAACTTCTAGGTCACAGTCCTTCTCGTCAAAGCACTTCAAGCATACCTGTAATATCACCTAAAGCTGTGGGTGGCAACTCCACTATAAAGCTTATCTGCACAGGGACCAGAAGCTTTTCAGTGGTGGTCTATGAGAGGCGAACATACTCTCACAAAAACCATTACTCCAAGACTGAACACCTCACTTTCTCACATAAAACATTCTCTGTCTCTTCACTCCTTATCTCCATTGACAATATCACCATCCATCTATCCACAAGACACACAGCCTGGAATTCATCTTTGACACCTCCTGCTTCTTTGAACCTCATATTCATTCTGTTGCTTTGACCTGTCACTTCTTCTCGCATAACATTTTTGCAATCTGGTCTTTCCTTACTGCAGCCACTGTCAAAACTCTAGTCTCTGCTCCAGTCATCTCTTGCCTTGACTATTGCAACCTTCTTCCTACTGGACTTTCCTTCTCTCACCTTGACCCTCTCACTTCTGTTCAACACTCCATTGCCAAGGTCAGTCACCTCACCTCCTATTTTGATTTCATTCAGCCCCTTCTCTCTTTCCTCCACTGGTTCCCCCCCCAACTTCCCATCCAGCACAAACTTACTGTCCTCAGTTTCAAGACCCTTCACAACCTCGCTCATCCCTGTCTTTCTGTCCTCATTTCCTGTTATGTCCCCACCCAGAAGTTTTGCTCCTCCTTTACCACCACTCCCACCTACCCTAGAGTCCCTGCTCCCTAAACTGTCTTGACCCTTCTTCTATGTTGCCCCCTACACTTGGAACTCATTCTTAAAGCACATATGCTCTGTTCCCTCCCAACTAAAGCTGAATGGATAGCAAAAATATTATCCACAATTAATATCTGCTATTCCAGATAGTGTAGCAGTTATCTGGCAACCACAGAAGTTAACCGCCAAACCAGAATACTGGATATTACCATTTGCCAATTATCACTTACCACACTGACATATAACCAAACCCATCCAGATGAAAGGAAGGAGTATAATAAAAATTTAAATGTAGTGCAGTAAATGGTAATCCAGTTAACACATAGCCTCCGGATACTAAACAGGCTATCCAAATGGATGTCGTGGATAGTGCAAGTTCCCCTGGTTTTCCTAGCTCTTTATTCCCCATAGATTGTTCACTTATACTTCTTATACTGTCATATCTTTCAGGATACCTCACTTCTTGTAAATAATCAAAGCATGTGCACCTGCAACGTCTCATCTTCTTTAACGTATCCCAATCCATTGTCTCTTGTCCTTCCTCCAAGATCTTGTAGGATCTTGTCCATCCTAGATTATAAACTTCTTAGGGCAAGCACTGGCTCCAAGGTCTTGCTCAGCACCAGGCACACTACTGGAACTATATAAATAATAAAATAATAATAATAATAATAATAATAATTAATAAGTTTATTGTGTAGTCGTTTGGCTGTTACAATATATTAGTTAAAATTTACAATGTACAATAGAGGAGTACAGCAAAACAACAAGACAACAATGAGGCTACAAAAGAGTACAACCCTGATCCAGACTCTCTCGTACTAATACTCCGGCAGAATCATCTGGCCGTCAGTACTGCCAGTCTTCACTGTCATCTGAGAATATACCCAGCTACAAAAACTAAGAGCATCAACCACTGGTAGCGGTTGGTTTACCGTTTAGCTTATTCACTTTGTACCAAAAGGAACGCTTGCCTGGTCTTAAGGATGGCTTTCCTAGCCAATAATGCAGCATAGGCAAAGTCAGCTGTCTGGTGGGTAAGAGGGGAATCCCTCACATTCAAAAGTCTCAAAGGAACCCCCTTACTTGGGCATGACAGCAATCCTGGGAGGGTGTCACCTAGGAGTTTTAACCAGAGCCCTGCCAGCGCCGGACAAAAAAGAAGAATATGCTCTACTGAGTTGACAGCACCCAAATTACAAAGAGCACACAATCTCTTGTCATAAGGGATGCCCTTATAACGGCCCTCGACCACAGCCGATGGGAACACATTGCATCTCATTTTTGTAAATGCCCCCCGTCTCTCAGAGTCTTGCAAAAAATAAAGATAGTTGGAACCGGGGGGTGGGGGGCAAGGGCTATATAATCCCAGTCTTGGAGCATTCTTTTGAGTGGCCAGCAACGCCTGTTCTGATTGGCCCACCTGGTCCATAAGCCTCTGGAGCAACAATTTCTTGAAGGTTTTTGACCCAACCCTCCTCTAATCCTCGGGGACAAGTCCCAGGTGCTGGATTAACATCCGTATCTGGGACACCCATGTATCCAACAGCCCCGATTGCAGGGCACGCAACAGCAAGGAATCATACCCCACACCACTCTCCTTGTCAAGTAGAAGACATACTTCTTTGTTAAGTCAAATTCTTAACAGCATGCTATACCCAATCCCCCCAAAACAAAGCCAACTGAAGAAAACTCCAGCACATACATGCAATCCCCTGCCCCCTCCGTGGGGAGAAAATGTGAAAACATGGAAAACATGTAACTTAATACACTTTCAGGAGGTGATCAGAGTACAGCAATGAGTGCCAGAGTATAGTTAGACATTTATTGCTGGTTAACACCATGACTGAAAGGAAGAAAAATCCTTAGATTTCTTGCTTTGACAGAAAATAATCCAGGTGCCTGGGTCCTTCATCAAATCAATCTGTTCAGTTAATATGGTTTGCTAGAACAAATACTGCTGTTCAGGGACACCATGTATCAAGGTAATACTGAGACTTGTAGAAATATTTGATCAGTGAAGAAGCAAGTAGAGGGGAAAACAGATGTTTATACCGTCAACAACAACTCCCTGGGTAGTAACTTTTATTTCTACTACTGCTGTCCCAAATCTTTCATGGAGTCACGCAATGAGTGAAGGCCTAAAGTTGGCTCTAATGCAATTATTTTGAACTTGGCTTTCTGTTGCCCAGTTCTATGAACTTTGATGTTCACCTCTATTCAAAGACTCGCTCTCATCAAAATCCCAGAGGCAGGGAGCTAAGAACCCTACTTCCCCTTACATGGGCTAATTAATATGGATTAGAGGACTGAATGGGATGTCATGGGAGTGGGGTGTTTTTTCTTCACCAGACAGTTGTGTAACTACAAGAGCAAGGATATGAAGTTAGCAAAAGTTTAGAAAGTTGTGGAGTGAACTTGTTTTTGCTTTAATTTAGTGTTAGGTAAAAGTGCAAGTTTCACATATGTAGGTCGTCTTTGTGGTCACAGAGTATGATGGGGAGAACTGAAAGGCCTGAAGATATAACAAGAAGAATTTTTCTCTCACACACACAAGATTCTCTGATGTACACATGTGCATACACATATGAACTTACTTCCACATAGTCTCGCAAACAGACTATAATGGAGCTCAGAGTATGCATAGGATCTCTCATTCCTTCCTTCCTCTGTCTCACACACACACACACACACACACACACACACACACACCACATTCTAATGGAGGTCAGAAGAAAGACCATAGGATATAATGTGCTTCAAGATATGAAAGTGCAGTAGCCAAATACCCTCCCCTTTCTACTATTCACAGTTGCTACAGGGAGAACCCACAAAGGATGCTTTTAGACAGACACGGCGGCTGCCTGCCCCTGGAGCTGTTCCGGGGCACACCCCTGTGTCCACCCGCTTCCAGTCCCACCTGGGTCCACTTTAGACATAACAGCAGGTGTCCTCGGGCTGCCCATGCAGCACCACACACACCATAAAGTTGCAGCTGCTCAGCTGGTGGCTGCAACCCCATAGTGCTGACTGGAGCAACAGCCAGTCAGGCATGAAGCTGATGCATGGGTCTGCCCAACAGATGGACAGCAGCTCCATTTCTGGCCGGTGCCCTTGGGTTGGCCAGCCCGCTCTGCGTGTCGCGGTCTGGGATGATCAGGATGCCTTTAGACAGACCAGCCAACCCAGGGGTGGAACAGGATGAAACAGGCAGGAGTAGAGCTGCCATCCATCTAAAAGCACTCAGTCAGAACATAGTTCAGTGCAAAAAAAGAAGTTTAGAGAAGCACAATAAGTAGACATGTGTTTCATGTTCAGTTAAAGAAGCAATACTGAATGCACAAAACCAGAATATGTCAATAGCTACAAAATGTCACGTAACTTGGAGTTAAAATTTGTGAGGGATGCTGACCCACATCAGCCCCATCACCATTATCGGGGAATTGTGAGGGGTGGAAATTTGTGGGAGATGAATCCCCCATATCTCCCCTCCCTATAATTGCTCCCATGTGAAACTGTCTACCTTTGGGGAGGGGAGTGTCCACAAGTCAGGCTCTCAAAGTCTTATAAGAGCATACTTGGGAATTAGCTTAACCCAGGACATAAAATAGGTCTCTTGTCTATTTAGCCCTTCTAGGCCTAATCTTAGCATTTGGCCTCCTTTGCTCGTCCTTGACCAGGTAATAAGTCTTGGTCCCTCTCTGGACCCACACTCTTACTTGGCACCCTCAGGGATCCTTGGTAAGTTTGGCCCTCCATGGGCTAATATATCAGTCTCTGGCCCTCTTTCAGGGCTCACCACAAACTTTAGCTCTTGCTGGGGCAAACAACAATCCTTGGAGAAACAATATAAGGCATCCCCTTACTAGGGTAATTTGTATCTGGTCTCCCTTCTCCCCTTACAACCCACCTGTGCCACTGGAAATGGGGCTTCTCCCCCAAAAAGGTGGGGCCCCCAAAATTAAATGACAAGCAAAATAAGCCTCATTGGCTTTCAGAATAAGTTCAGGCAGTTCTTCATTCTTCCCAAACAGCAAAGTCCCATAACAGACCTGAGGCCTCTTTATCCTTACGCAAAGTTCAATACAGATCCTACCTATGTTTTCCCACGGTGTCTGTATTATAGCGCATTCACATCTTATGGTGGCGCAGCAGCAGCACTCGCACAAGGAGAAGACGTGGGAGGAGAAGGAAGCGGAGGCCGTCACAACGTCCGGTACAAATGGGGTTCTGCCACGACAATACTCATGAATGACAAGGCTAGATTTTATTTATTTATTTATTTATTTATTTATTACAGCATTTTTACCCCGTTAAAAACTTTTTAAACGACATATAAAATATTATAAAACAGATACAGAACCCAATAAAATACTACTAAATGGCCCCCATTTGAAAAATGAAAGACCCCACCTCCCCTACACATCGTACCCATCACCCTCACTGAATGCCTGGCGGAACAGTGAGTTCTTACAAAAATGACAGAAGAAGGCGAGGTCCAGGGCCACATCAAGAAGGGTGCTCCCGGCAGACTGCAGGAGCCAATCCCAAACATGGAGAGTGAGGAGATCCTGCAGATAGGTGGGACCCAGGCCATTTAGGACTTTATAGGTAAGAACCAACACTTTGAATTGGGTCCAAAAGACTATAGGCAGCCAGTGCAGAGCATGGAGCACTGGTGTAATGTGCTCACGATGGCCCATCAATGTAAGAAGGGGGGACGGGCCACCAGCTGCAGTCTCAAAATCATCACCAAGGGTAGCCCCATGTACAGTGCATTACAATAGTCTAATCTCAAGGTAATGAAAGCATGGATGATAGTGGCCAGGTCGGAGTCTGAGACATACGGCCTAAGCTGTTGCACGAGATGTAATTTGTGAAATGCCCCTCTCACCACAGCCCTCACCTGGAGATCCAGGCGGAGCTGCGGATCGAGGAGCACTCCTAAACTCCGAACCTGAGAAACCAGTGGGGGGTGAACCCCATCAATAAGGGGGGACACCACACCCACTGCCTTACCTGCCAGCATCATCTCCGTCTTGTCAGGATTCAGCTCAGCTCGCCCAAATCCAGTCCCCCCATAGCCACCAAACACCAGGTAAGCACTAAGACTGCTGGGTCTGGGTCAGCGTACTGATGACACTGCACCCTGTACCATCTCACAACCTCACCCAGTGGCTGCATATACATGTTGAACAGGAGGAGGGGGGACAGAATAGAATCTTGCGGGACTCCACACGCAAGGTCCCAGGGAGCTGATGAGCAGTCCCTGAGCACCACTCTCTGCATTCTCCCAGCCAAGCAGGAGCAGAACCATTCAAGAATAATCCTGCCCACCCCAGCATGGCCCCACAAGCGGGCAACCGACATCTCATGGTCAACGGTATCAAAAGCAACCGACAGATCTAACAAAATCAACAGGGTCAAAAGACCCGGGTCCAATTCCCGATGGAAGTCATCAACCAAAGCCACAAGAGCAATCTCGGTACCATAACCTGGATAAAGCTGGACTGCGAAGGGTCCGGAAAACAGACGCAGTCCAGATGCCCCTGCAGCTGCCGAGTCACCACCCGTTCAATAACCTTCCCTTAAAAGGGAAGGTTAGAGACTGGCCAATAACTGGCAAGGGATTCAACATCAAGAGAAGGTTTTTTGAAGAGGGGCTGCACCACCACCTTCTTGAGGCAGCTCTGCACCCTGCCATCCTGAAGGGAGGCGTTGACCACACCCGCCAGCAAAGTCCCCAGTGTCTCCCGGCTGACCTTAACCAGTCAGGACAGGAACAGGTCAGGTTCACAAAAGGTGGATCTAACAACCCCCAGGACATCTCCTGCCTTGGTGGCTGACACCCACCGCAACTGATCCCAGAAAACTGGACAAGGCGGGGCTTCCACAGCCTCTGGTTCTCCTAATGCCAAAAACATGGAGTTGAAATCATGGTGAATCCAGAGTGATTTTTATCTGTGAAGTAATTAAGAAACATGTCACAGTGGGTCACTAATATTTCCATTTCCAGGCAGAGGAAGGCCAACTGACCAGCCCCCGCACCACCCAGAAAAGTTCCACTGGACGCAACTTCACAGATGCTGTCAAGGGAGCAAAAAATTCATTTTTTGCTGCCCTGACAGTCATGGCATAAGCTCGTAAACTAGCTCTATGTTCCAGTCTGTTGGCTTCAGCATGAGACCGCCGCCACCGTCACTCTAACCGCTACCCTTCCTGCTTCAGCTGCTGCAGGTTCTCCCTAAACCATGGGAGCCAGTGATGCTGATGCCTTGGAAGCGGATGCCTAGGAGCCATCCAGTCAATGGCCTCAGATAGCAAGGTGTTCCAAAAAGCCACAAAGTCATCAAGTGGTCAGCTGTCCAAGTCAGAGAGTAATTCCTCAAGAGAATTCCAGAACCTTTCTGGTTCCTTTAGTCTCCGGGGATGAACCAACCAAACTGGTTCCACACCTTTCCTGGGGTAGACATGTGCCGAGAGGCAGGCCCACAGGAGGTAATGATCTGTCCATGACAAGGATTCTGCTGACACCTCCCCCACCAACAGATTCCCCGCCTCAAGGCCAGTGCAGAAAATCAGGTCCAAGATATGTCCTCCATCATATCTTCCCCTCCCATGCCTCCCCATCTCCCCTAACCGCCTTCGTCCCTTCTTCCTAGCTGACACACACACCTGGAACTCCCTCGCTGCCCACATCTGCCTCGCCCCCTCCCTTCATACCTTCAAATCCCTCTTCAAGACCCACCTCTTCCACTCTGCCCTCCCCGACTTCATGCTCCCCTCACTTAACTCCTGCTGATACCCTCCATCCAGTACAATCTGTTACCTAAGGTCTGTGTACTCCTATCCTCACCCCATGGACCAACCAGCCATCATTCTTGTAGTAACCAAGCCAAGCACGTGCACCTGGGACCTCGCATCCTTGTGAATGTTACACTCCTTGTCTCTCCCTCTGTTCCCCTTCCTTCATCTCTCCCCCCCTCCCCCCGTCTCTCAGATTGTAAGCCCTAGGGCAGGGACCGTGTCTATTCAATTACTTTGTAAAGCACCACGTACATTGCTTGTGCTATATAAATGCTTGCTAATAATAATTATTATTATTATTAATAATAATAAATAATTAATAATGAAAAGAATCATGTGTAGGGCCCATGAGAACTTGGGGCAGATCCATGATTGCCATAGTGACCATGAATTCACACTCCGCTTCGCCAATGTCAGCGTGGATGTTGAGATCACCCAAAACTAATGTCTTTGGGGTTTGCAACACCACCTCCGACACCAACTCCGTCGGAGCGTGTAGGGATGCCGCTGTACAGGTAGGTGCACAGTTTACAAGCAGTGTCCCTAATCTGTCTCCTGCCAAATCAGACTCAAGATGGAGTCCCTCACATCCCAATTCCAACTGCACTGGATACCTCCTAATGGACCACGCCTCCCTAAAAATGATGGCTACACTGCCACCCCATCCCTCTGTCCATATCTGATGCTGCACTGAGTACCCAGCTGGAACAAAGTCAGCCAGTATAGGCCCAGACTCATTTTCCAGACAGGTTTCCATGATGCACACGAGGTCAGCCACACGTCCAATATCAGCACCTGGATAGTTGATGATTTATTAACAACTGACCTCGCATTCAACAACAACAGCTTCAGGCCAGGGGCCCCCTGAACCCAATCCACCACACCAGCTGCCCGGGGGATGATAAGCGGAACAGGCACCAAACACCTATCCCGCATACGTGATCATACATTTCCACCACCACCACCACCATGGGACCATCTCTCCCCTGCCCCATCACAACCCCAATGGCCAAGGCCCTCCCCAAAGATGTCCTGGCCTCCAAAACCTCATCCGCCCAGCTGCCCCTCTCTACCAATGGTGAGGGAGATCCCCAACCCCCCTTATTCACCGCTCTCATCGGACATAAGACACATTCCTCCCAAAGGTCATATCCCCCCTCTCACAAGGGGAAACAGCCCTCCCCTCCCTAACAGTCCCCCACCTCCTCCATTCTCATTGGGGTAGGAGACATACCCAGTAACCCCTCAAAACTATAGCCCCCTTCCCCCAAAAGAAACCAACCCTTATCTCAAAGCACCTCTGATTAAAACAGCCAGCCGCCTTTACCCCACCCCCTGCCTCCACCAGGAAAGCTTCCCCACCCCACCCCAGGCCTGCTAAGGGTTTTAACTAAAGGCCCTTTGGTGTGGCCCTTAGGTGCATGCCTTTTGCGTCATCGGGCAGGGCTCTGACTAGAAGCCTCTCTCCCGGACATTCCTCTGGGACAGTTGACCCCCGCCCCCACACCCTCCTGCAATGGGGGGGCACTTAGATGGTTTCCAGGGGGTCTGGGCTTTTGGAGGATGAGCCCCCAGACCAGTCCAGTCCCGACCAGCCAGCCCCCGCGCCGAGGTGGAGAGCAGAGGCAGCCATAGGGATGTCCTGCGGTGGCACCGGGCTGGGCTCTGACCATAGAAGATTGAGGAATTGATGCATTTGGCTGCCTCAGGGTTATGGAGGCCCAGTACAGGGAGCAGTAATGCTAACCCAGCACGGATATGGAGGGTGCATTCACACGAGATGTTTGGCACAGCAAAAAGCATTTTCCCTCCTTTGAGCCCTGTCATTCATGAATATTGTTGAAACAAAACCCCATTTGCACCGGAAGTTGTAACAGCCTCCACCTCTTTCCCCCACCATGTCTTCTCTCTGTGGGAGTGCTGCCACCATGCAGTCATAAGGTATGAATGCAGTATTGGTAGTGGAGTTTTACTCTGGTCTAAGGAGGTTGGAAAAATTCTCTTCCAGCCTGGTCAAGAGGCTTCTCAAGTGACCTGGCTTGGTGGCCAAACTCAGTTCCTCTCACTCCCAGCTCCTTCGGGCACCCGCCAGCTCCACCCACTTAACTGCTGACTCTAGACTCCCTTAAGCTCCTCCTTTACTTCTGATTGGTTTTCCTAAATAAGGAGGGAAACTACAGTCACATTCTATCTCCCTAATTATGAATTAATAATTACAAATTAGTAAGTTTCCTAATTAATGAGGCAGCTATGGGCTACCACAGTGCTGTTTGCAGGCTTTCTTTTGTGCTGCTTACAGACTCTCTGTCAGGGTATTTTCAGACATTACGAGATCACGCTCAACCACAGTGAACCACGCTCAATCCCGCGGCGGGGCCAAAGGGCTGTGAACGTCTGTTCGGCGCACGCCAGATGTTCATCACGCTCAATACCCACATGGGGTCAATTTCAACCATGCTTCCCGGGCTAGCCGGGGGAATATCCCAGGAAGCGTGGTCAAATGGACCCCCACTGGGAACCAAGGAAAGGTAACATCTGGACGCCAATCCCAGGGTGGAACCAAAGGAAACGAGCCGCAGCCAGGGACAAGGCACGCAGCATCACTGCCGGGCAACCAGCAACAACACAACCGCCGGAGGTAGATTTAAAGGGAAATCAGCAGCAAGCAAGCGTGGCGGGATGGAGGGAGGAGGGAGGCGGAAGAGAGTGGAGGCAGAGAAAGC
>QEPC01003937.1:185691-200379 GCA_003113815.1 Sphenodon punctatus
CCCACCGGGGCTGGGGCCTGAGGGTCTACAGGTGGGTGCAACGGTGGGCGGAGCCCCTAGCTTCACCCCTGCATGGGCTCGCGGGTCTGCGTGCGCCCAGGACAGCTGCATTCCATCAGCTATCTCCACCGCCACCCCGGCCCCCCTCCCCGCGCTGTTTGCTACAGGATGGCCTTGAAGGTGCGATTAGGCGGACACTGTGCTCGCTGTTGTGTTGTGCAGCTGTGCTGGGTCCACACCCCATGCCTCGTGCTGTTGTGCTACAGTGTTGCGGGCCGCGGGCGCTTTCCCCATCCTGGGGGCCCCTCGGAGCCCCTCCCAGCCCTGGAAGGTGTGTGTGCCCCCAGGGCTCTGTGTTATTCTCCCTGTGGTGCCGGACCATGGCTGGCTGCCCATCCACGGGGCTCCCTCTCCCCGGCCCCCTCGGGGACCCCCACATCTGGGCCTTCTGTGAGACCATGTCTCTGTGTGACCTGTGGCATACCCCAGCCGTGCAGCTGCTCCTGGTCACCCCGGGCAGCCATGCGGGTGCCTTTGAGAGCTTAAGCTCTGGACTGCATTACTTCGGCTATGAGGCGAGCGCTCGTGATTGCCGGCTGCACTCGGAAGCCCTAGGGCTGGATCATTTCCCTGAGGGGCGCATCCCAGAAAAGCTGTGCTCTCATGTGCCCTGGCCCAGGTCCAAGACCATGTCTGCACTGGTGGTGTGCAGTCTGAGCACCTACACGGAGTGCCTTGCTGAGAGTGGCCCTGTCTTGGCCGTGTCCTACTTTTCCTGTGTTCACGGGGCCCGTGAGTACCAGTGCACCCGTGGGGCTGTGTACCATCGGCTACTGGAGCTGGGACATCTTCCTTGGCCCCCTTCCACTGCCTGCTGTGTGCCGGAGCCTTCTGCGGTGGAGCTGTCGGCCTTGTTTGGGGTGTGGGCCCATGTGGACGTCCAGCTGGCTCTCACCATGCATGATCCCTTCGAGGCCTACTACCTGATTGCCCACCACATGTCCATGCAGGGGTACCACCAGGGCTTGCTGCATTGGCCCCACCTGGTTCACCGGGCAGGGCACTCGGGGCCGTGGTGGCCCCCGGCAGTGGCCTGTGACACCTACTGCTCCTCCCGGGCCCCCAGGTGCCGTTCCCCCATGTGGGCTCCCGCCCCGGGCCGGGGGGGGTCCCCGCTGCCTGCTCTCACCCTGCTGTCTCCACCGAGGTGTGCTCCCGCCTGCTTCGTGGGGTGCTGCCACCCCTGCCTGTGGCCCTGGACCCCCTCCGGCCCCACCCCACCCCGGCTGCCCGTCCCAGTGGCTGGGTGCGGTGCTCTGTGTGGCCTCTCGGCCCGCCCGTGTGCAGATTCCAGTCCACTCCCATCGGCCCTGGCACCTGCTGCACCCACCCACCCCCTTTGGGTGCTTGTGTGACCTGGAGGTTTGGGCGCCCCCAGACTGGACCATGTTCCTTCCCCAGGTGGGGGGTGGGGGAGTGTTGCTGGACCTGCATCAGGGCTCCCCCGGACCTGCCTGCCCTCCATCTGCCCCTCTGTGACTGTGGGGTCACCATTCTCCTCCTGGACCCTCCCTGCCAGGCTCGCTGTGCAGTGTGGACCCCCATCATGCCTTGTTCCGGGGGTCCCGGCCCCCCCTTTCCTAGACTGGCTCCTGTGCTGTGGGGGTGCCTCTGTGGACTGGGGTGCTGTGGGGGTGGGGGTTGCTGCTGCCTGTCCCCTGCCCCTTAGCTGTGCCCCCCCTCGTCCCTCCCGTTGTTCCTTGTGCTGTTTTCCGGGCACCCCTGCCCCCCCTTCCTGACCTTTCCTATGTGTGTGTGTGTGTGCGCGCGTGCACGTGCACCCGGGCATGTGGTCTTGCAGTGTGTCCCGCCGCGGGTCCGCTGTGTGTGTGTGTGCATGTGCTGTGTGTGGTACCTGTCAGCCTGTTCTCCCTCTTCCCCCCTCCCTTTCCGTTTCCCTTGTGTGGGCGTTCCCTTTTGTGCTGTGTGGCTTCGTTTGCCCTTCGGCGGCCATGTCCGTGTCCCGTCCCTGTCCAGTGCCTTCTGGGAGTTTTGACCATGGCTGGGGATCGACTGCACGTCTGTTGTGCTGCCCTGGTCCGTGATGGGTCGGCCCGGTTCCCAGCCGTGGTCCCGGTCCCGTCACATCTGTTAGGGGCTTTTATTCACCCCGGGGCATGGTTGTTCTCTTCAACCCCCCTGGGGGTTCACCGTGGTGAACCACCCACCCATAACGTCTGAAATCACTCTCAGTTGGAGATGGGTCTTTTAGCCAATCTGCTAGAGGGAGATGCAGCATTTCAAGCTTGGAGAGTTTTTCTATATTTTTTTGTCTTTTGATGATGCAGCAAGTATTTTAAAATCTGAGGAGATACAATACAAGCTCCATAAAATAGCTAAAAAAATTCAAAGTAGGAAGCCATTAATGAATTTTGAGGAATTAGATACAGTAACAAGCAACAGTAACAAGTCCCAAGTGGACTGTGAAGAATTGCAGGAGGATCTTGAGAGACTGGGTGACTGGGCATCTAAATGGCAGATGAAATTTAATGTAGATAAGTGTGGATTTGGGAGTCATTGTGAACAATACATTGAAATCCTCAGCTCAGTGTGTGGCAGCTGAAAATCCTATATAAGGCAGGCGTTGTTCGATTGCCTTGAATCATGTGTTTTTATAGGTGTCTTTCAACAAAAATTTCACTAAAACATGATTCAAGTTCTTGCACAGCTGAAGCCAAAAATTAAATGCAAACTGCCAGGCCATTGAAGCCCAGCTCCTTTGGCCCCACTCCAATCTAATGGCTGCTGTTGGAGTACCATTAGGAGCCTTTAAGAGGAGTCTAAGGAAATGGGATTGAATGACATTTAGATCTTTCCCCACCAAGGGGGCCCAAAGCTCTGCACCATATAAAAAAGAGGCTCTCACCTTAGCATCCAAAACCCCCGCAGCTAAATCAATATTCCTCTTCCCCCAGCCAGAGAAGAATCATAAGATAGCATACGCTAAGCCCTTAGCTGTCAAAGTAGTAGAGCGGTATTGATCTATCCATTTCCCTTGTGCTTGCATAAGAATTCCCAAATACCTAAAACAGGTAAATTGCTGAAGAAACTGTTTATTAATGGGCCATTTATAACTTTTCCGACTACTGGAAAAAAACAACTACCTTCGATTTACCGTAGTTAATGGTGAGCCTGTTTTCAATACAGTACTCTGAGAAAGCCTTCAACTGCCTAATCAGTCCAATCCTAGTCTGCGAAAGAACTGCCAAATCATCGGCATACAAAAGTGCCCCTACTGGCTTTGAAGCCAATTTTGGGTGGGAAAGATTCAGGTGGGCCAACATAGGTAGAACATCATTTATGTAGAGATTAAATAAAGATGGGGCTATTACACATCCTTGGTGGACTCCAAGTCCCACCTTAATCTCCTTTGTGGTGTGCCCTAGCTTATCTGTTTTTATCACCAATGTAGAGTCCTTATACAAATTCTGGATCAGAAGTAATAATCTTCTGTCCATAGTAGTTTCTCTTAATTTCTCCCATAATGAAATATCTAATGCTGACCTTTAATATTAGGTCATTGTTTCTGCATTCAAAAAAATTTTCTCTTGCTACGATGAATGTAAATTGATTGATGCCTCCTTGTTTACCATTATTAGTCTACTCTGCTGGTTAAAAACTGCACATTATGTTTAGCGTAAATTTATGTTAGTAATTTAACCCATTTTTGATAGATGGAACTAATTTAATTATTCATCTAAATTAATGATTACTTTTTAAGAGTTTAGGATGTATCTTGTTTTGTATGGTTTGGCAATGACCTATGGCTACGTTTATTATTAAAATTGAAATTGTGTGTGGCAGCTGTCAAAAAAGTAAACAGAATGTTAGGAATCATTTGGAAAGGGATAGAGAATAAAATGGAAATAACATAATGCCACTATATAAATATATGGTGTGACCACACCTTGAATATTGTGTGCAGTTCTGGTCGCCCCATCTCAAAAAAGACATAGTAGGACTAGAAAAGGTACAGAAAACGGCAACAAAAATTATCAAGGGTATGAAATGGCTCCCGTATGAAGAGAGGTTTGATAAGGTTGGGATTCTTCATCTTGGAGAAGAGAAGGCTGAGAGGGGATACGATAGAAGTTTATAAAATCATGAATGGTGTGGAACACGTAAATAGGGAGTGGTTAAATATTTACACTCTCTAACAGTACTAAAACAAGGGGACACGCCATGAAATTAGCTGGCAGCAAATTTAAAACAAAGATGAGGAAGTATTTTTTTTCTCTCAGCGCACAATTAAGTTGTGGAATTTATTGCCAGAGGAAGTGCTCAAGGCAGCAGTGTAGTTTTTAAAAGGGATTGGATACGTTCTTGGAGGATTGGTCCATTAATGGCTATTAGCCAACTAGGTTTTGGGGGTGTAACCTTTTACTGTTCGGGGCTGGAACATCAGGGGATGGATTGTCCATTGTGACCTGTTGGGTACTTCTGTGAGGAACTGCAACGGGATCTTACGACAGTGCCTGGGCATCTAAATGTGGACAAGTGCAAAGTGATGCACATATGCGTACACAATGCTGGGTACTAAGCTAGGAGTTACCACTCAGGAAAAGGATCTGGAGGTGGCTGTGGACAATACAATCAAATCCACAGCGCAGTGCACAGCAGCAGTCAAATAAGCAAACAGAATGTTAGGAATTATTTGGACGGGAATAGAGAATAACACTGAGGATGTCATAATGCCACTATACAAATCAATGGTGCAACTGCACCTTGAATATTGTGTGCAGTTCTGGTCGCCCCATCTCAAAAAAGACATTGCTGAACTAGAAAAGGTACAGAGAAGGGCAACAAAAATGATTAAGGGTATGGAAGGGCTCCCGTATGAGAAGAGGCTTGGTAGGTTGGGGCTCTTCAATTTGGAGAAGAGACAACTGAGAGGAGATATGATAGAGGTCTATAAAATCATGAGTGGTATGGAACTAATAAACAAGGAGCAGTTATTTACCATCTCAGATAGTACTAGAACTAGGGGACACTCCATGAAACTCATGGGTGGAAAGCTTAAAACAAATAAAAGAAAATATTGTTTCACTCAGTGTATAATTAGGTTGTGGAATCCACTGTCAGAGGTTGTGGTGCCAGTACTATAGCTGAGTTTAAGAGAGATTTGGACAAGTTTCTGGAAGATAGCTAATAGCAGCTATTAGCCAAACAGGATCAGGGAACATGACAGGAACTGGGGGGAAACAACAGGGAATGGATCCCCCATTGTGACCTGTTGGGTGCTTTTCCCAAGCCACCATGATTGGCCACTGTTGGAGACAGGATGCTGGGGTAGATGAACCATTGGTCTGACCCAGTATGGCACTTCTTATGTACCCTAAGTCCCAGGTGACAACATTCTCCCCTCCGCTGCAGGTGGAAGGGGGTGAGGCCAGGGCTCGCCGGAGGAGATGTCCAGGACCGGGGGGGGTTAAACAGCGGGCTGCTGTCCGGCAGCACTGCAGGCCGCATGCCTAGGTGTGGCCCTTAGTGGGATCCAGGGGGGGTGGCTTTGCGGGGTTGCAGGGTTATGGGGGGAGGGATAGCTACAGTTAGAACTGTAGTTAGTGGGGCTCATTTTGTGTTGTGGATTTTTGAGTGGGAGAGTGGGTATTAAGATTTTGTTTAATGGGTCAAAGGGAGATGGCCTGGCCCCCTGGTGAGAGCAGGGTGTGGGGTAGGGAGTGGGTTAGAGGGTATAGACCCCCTTGTCAGGGGTGGGAGCTTGACCCAGTAAAGGAGGAAGGAATACACCTCCCTGTGACAGGGGTGTGGGAGGGAGGAGGAGGGGCCTCACCTGCCTGGAGAACCAGCCACGAGGGAGGGGGAGGCTGGGTGGGACAGAGCCATAGGGGTCATTATGGGCCGGGGAAATTATGGTCCCTCTGGGGGGCCTATACAATCTTGGAGGAGGACGAGGTGCTTAATACCTGTCCCCCTCGTCACCCGCAGAGCAGGTGAAGTGGTGGTTGAGAATGAAATGGCCACTGGCCACTTACTGCTGCTGTTAAACGCCAGGTCTGTCGCTAATAATGTTTGTGGTTTGGAACTTGATCCTGGACCAGACAGCCAACCTGGAGTGTATTATGGAGACCTGGCTGGACGCTGAGTATGGGACTATTTTGGCTGACCTTGTCCCAGCTAAGTACTCCGTGCAGCATCAGCCATGACTGGAGATGCGGGGGGGCGGTGTAGCCATTGTTTTTAGGGACACTTGGTCCACGTGGAGATATCCAGTGCAAATGCCACCAGGTATAGAGGGCCTCCACCTCATGGTTGATTTGGCACATGGAGGCAGATTGTGGTTGCTGCTTGTATACCATGCACCTTCCTGTACAGCAGCATCTGCATCTCTACTTGTACTAGCTGATCAGGTGTCAGAGGTGGTATTGTGGCCTCCAAGGCTATTGGCCTTAGGGGATTTCAATATCCACACCAATATCCAGTGTTACAGGGGTGGAGCAAGAGTTCATAGCTGCCATGGCAACTATGGACCTGTCTCAAATGGTATCTGGCCTAACTCATGAGGAGGGACTGGAGCATACTCTGGATTTGGTATTTTGCACTGGCCTTGTGGCGGGGGGTCTGTTAGTGGGAGATGTGTCATCTGTGCCCTATGTCATCTCCTACGGGCCAGTCTCCCGGCACATGTCTGTCCCCGGCAAGGTGTGGAACGTATTCACATGGTTAGCCCCCAAAGACTTATGAAACCGGAGTGGTTTCTGGAATGCTCTGAGGGCTATACCTTCCGATCTCAACGGCCTATCACTTAATGACCTCATTGCTAAATGGAACAGCTTGTTGACCAAGACCATGGACCAGATGACTCCTAGGTGTCCACTCCTTGAGCACAGGCAATGCAGGGCCCCGTGGTTCATGGAAGATCTTCATCGGCTGAAGTAAGAGGGGAGACAGAGCGATGGTGGCACCGTACTCATACTGAAGCCGACCAATCGCAGCATAGAGCTGCATTAAAGGCCTATGCCATGGCTATGCAGGCAGCAAAAAGGAGGTTTTTTGCTACCTTCATATCATCCGCAAAGTTGCATCCAGCAGAGCTTTTCTGGGTGGTGAAGAGGCTGGTCAGTCTGGCTCTCTCCTCCTGGAACTGGAATCTTCCGATGTTCGCTGTGACATGTTTATCAACTATTTTGCAGATAAAATCACTTGTATCCACCACAACTTTGATGTTGCATTTAATGTAGTAAGTGTACTTATTTATTTATTATTTATATTTATTAAAATATTTATATCCCACCTCTTCTGCTCCCAGCAGCTCAAGGTGGCTAACAATCAAACACAAATACAAAAATACACCAATAAATAAATAGATTAAAACAATACATCATAGATTAAAATTCAACTAAAACTGGGGGGGGGGAAACCACCCCACTCAACACCCATCTCCCTCACCAAATGACTGATGGAATAGCCAGGTCTTGCATCTTTGTTTAAAGGAAGGGAGGCCCAGAGTCAACCGGGCCTCTGTCAGTAGGGAGTTCCACAACTTAGGTGCGGCCACCGAGAATGCCCTCTCCAGAGTTGCCCCCCGGGATACCCAGGGACCTCCAGGAAGATGCTCTGATGCATGATAGCAGGTTAGAGGGCAACCTGTTAAGCCTAATTCCGGATAAAGGGTAATTTCAGATGTTACTAAAATGCCTGTCATCACAGTGAATTCCCTGTAGTGGCGGTGTTGCCTTGAACGTCTGTTTGGTCCCTGCCAGAAGTTCACTACAGTGAACCTCGGGCCGGGATCAAGTTTGATCATGGTTCTCTACCTCCAGTTGGCCGGAAGTCGAGAACCGTGGTTAGATTGGCCACGATCCGGGATGGACTAAAAGTAACGTCTGTTACCTTTGACCCATCCTGGATCACGGCCCCAACCGTGATACGGGATCGGGCATAGCGGCCTGATTGGCCACTGCGCTCGCCTGTCTCCCCGAGAGTGGCCCATTGGGGGAGTGGGGCTGTGAGGCCGCACATCATGCCGCACAGTCCTGCCCCCTCCCAATCCCTGGTAGCGATCAGGCCGGCACATCTAAAGAACCACCGGCCTGATCACGGATTGAGATCCGCGACGGATCCCAGTCAGGGGTTCAGTGTGGTAGGCCTCCAGGCCCGTCACGTCTGAAATTACCCAAAATGGGACAAAGAGGCAGGATAAGAAATAAAGACAAAAAAACAAACACGGAGGAGGAGGATGGGCCTTCTTCCCCTAGCCTCCTCACTACCTACTTAAATAATTTCTGGTTGTACATCTGATACGTTGCCATAGCAACATTCATCTCATGTTTCCACAGTGCCTTACAAAGACCTAGATAGAGATTGTCTTGAGCAAAAACTGTGTAAAAATGTTGTAAGGTCTTCAAATCCCTTAATATCTTCATATTGGATATGGGAGAGAAAATGAGCCACAGACTCGTTAAGGTCCTGATTCTGTTCCCATTACAGTAAACTGAAATACTGAAATCGACTTTAATGGAAGCTGCATCAGACCTTCTAAATTGTCCAAAATCATGTTTGAAAAAATGCTATCCAGAATCAGCAATAGAACTCAGGCCATTTTTGCACAGATTCCTCCCCCCCCTCCCCAACACTGGATGTGTGGGCAGGGGTCCATGTGTATGCTTTGGCGGGGGGGTATGGGTGTCCACCCGTGGAAACACTATGGGTGGTGGATGGAGGTGAGTGTGCACTCCTGGCACACCCATCTCCACCGATCACCCACGGAGTCATCCAACAAAACAGAGGAGGCTCCATTGATGGAGATGGGTGTGCACCTGGGGGAAAGGGAGCACCTCCACCTGCCACCTGCCACCAGCACACACCCATCCCCCAATTCAGCAGTGGCATGTTAAAATGGCCTGTCCCTCTCTCTCAAGACACTGAGACCCTTTTCACTGAGATGCCCCCACCCATCTCCATGCATTTTGAGAATTTATTTATTTATTTATTTATTTATTTCGTTACATTTATATGCCGCCCCCCCATGCCCACGGCATCTCAGGGCAGCTTCCAGCACAAAATAAAATAGCTTTTAAAAACAATTTTAAAACATAAAACAAATTTAAAACACCCCCCACAGAAATTAACCCACCACCCCACCCTCCCCTCTGAAGGCCTGGACAAACAGCCAAGTCTTACAAACACATCAAAAGGTCAAGAGGCCTGGGGCCAGGCAAGCCTCCTCCAGGAGGGTATTCCACAACCGCGGCCCAGCCACCGAGAACGCCCTCTCCATTGTGGCCCCCCGTCTTACACGGGGGACCTCCAGAAAGGCGCCCCCGGTGGATTGAAGGGATCGTTCTGAGGCGCGGAGGGCGAGGCGGTCCCCGAGATATGAGGGGTCCAGACCATGCAGGGCTATGTAAATCGATACTAACACCTTGAATCTGGCTCGGTACGCTATAGGCAGCCAGTGCAGAGCATGGGGCACTAGTGTTATGTGCTCACGCCGTCCCGTCCCCATCAGTAGACAGGCTGCCACATTCTGCACTAGCTTCAGCCTCCGAACCAGGAACAAGGGAAGCCCCACGTAAAGCACGTTGCCGTGGGGAATGGGTGGGGATATGTGTGTGCTCCCACGCTATACCCATCTCCACCCAATGGGCTCCAATGCTCGTTACTTTGTGGGTGGAGATGGGTGCACAGCCATGGGAATGGGCGCACACCCACCTCCACCCACTTCAGCCACACACCCATCCTATTCCCATCCCCACCCCACCCCCACTGCGGTCCATTTGGAAAAAGGCCACAGATTAGGTCCAGATCCAAAGTCCACTGAAATCTATCAGAGTTTTTCTACTGACTTCATGGACTTTGGATAAAGGTGACAGAGTACAAAATAATTTCACCAAAGGAAAAAACCTGCCAGAAAGTACATGGACTTTTTGACAATGTTGGACATAAACTACAAGAAGACACACAATAAAGCCACCGGGAGGGGGGGATTCCAATCTTTTTGGCCAGAGAGAGAGAAAGAAGAAACAGAAAATAATTTACAAAACAACAGGATTGAAAGACTGCAATAGCCCCTGTAACAAATTGACATGATTTTGGGCCAAACTAAGATATTAATTTCCCTGCTTCAAATGTGCTGAACCAGAAGATGCCTCTGTTTGATTCAAGTAGGCCACTCTGTGTTAAACTGTAACCAAACCAAATGTGCTTTCCTGACAAGCTGCCAGAGCATACATAGGGGAATTGTTGTAAATAACTCTGTGTAACTGAACCAAAAAGATGCTTCCTTGACACAAATGTAACAGCAATATACACTGGATGCTAGTGCACCCATCATTGTGTTAAAATGTAACCAAGAACACACACTGGAGCTATAATACTTGAAATATAACTTTATGGGCCAGTGGGACTGCTATTTAGAATTATGTAGAATGTTAGAAATTAGGCAAGATACTATTACGCATATGTGTTAATGTTTTTGATTTAAAGAACAGAAGCATTAGTAAGAATGACCAGTATTGGCAATAATCAGGAGATGGCCTGAGAGGGAGCAACTGATGCTGTAGAAGTGAGCAGGACCTCTTGTTCCCGAAACAAACTACGTTGGTAATTCACAGGAACTGATAACAGAGGCCAAGCTGGACAAATAAGAGTGTGGTTGTTATCAAACAATATATGACTCTCAGAAGGATGTGCGAACTAATTGAAGACCAGGAAGCGTGACCCCCCATCTCCGGAGGGAGGCGGAGGGCATGATTTTACTGGTCAGAACAAACCTCACATCATGACTAAGCACCCCAGATTTGGGGCAGCCAATGAGAGTGCTCCAGAAGCCTAGTACTGACAACCCCGCACTCTGAATAATCATAAGACAGCCATAGCATATAAGGCTTGGCTCTGGATTAGTTCTTTGCCTTCACGGTCCTCGATCACCACCCCTTAGGGGGGCCAACGAGCTCGGTGATTGCCCTTTTTGGGACCCCTCTATCTAGGGGGTTCTACAATGGCTTCTTGGGCCCCCTGACTGCTTTCCTCCTGAACCAGGCCATCAGCCTCTGATCACATAAGAATATGTGCTCTTGTATGTATTTTTGGGTAGACAAGGGTAGATGGGTGCAAATGTGAATGCAAGTGTCTCTTGGGTATTGGTATGCTAAATTGTTTTGATATTATTGAATAAATGCCTATTTGATTGAATAAAAGACTCATTACTGAAATAGAAGAAGAGCAATTTCCCCCCTCTCAAACTAAAGTATTTTCACTAGATCCCAAAGAATTGAAAGGGAGCTGCTTGCCTAAAGGTGCAGGAAGGGAGCTGTACCCTATCAGACAGGGACAGTAGCATATCTCTCTAGAGCAGATAGAGGCCTCACCCTAAGGCAGGGTAGAGGAAGGGAGCTGTAACCTATCGGACAGGGACAGTAGCATATCTCTCCGGAGCAGATAGAGGCCTCACCTAAGGCAGGGTGCGAGAAAGGAGCTGTACCCTACTGGACAGGGATAGTGGATTCTCTTAACAGAGATAGGCTCCACCCTAAAGCAGTTGAACCCCTTTCCAATTCATTATAATGGTGGAGAATGCTCGAGAAAAGGTATTGAGCCCATTGCACAATAGGGAAGACTGAGGTCTTAAAAACGGCATTTTGCCACATGTTGCACTGCTTCCTCCTGGTGATTGGCCCTCATCAGCTGGACACAGAACAACAAATTGCATTGCTTCCTCCTGGTGATTGGCCTTCACCGGCTGGACACAAAACAACATATTTTTTGAAACCAGACACCCTGTCTACTTCTGTTGCTTAGCCACCAGCAGCGGTACACAGATAGCAGCATAATTAAGAAACACTTTGCTGTCCTGGTAAAGGTGCAATCTAGGCTCAAACCTTTTCAGTGGAAATACTTAAATTTGGTATCCCAAGAAAAAAAGAACACTTGTATTGAACATTATGCCCTGGTTCCGGATGAATTTGCAGAAAGGGGACCCCGTAGGAAAGTGGGGGAGGGTGAACATCCAACCCAAGCTGCTACTGGTACCAATACAATCCACCTTTCACTCCCCACTTTAGCCATTTTTAAAGGCAGATGGCAAAACTCCTGTAAATGTCATGTGCTGGCCCCAATCCCACAACAGTTTTAAGTGGTTCACGGTGCTGAACCTGGCTAATTGCTCCTTTGCAAATTCCCCTACACCCGGACTTTTGGGCTACGACCAGCAATCACATAGTTAACAAAGGCAATTAGCATATCAGCAATGGAGCTGTCAGGATTTTTGCAGCTAGCATTTTTAAAGAGCCAGACCTGAATATTTTACCAATTTTTAAACACCTTTTTGCAAACTTTCCTCACCAAAGAGTTTAAGTCACTGTATTTGTTAGACTCACAGCCCCAGGCAATTAGTTAAAACCTATGAGCTCAAATACAAGCTTCTGGCCAATTGCAGCACAGAACCCTTTTGCAGCAGTAAATGCCCAAGCAAAGCATATTTAATTGAAAATTAAAATGAAGACAAATAGGGTGTCGTTACTCCCAAAGCCAAAACCTATGCTAGTGTTGATTTGAATGATTATTGGTTCACTTAAAGGATTGTATGAAATTGTTTTTCCACTGCCAAGCTCTTCTTAAGTGACAGGGACTGAGCAGTGAAACACATCAGTAGCAAGGCTAAGCATGTAGCTTGGAGGGTCAGAGAAGGGTAAGGAATACAGAGTGTTAATACTGTTTCTTACAGTGACACACAGAGAGCCCCAAATAGTAAAAGTAATAGGACATAGTATTCGGGGCAGGATAGTAAAATAGGAGAAGGATTATGTGCAAATAGCTGTAAAAGAAGGTTAAAGAAGGATTATGTGACAGGAAGCCTCTAGGTGAACCAATGAAGCAGTTAAATATTGTAATTAGACAAGGAATTGGCCCGGAAGCAATCAAGCAAACACCAGAATACTATTTAAACATTTAAGCTACAAAAATAAAACCAGTACCTTTTGGTATTACTTGCTGGCACCAACGTTTTGTTCTTTGTGGTCATTTTCAAAGTTTTGCTCTTTGTGGCCATTTTCAAAGTTTATTCTTTATGTCATTTTCAGATTTGTTCTTTGTTGGCATTTCCAAATTTAAACTCCCAAAAGTAATTGGAGTTGTAAGAAGCCATAAGATCCAGCACAGAGGTGCATATCCATAGATTGTTCTCAAAGACTGTTTTCCCCTTATCTGCAGCCTTGCTAGTTTACATTCCTTTCAAACTCACAGCCACAGTCAAGGAAGAAACTAGAGTTTCTGTTTCAATGGGCACCTTTTCCCAGGGGGGAGAGCCCTTTGTATAGGGTCGACATTACAGGGTGTTCAATTAATGTTGTATTAAATTGCAGCTTTGCAAAAATAGCACATTAATCAAACAAATTATTACTGCTGATTTTAAAGCAGCGAAAAGGTCCAAAGACCTACAAAACAAACTGAAAATTTTCATGCAATAATAGACTGGTCCGTGGGATTCCTTATCTTGTTGGCATTACAAAGTGCTAAACATCTGGGCAGTAATTCACACCAGTTCAGATTTTTGCAAGCAGACAAAATATAACTCCAGAGCAGTTCCAATTAAAAATTTCCCAGGGGGGGAAACTTATACCAAGCCAATTGGTGGCTCTCATTCTATTATGGACTAGCCGGTGGGCACTTTTGTGGTGCTGAGACTATTCCACCATCCTCCTTGCTGGCGGGTAGGTTGGACCTGTTCGCCATTTTTGACGGAGGGGCCCAACTGTGTACTGCATAGACAAGGATGGAGCAGGGAAGGGGTTTCCTTCCTATCTTCTCAGCATGAACAACGGTTGTCCTCACACGCAAGCCAAACTTTCCCAGGTTGTTCGTGACACCAATAGGAGAGAGGCTAAAATATTCATTGATTCTTTTCCTGGATGGCATCTGAAGGTATTGTCTGATTGCAGAAAATTTTGGTCATGGAAATGCAGCTGCCCAAATAACTGCCCCAAGTGCTATATTTTTATATTGGTCAGGGGAACTGAGGCATCTGTTCGATTCTGTGTAGGGTGGACCCAAAAATGCCCATGGGAATATACCTACACTGCCCCTCTGCTTAATTTTAGGGGTACTATTTTGGGAATCGATAACACCATACCTTGGAAGGGGATGTTGGTGTGGGAGGTACCGGTTCACTTCCCAGCACACTTTGGACAGTATGTTAGGGAAAAACAAAATGACGCACTTATGGGATATGGTTGGGTTACCGCTTGGGCAGCTACCCAAATCCCCATTACAATGTGCCCGGTGACTAGAACCATGAGTATTAAATCTTTAAAGTCAATGGCTGCGGCAACCATAGCTGTGAGGCTCACCATGGTTCATGAATTCATGTACCTAACAACACATGTCTGTGTGCCTCCTCCTCTAACACCGCCACCAGGTGGATCACCTTTAACTTGCACAACATTTGTGGCCCTACTACGCAATGCATGGGGTAACGGAAAACTGGGAACTTTGTTGCAATTGCCCCCCAATGCAATAAAACAGGTGTTTTGGTGGCTCAGACATCTAACAGGGATGGCTGACGCACAGATTCATTGTGACTGCCCCAACCATTTTTCAATGTGGATTGATCATCCCACCCAAGCCTCCCATGATTGTAGGATGCAATATTGATTTATCAAGGGGGGA
>QEPC01003937.1:200479-241377 GCA_003113815.1 Sphenodon punctatus
CAAACAACTCCCAAGCCCAGCATCCTGTGCCAGATGACTACAACTCCCAAACCCAGTATCCTGTGCCAGATGACTCCCTGACTGACAACACCTCGTTGCTGCAATCCACTGCCATGAAAAATACTTGTCCAGACAGCAACGCACACCAGTCTCCATGTATTTCAGCTCTTGTTTTCCAAACCAGCAACGTGTTTTGTCTATACCCACGCCAGTATCCAAGATAGCAATGTTTTTGCACATTTGCAAAGCCCATGATCCTGTTTTGAACTGCTAATGGAACTTTAACACACCAAGCTGCCGTGTTTTCCCAACGCCATCTATCGACCAGTCTCGCTGCTACATCACTGAACTGCTGTGTTAATAAAATTGTTCCAGCTACCCCTTATCCCTGCCCAAATACAAACATTCTTTCAGCCCCACAATCTACGCGCTGATGGAACCCATGAAGCAAACATAATGAACACCTGTGTTGTTACATTTGGGGGGAGGGGGGATATGTTGTAAATGTCACACTTAAATGAAATGTTATGCAATGTACCATCAATAATGTTGACAATGTATGATTTTTTAGCACATGCGGACTGATATTGTGTGGAGGAAATATTATGTGGGAAAATTTTCTGGAAAATTGGCTATTTTCAAAAATGACACACTGATCCAGTCACCATGGGACCTTGCTTTCTGCATTCTAAACCCAGGGTATAGATGCAGAAGCAACTTTGCAATCCCAAGAAAGGATTATGTAAATGCATATGTTATCTGGACTGGGACTAGCCCAGTCACACCCACATAATACTTCATCCATACAAACACGATGGGACAAATGTGTACACATAAGGGATGGGTACATTCAGTTTGTAAATCTAATCATCAAACTGGCAGCATAAAACATTATTAGACAACAACAACAGTGCATATGTTGAGCCATTCTTTGAAGCTTGGTTGCAGTCCTTCCAATTTTTAAAACAGAAGGGTAAAAATAAAATTCTGCCAGTCAAACCAGACACACCAGAGATGTGTCAAGTCGGATAGGCATGGGTGGAGCTGTATTAAATAGCATAGATATTGAAATAATGGCCAATAAATTGGGAACTGCAGGAAAATTATTGGGTCCACTACGCCAACCCCTAAACAACAGCAACCAAGTCCTTCAGGAGGGCCTCAAGCATTTAGTTCTCACCTCACCTGATTGGTACAGATTAATGAGGCAGCAAATTGAAACAACAAATAATAGCAACAAATAATACTATCATGGCATTGGGCCAATCCATCCAATTAGTATCATCCTAATAATCCAAGTTGTGTTGTTCATTACTGTAATATTCATTGTATGTTGGATCAAAAAGAAAATAGTTCCCCCAAGACACAAAACATTTGATGTTGTCCCAAAATATGAATTATGTGTTAACTGGGAAGATCCCAGGTTAACAGGGGGTGACTGTAACAAATTGACATGATTTTGGGCCAAACTAAGATATTAATTTCCCTGCTTCAAATGTGCTGAACCAGGAGATGCCTCTGTTTGATTCAAGTAGGCCACTCTGTGTTAAACTGTAACCAAACCAAACGTGCCTTCCTGACAAGCTGCCAGAGCATACATGGGGGAATTGTTGTAAATAACTCTGTGTAACTGAACCAAAAAGATGCTTCCTTGACACAAATGTAACAGCAATATACACTGGATGCTAGTGCACCCATCATTGTGTTAAAATGTAACCAAGAACACACACTGGAGCTATAATACTTGAAATATAACTTTATGGGCCAGTGGGACTGCTATTTAGAATTATGTAGAATGTTAGAAATTAGGCAAGATACTATTACGCATATGTGTTAATGTTTTTGATTTAAAGAACAGAAGCATTAGTAAGAATGACCAGTATTGGCAATAATCAGGAGATGGCCTGAGAGGGAGCAACTGATGCTGTAGAAGTGAGCAGGACCTCTTGTTCCCGAAACAAACTACGTTGGTAATTCACAGGAACTGATAACAGAGGCCAAGCTGGACAAATAAGAGTGTGGTTGTTATCAAACAATATATGACTCTCAGAAGGATGTGCGAACTAATTGAAGACCAGGAAGCGTGACCTCCCATCTCCGGAGGGAGGCGGAGGGCATGATTTTACTGGTCAGAACAAACCTCACATCATGACTAAGCACCCCAGATTTGGGGCAGCCAATGAGAGTGCTCCAGAAGCCTAGTACTGACAACCCCGCACTCTGAATAATCATAAGACAGCCATAGCATATAAGGCTTGGCTCTGGATTAGTTCTTTGCCTTCACGGTCCTCGATCACCACCCCTTAGGGGGGCCAACGAGCTCGGTGATTGCCCTTTTTGGGACCCCTCTATCTAGGGGGTTCTACAATGGCTTCTTGGGCCCCCTGACTGCTTTCCTCCTGAACCAGGCCATCAGCCTCTGATCACATAAGAATATGTGCTCTTGTATGTATTTTTGGGTAGACAAGGGTAGATGGGTGCAATTGTTAATTCAATTGTCTCTTGGGTATTGGTATGCTAAATTGTTTTGATATTATTGAATAAATGCCTATTTGATTGAATAAAAGACTCATTACTGAAATAGAAGAAGAGCAATTTCCCCCCTCTCAAACTAAAGTATTTTCACTAGATCCCAAAGAATTGAAAGGGAGCTGCTTGCCTAAAGGTGCAGGAAGGGAGCTATACCCTATCAGACAGGGACAGTAGCATATCTCTCCAGAGCAGATAGAGGCCTCACCCTAAGGCAGGGTAGAGGAAGGGAGCTGTACCCTATCGGACAGGGACAGTAGCATATCTCTCCAGAGCAGATAGAGGCCTCACCCTAAGGCAGGGTAGAGGAAGGGAGCTGTACCCTATTGGACAGGGACAGTAGCATATCTCTCCGGAGCAGATAGAGGCCTCACCTAAGATAGGGTGCGAGAAAGGAGCTGTACCCTACTGGACAGGGGCAGTGGATTCTCTTAACAGAGATAGGCTCCACCCTAAAGCAGTTGAACCCCTTTCCAATTCATTATACCCCCATATTTGAGGAAATTTCAAAGGAAATTTGTACCACGTGAAAGAGGCTGTATGCAAAAGGCCTGATAAATATTGAAAGAAATCAGTTTACTGTTTCTGGAAAGATAGGAGAGGCAACGTTAAGGTGGCCCAATATGTAAGTCAGAAGCTAAGTCAGAAGCACTGAAAGAAATAAGCAAGGGTACTGAAAATTCCCTGGAGGCATGGCTACACCTTTAAATTAAAATAACGTATACAGTAAATGGCTTCATTATTGACTAAAACTGAAGTGTTCATATAAAAGCTAAATGCTTCTGAATAAAAGGAGTAAAATAAGCCTGCAAACCTTATTCATGTGAGTAGTCCTAACTCCTATAATTATAGATATATGCTTTGGCTTCTTATGAATAATTCAAATATAATTCTGCTAAGCAACACTAAAAGAGACTTCTTAGCATGCAGCAGCTCCCATGACTCATAACTGAAAACTGTGAATTGCCATACTTTTATGGCACCACAGTATTAATTACTAAAGGTTTGAAAGTGTAACTGTACACTCGGTTTAGGCCACAAGTCTTTGTAGGATGCAGTCCACACACAAGTGCATGTTTCATCCACCAACAAAGTATGCCTATTTAGTGTGCATGCACAGTTTGCACAATTCACATCACCCAACGCTGATGCCCAACCTCTGAGGCTGCAGTCTATCCTTTGCGGAGACACATCCTGATTCAAAGTGTTGGCGCTTACCTATAAAGCCCTATATGGTCTGGGTTCCACTTACCTGCAGGACTGCCTCACCCCCCAGGTTCTGGATTGACCCCTGAAGTCCACCGGGGGCACCCTCCTTGAGATCCCCCAGGTTTCACAGGTGGCAACAATGGAAAGGGTGTTCTTGGTAGCTGCCCTGAGGCTGTGGAACTATCTCCCGGTGGAGGTCTGCCTGTCCCCAGACCTTCCTTCCTTCTGCAGGAAATGTAAGACCTGACTGTTTTGCCACGCAATTGGTGAGGGAGACGGGTAGTGAGTGGGTTGGGTTGGTGGGGGAGGGTTTTTTTGTTTTGGCTTCTCAGCTTCCCATCCTCGAGACCATTGTATTTATTTTTCCACTTGGATTTTATATTGTTGTTTTAATGTTTTATTGACTTTGGCTAGGATGGTTGCGGGATATCAAATGCTGAAAATCAATTTAAAAATAAGTCTTTCCCTGGGCTTCCAACACCCGAGACTTAAGCAAACCTCATTTTGGCATCTCTACCTTTAGCTGTCCTAGATAATCAACTCCAGGGTAAGTCACAGACCTAGAGGAAAGTTTTCTGCTTACTTCCATGATGGCTCCCTATTCTGAGCTTTTAGCTCTGCTTTTTATTTAGTTAGTTAGTTAGTTATATTTCTTAGCCACCCCGTCATGCCCATGGCATCTCGGGGCGGCATACAGCATAAAAAATAACAATTATTTAAAACAATCATCATCACAGGAATTAAAACATTCTAAAAACAATCCCCACCCCTCTAGAATTATTATCCCACCACACCCTCCCCCATTCCGAAAGCCTGGGAGAACAGCCACGTCTTGCAGACCTGGCAGAAGGCCCACACACTTGGGGCCAGATGGGCTTCCTCCGTGATGGAGTTCCACAGTTGCGGCCCAACCACCAAGAACGCCCTCTCTATTGTGGCCCCCCATTTTACCCGGGAAACCTCTAAGAAGGTACTCCCGGCAGACCGAAGGGTTCACTCTGGGGCGTAGAGGGTGAGGCGGTCCCTGAGGTATGAAGGGCCAAGGTCGTGTAGAACTTTATAGGCCAAAACCAGCACCTTGAATCTGGCTCAGTACACTATAGGCAGCCAGTGCAGCACACAGAATACAGGGGTGATGTGTTCCCATCTGCCTGGCCACATAAGGAGATGGGCTGCCGCGTTCTGCACCAGCTGCAGCCTCCGAACCAGCATCAAGGGAAGCCACACATAGAGCGCGTTACAGTAGTCGAGCCTCGAGGTGATGAAGGCATGGATGAGAGTGGCCACGTTGGGCCTGGAAATGTAAGGATGCAGCCTTGACACTAGATACAGCTGGCAGAAGGCAACCTTAGCCACTGCTTCCACCTGCCGATCCAGATGGAGACCCGAGTCCAACAGCACTCCCAGACTCTGAACCTGCTGGGATACAGGAGGGCGGACCCCTCTACAAGGGGAGCCGACACCTCCATCACCCTATCCACCACCATCACCTCCATCTTATCAGGATTGAGCTTCAGTCTGCTCTGCCATAACGAATCCTCCACTGCCTCCAAACATTGGGACAGTACTGAAACAGAAGGACCTAGGTCGGTAGAAAAAGAGAGGTAAAGCTGGGTGTCATCAGCATATTGGTGGCAACGCACACCAAACCCTCTCACGATCTCCCCCAAGGGCTCAATATAAACATTAAACAATAATGGAGACAGAACAGAACCTTGTGGGACACCACATTCCAGGGCTCAGCGGCTAGATGATTCAGCCCCCAGGACAACCCGCTGGCTTCTCCCCAAAAGGAATGAGTGGAACCAACCAAGGACAGTCCCGTCCAGACCTCCCAGGGCTCACAATCATCTCAACAGTAGCCCATGGTCCACTGTATCAAAAGCAGTCAAGAGATCTAGCAGGATCAAGAATGTTGAGCGTCCCAGGGGAGATCGTCCACCAAGGCCACCAGCACCGTTTCTGTACCATAGCCGGAGCGGAACCCTGATTGAGATGGGTCAAGGAAACCTATGCTGTCAAGATGCACGTGAAGCTGCAGCACCACCACCCGTTCAATAACCTTCCCTAAAAAGGGAAGATTAGAGACAGGTTGATAGCTGGCGAGTGCATCAACATCCAAGGATGGCTTCTTCAGCAGGGTGCGCACCACAGCCTCCTGGAGACTAGGGGGCAGCCTCCTCTGCCAAAGGGACACATTGATTACACTTGCCAGCACCGTCCCCAACATCTCCCTGGAGGCTTTCACCAACCAGGACGGGCACGGATCTAATTCACAACTGGTGTCTCTAACAGACCCCAGGACATCCACAGCATCGGCTGGCATCACTTCCTGAAACTCACCCCACAAGAATGGACCAGACAGGGCCTCCATCCCCTCACACTCCACCTCTACTGCCCCTAATCCAAGTTGCTCTGGATCCGAGCAATCTTGTCTTCAAAGTAGATGGCAAACTCCTCACAGCGGACCAGGGGCAAGTCACCATCCAGGCGGAGGGAGGCCGGACTGACCAACCCCCGCACCACCCGAAACAGCTCCGCTGGACGTGACTTTGCAGACGCTATGAGGATGGCAAAGAACTCTTTTTTTGCCATCCTCACAGCCTCAACATAGGACCGCAAATGGGTCCTATGGAGAAGTCGGTCAGATTCAGCGCGAGTCCAATGCCAGCATTGCTCTAGTCGCCTACCTACCTGCTTCATACCTCACAGCCCCTCAGTAAACCAAAGGGCCCTGCGGTGATGACAGGGGGCGTCTGGTGGGTTTTGAGGTTGGAGGGGCAGTAAGGCCGCCGGGCTACGGTGGGCAGAGCCAGGGCAACGGTGGGCGGAGCCAGGGCAACAGTAGGCAGCATAACCCAGCAGCAAGGAGTTCCAAGGGTTATTACATTACTTAATCAAGCAATTCCAGTTAGGTTAGGCAGGTTATAATCACCTCCTCTACCAGGTTTAAAAGCAGGTAAACAACCTTAAACCTCACTTACAAGCAGTTTTAGCAAAGACACACACACACACACACACACACACACAGAGCAGAGGTTAAGAATACTGCTTCAGAAAGAAGGGACTTGCTGCATGTATGCTGGAGGGACCACAATCCCTGCTTCAGAAGTCCCTTCTGAAGCAGTATTCTTGCCCTCTGCTGCGTGTGTGTGTGTTGGGGGGAATTTCAAGGCCCATGAATCACCAGAATCACAGTTACATCTCAGAATTTCCAAAAAATCACATTTCCACCATCGTGAACACACCTAAAGATCTCCAGAATCACAGTTACATCTCAGGTTTTCAAAAAAATCACATTTCCACCATTGTGAACACACCTAAAGATCTCCAGAATCACAGTTACATCTCAGGTTTTCAAAAAAATCACATTTCCACCATTGTGAACACACCTAAAGACCTCCATAATCAATTACATCTCAGGATTTCAAATAAATCACATTTCCAGCATTGTGAAGACACCTAACTTCCTAAGATCTCCAAACTGTCAGTTACATCTCAGGATTTCATCTTAAGGGACCAATATATGCAAACCATCTTAAGGGAACATTATATGCACTCATCCTCCCCAGCCACCCCTCCCCCATTCCCAGCCCAGTCTCTCCCAATTCAATGGGGGGGAGGGTCAAGAGTCCTGACCCTACCCTCCCCATTTACTTGGGAGAGACTGGGCTGGGAATAGGGGAGGAGTGGCTGAGGAGATGGGTGCTGGGTGAGGGAGGATCTGGGGAGGTGGGTGCTGGGTGGGGGAGGGTCTGGGGAGGTGGGTGCAGGTTGTGGTTGGGTCTGGGGAGGTGGGTGCAGGTTCCTGGGGGTGTGGGAAGGTGGGTGCAGGGTGGGGGAGGTCAGGGGAGATGGGTGCAGGAGGGAGGGAGGGAAGGAGGGAGGGATCAGTCTTACCTGCTCCTAGAGTTCCAGCGGTGGCAGTCCCCGGCTACAGGCAGAGATGTAGGGGAGATGAGGAGTTTAGGGTTTTTTAAAAAAAATTGCCTGCGTGTCCCTGCGGAGCCAGGATGCGCGGGCAATTTTTAAATTTTTTTAAGCATGCGTGCTGCTCCCTGCCTCAGTCTCCTGACCAAGCCATCTCACCAGGGCTGTTAGCGCGACCACCCTGGCGAGATCTTCCATTGTGCCCATAGAGCGCAATGGAAAGACTAGTCCCTTCCTCCACAGCACGTCCTATACGTACTGTGGACGGAGGAGCTCAGCTGCCCAAATCGCATTTTCCATAGGAAAATGCTGTTTTGGTGGCTGAGAAGCTCAGCCTTTTTGTCCCTTCTGGAATGCACGCCCAGAGCGGAGTTGGTCCCTGAAGAGAGAATCACAACAGTGACAGCTACAGCAGCCTCTGCAGCAGCTCAGAGGCTGCTGTAGCTGTCGTAAGCAGCGCAGTTTTTTGTTTGTTTTTGTTTTTAATACAATTGAGCAGCGGCAGTGGCCCCCTCAGTGCTTGGAGGGGCAGTGCCCCAAATGTCCTGTGGGGGGAGCCGCCACTGGGTGATGAGGCAGAGGTAGGGGACGTCTCGGAGCCACCCTGTCAATGGCTTCCCCAAGCAAGATGTTCCAAGTCTGAACGAGTTCATTCGCAGAGTGGCCATATATATATTTATATGTATAAATATACAAAAATAAAACCTGTAAAATATAAGCTACATAAAATTTCCATTAAAACCACCCCCAAACCCTATCTCCACCTGCTAAAGACCTAGTCAAATAACTAGGTCTTGCATTGTCTCCCAAAAATGCTTAGACTCAGGCTTTGGCAGACCTCCAGAGGAAGGGAGTTCCACAGCTGTGGAGGAAGCACTGAAAACACCTAAAAACAAAGCACCCTTTCCTTTGCTGTACAGACCTGGTGCAGTGATGAAACCTTTAAGAGAACACTCCTGACTGAATTTAGGGATCATGGTGGAACATAGGGGAGTAGGTGATCTTTTAGATTTGTAGGGCCCAAGTCGTTTAGGGCTATAGGACTGGGTAAAAATGGGCTATAAATATATATTTTGAGAGGGGGGGGCAAAGGTCAGGGCTATATATTATAGATCTAGATCTATATATACACAGGTGAATGGGTTTTTATAGCCCTGCCAATGGACTCTGCAGCCACTGACAGTGGTTTGCTACATCAAGGTCTCTCCCTGGAGGGACTTAAAGTGGTCCATTAGAAGAAGATTATATGACTAAAACTATGTAATGTTATTTGGGGTTGTGGTGTTTGATATTGTCCCCTTCTCTGGACAAGATATGACCACTTCCTTTCTTCTTGAGCACATGCTGCTCTTGCTTGCAAACTCTTGCAAAGTGGCTCAGCTTTTTGCATTTCCTCCAGTTTTTGAAAGGTAGGACAATGCTGGGGATAGTGCACAGTTCTTTGTGCTGCCTACTGCAAACTCATTATGCTGGTAGTTTTATGCAGACTTCTCTAAGGAGGTATCTACTCACTTCTGCCCCTGAACTTTCCTGAGGTTTTGAGGATTTACAATCCTGCCAGTGCTGCAGTGTGTTGTTTTCCCTCTAAAATCTTCAGTCTGACCAAGGTAACTTCCATTGTCTGACAAACAGATCACTTTTTCTATGTTCAAGTCTGGATCTTCCATCAGTCTCTTTTTGAACTTTGGGTCTCTGATCCCCATTACAATCTGGTCTCTAATGATGGAATCTGATAATTCTCCAAAAACACATATTTCACTCAACAGGCTTGCATCAGTCAGAAACTAGCTCTTATGAAAATCTTATCTCACAAAAGTCATTTTTACTAAGAGTACAGAAGCCCTCAAATCTCTACTCTCACAACTAGTCTGCTGTTCTTGGCTTGACTCCAAAATGTTACAGACATCTATAGTAAGGTATTACAAGATGTTCAAGATTGTCCTCCGAACATCAGTACCTGGGGGGGGGGGGGGGGCGTCCAGTGACTTCTGAATTGTCAAGGAATAAATACTATTTGACAGGTTGTAGAATTCCCTTTACTGCTAATCCAAGAACCTACCCTGATTAGTAAGAATGATTTTGAGATAATGGGTGCTTTTAGATGGACAGGCTGCGCCAGCCCGCTTCACCCTCCAGTGGCACAGAGCATGGGCAGCCCTAGCAGCGGCACTGCAGAACATCCCAGAACACCAGTGGAAGAGCAGACCAGGCAATCCCAGGGCACCAGCCTGAACCAGAGCAGCTGCCCGTCTGATGTGTGGACCCACGCTGCTGCATCACTTCCATCCAGCCATTGCCCCAGGCAACCCCATAGTGTTGCGAACACCCTAGCCCGGAATTCTATGGTGCAGGGGGGTGGGGAGCACCATGCAGGCAGACCGTGGGCCAGGGAACCCGCCAGGTCCATCTGATCCTGACCCAAGCAGGGGTCAGGATCCCTGAGAGCGGGCAAATGAGGGGGTGCACCCCTAAAGCAGCTCACGGATTGGGCAGCCCCACATCCATCTGAAAACACCCAACAGCTAGTGCCTTTATCAAGGCCGGTTCATTATGATTCTCCTTTGGCAGGTCTTCCCGACACATTAGGCAACTTTAAACATGCACAAGCTCAGACATATCTCAATATGTTTGGGAAATGTTCATACTAGTCATGGGTGCCAGGAAGCGAATGCAAGGAGGTGTTTATGCAGCCCTGGCCCTGCCCCTTCTGAGCGCCTTGGGCAGGGCCATATCAGAGATATGTCCACAAAGGAGATTCCTCATTCCTTTGTGACATGGCTGCACACCCTTTTGAGTGCCACCATGTTACGACACTCGAAAAGAGAGCATGGCCATGTCCGAAAGGGGCAGGACAAAGGGACAGTCCCACATCCCCCTGTATTTAATTCTGCAGATGCCCATGTTAGTTGTACCCTTTGCATTTCACACTGCTCAGAAAGCTCATTCTTGTGGTTCACATACATGAAGTAGCTTTCATTTCCACATGGTCTTCAGCTTGCCCACTTGAACTGAATTGAAATTGGCTGCATCTATAATTTTGAGACAATGGATAACCTTGAGACAACCCAGCTACCAGGGGCGTTGCTAGGGGACTGGGCTGGAGCCCCAATCTTTTTCCTGGAGCCCCGCAGGCAGGCTGTGCAGTATTGAAACTGACTAGGCGCTAGTCAATTTCAATTTGAAACCGACTAGTGCCTAGTCAGTTTCTAAATGGTTACTTACTGCCTATGTCTCAGACCAAGTGACTCCCCCAGCTGATCTCTGCTCCAGCAGCACCACTGGTGAGCTGGTGCTGCTTGAGCCTGCGCTTTACTGGGAGAAAAGGCAGCTGCAGATTGATCCCTCCTGCAGCCCTGCACATTTCCAGGACTGAGGAGTCTGTGAAAGGATCCTCCAGAGGAACAGAACCGAACTGCTCCAAATCCTGGGTCAGGCAGGTAGGTGCTTGGGGGAGGCAGGCTATTGGGGTGGGGGACTGACACTTCCCTCTCCCTCCCCAAGCGTAGCCAGCGACCTGGGATTCCCCCCTTGTGATCCAACAGAGGGGGAGAGCAGCAGGGGAGGGTGGGGGACCCCAGAAGAGCCAGATGTCCTCTGCCCTCCCCAGTTCTGACCACCCTTGCTGTTGCTGCCCTCCTCGCTGCTGGGTGCTGCCTTGCCCTTGTGTCCAATATGGCAGGCTATTGGGGTGGGGTGGGGCCATGGGTGGCTGACACTTCCCTCTCCCTCCCCAAGCACAACCAGTGACCTGGGCTGCCTCCCTTTCCTGCCACCACTGTGATCCAGCGGGGGGGGGGGAGGGCAGCAGGGGAGGGAGGGAGACCCCAGAAGAGCCAGATGCCCTCTGCCCTCCCCAGTTCTGACCACCCTTGCTGTTGCTGCCCTCCTCACTGCTGGGCGCCGCCTGCCTTTTGCCCAATATGGGGGGAAAGAAAAGGCAGAGTCAGAAGCCTCAACTCTGCTTCCCTTTTTACCGTTGCCCCAGGCCAGGACTACAGTCAGTAACTCTCTGCGAGGCTAACTTTCTTATGAGATTGTTAACCCTAATTATTACTCTGTGTATATTGTTAATATTTTCTAGAGAGGAACTTTATTTATGTTTTGTTTTTCTTATTTAGTGTATTATATGTCAAGACACTTGTATTTCACTTGCTTTTTGCCCCCCACCCTGCCCTTTTAAAAAAAAAACCAGAAAAATGATTGAGGTGGCGCCTATTCAGAGATTCTCAGAATCCTTAGCTTAGTTTTCAGGCAAGCGAGTAGAGAGTGAACTGAGCAACTTAGAATAATATAACAGAACATTTTTCTTAAATCGGGTTACCATATATGCAAATTTTTAGAGGGCACTTATGAGAACTACAGGGTGCTGCCGCTCTGCAACCTGTGTTTCTCATAAGTGCCCTCTAAAAATTTGCATATATGGCAACATTAAATTAATCCTGCTGCTAAGCATGCTGTTATTCATCATTGTGGCTGGCTAATTTCGGGAGATATTTGATGTTAACAGGTCGCAAAATTTGCAGGTGCCTGGGAGCCATTGGTGCCCAGAAAACTGAGGCTAGTGACTAGTTGAGGAGTGTAGTGGGGCAAGAACAGTTTAACCCTGCTCCACCGTCTGGGGGTATTTTGCTACTCTGAGTGCACATCTCACAAAAAACTGCAAGTTAGGGGCTCTCCAACTTTGCCCTTTAAGATCATTGTTACCTCGGGCACTCTTTGCTGGGGCTCACAGTCGTGGGGGGGGTCCCTATAGTGCTGCGGCTTACAATCTAAGGGGGTCCCCTTTATTCATTGCTGGGGTTTACACTCTAAGGGGGTTCCCCTATACTCTTTCTTGGGGCTTACAGGGTCAACCATCTAGCTTTAAAATAGCTTTAAAGATCATGGCATATGACATTAACAAACTGGACTAACACAAGAGTTGAAAAACCCCTTTATTCATTGCTGGTACCTATTATGCAAAGAGAGAGATTGGAGCGGGCAGGGGGGCACAATGGCTTTGCCGCCAGCGGGAGTACTTTAAGTAACTTGGGCACAAGCCCCTGACCTTTTTAGGATCTAAAAACGCCCCTTGCAGCTACACTCCCTTGCTGAGGAACCAGCTGCCTATGCCTGCTACTGTAACACAGGTAATAATCAAATGAATACTTTCTGTGAACTTCTTCGCGGTAAATTGACTCTTTTGCAAGTGTCCTGGCCCCTGGGACTTTTGTGAGGATGGTATATAAATGCCTGCTGATAGTTTGTGATCTTAATCCTACCTTAAATTAATACAATTTCTCTGTCTCCTGCTTCCCAGATTTCCCCTTCTAATAATGCTAACATTTATCTAGCAACCCCCTGCCATGGCACTTGGAGCACTTTACTTATAACTAATAAACACAACTTTTAATCTTCACAACAACCTTGTGCAGTAGGATAGGCTGAGAGAATATTGTGACTGGTCCAAGGTCACCCAATGAGTTTCTAACTAAGGCAAGACTTGAACCAGGGTCCCCCCCGTACTGCACACTTAGTCGTTACACCACACTTATGTTTCCTTTGTAAGCTTCTTTTTCTCTAGTCGTCTTAGATTGTTTATGATTAAGGCAAAACAAAAGCTCCCTGATGTATCTTCACTTATCTTAAATAAAATTCAATATTTTAAAGAGGAGGGAAAGAAGGGAAAACGCACAAAAATCTTTAGCTCTGGCCTTGTGATCATTATCCTAACTACACTATGGTTGACGCTTGCCCCAATTCAAGAACACCTCCGTATTCAGGAGAGTCCCACTGAATTATTAAAATTAAGTATGTAATTAAATAAACACTTTTCCAATTTGGGATTTTTATTTCTAGACCAGCAAAACTGCAAATAGTCTTCTACACACAGATCTGACAAATTACACAGTTTGATAATCACTTATCAAACACACAAATACTTATCACTCACAAATACAGAATTTGCTACAATTGTAGTGTTTCGAATCAAATTTTCAAATACAAGCATAAATGCACGTACTTTCCCTCTGGGTGTCCTGCAATTGGACACATGATCTAAATTACACATCAAACTCACACAATTAACAACATTCAAGAGCAAATGTGATTTTTATGCACCAATATTTATACATTCAAATATTTTCTCTGTATGAACCTGTTTTGCAACATTTGTGCCAGACAGATAGCTACAAATTGTTTTTAAGGTTTGATGATCTTATCATTTGGAACATTTCCTGAAGTATTTGACAAAATATCCATAAAGTCAAGAGGATTTTTTACGTAGGAATAAAATTCATGCAGTATCAGAAAGTTTGTGACAATTTACTTGATGTATATGAAACGTTGCCATGGGGCCATGCACAGTGGGATTCAGATAATTCTAATATAGCTGGACTCTGCCTCATTTTCCTTTCATACCGCACTTGGTCCCTGTCCAGTTCCCTGCTGTGCCTCTGCTCAGTGAGCGTTGCAGGGTGCTGGGGAAGCAGCTTGGATTTGCGTCTTCAAGCGCTTTTAGTATAGCACTGACTAGCCTCTCCGAAGTTGATAAATAGATATGGTATAGGATATTCTATAGCAGACTAATATTTGCCTGGCTGTTATTCACCTTGAATGAGGTCTTGTTGCTACTGTGCCTGGCTGTCTCACTGCTTCCCCCTGCCCCAGTTTCTAGTATTTGCTGCACTGAATACTAAAAGATTTTGACATCTGAGCTCCACAGATCCCCTGACAGGCCAAAGGCCACTGTCCTCATAGTCAGAAGAAGAAGAAATCCTGTTTTGTGCAGAATCGTTTGTAAATAAGGCCTCAGTCCTGAGAATATCATGGTTTACGTACCTTACATAAAGTGATGGACCCAAATAATCCCAATGGCTTCCAAGTTATGCACGTGTACAAAGATTTTGCAGGATCAAGTTTTTTAATAGGCCAATATTCCACAAAATCAAGTGGAGGTCACCCTAATACTTTAATTAAATATTTTTTTAAAAAAATAAATAGAAATTGTGTGTTTTTCCTAGAGCTCACTCCAGAATGAAAATGTTTTTAAAATAATTTTTTTTAAGTCGTACTGAATTTAAGAGGTATTCAGTAGTCATATTTCCTGAAAACTTTCCTTTACCTTGAAGTTCATAAGGAATTCATTGCCTACTCACCGTCATTAATAAACAACTGCAAATAGAAATATTTCTTTTCAGAATGGTGCACAGGGTGCATCATACTGTAGATGTTCTTGTTTAGTTTCATACTCTTGAGTGCTTCCATCCTTTCAGGTTTAATACAATTACAGTCATGTAGCCTCTTTTCAGAGTGGAAAGCAAGCTATTCAAGCCCATTTAGAGAAAGTGTGGCACTTTAGGAATGAGATGGGATGAGTTAAAGAACAGAAATGGGCTTCAGGAATTATACACACAAAGTGACGTGGGTGGTCACAGTCAGCTGTACTATGAAAGCATTAGAGACAAAGTACTATAATCAAAGGAATGGCACTCTGGATTAGCTTCCTAATGGAGAAAAAACTATTGTCAATATGAAGGTTTTTCACATTTCTCCATTCTCCACTGCCCAGGAGCATCATCTGTTGTTTACAATTTAATGGTTTTATGTCACATCTTTAGTGGGAAAGTAAAATTATTTTTGTGGAAAAGTACAATTTTTAAAGGTTCATTCTTTGTCTTGTATTTTGTCCCATAATGCCACATACAAGATTGATGCAGAGCTTAACCACTCCACTCTTAGAGACAGTGGTTCCCTGCCTAAGCTCCAGGAGGAAACACAGGAGAGTGCCCATTCTGTGTGACCAGACAGTTCTGCCATTGCAGGAGGATAGGGGGGTTAGGCAATAGCCCTATCCCTTTCCTACTATGTCCTTTCCAGTATGCCCTGTGAGGGCATAAGAAGTTTTAAGGGCTGAAGATGCAAGCATAGCCAGACCCAGGCAAATGCAGACTGTGTGACCGCACATGCTGCATCCCCCTCGCTGCCCCCCAATAAATGGGGTCCATGAATAAACTTGAAATGACAACACAAGAGTGAAATGTCCTGGTATAAAACACAGGCCCACAGGGCCTCACCTGCAAAGAGACTCAACCTATGGCCGGCCCTTGGCAATAATTCAGAAGAGGCAGGGGCAACAAACTATGAGTAGACTAGAACTAACATCATATTTATAACTTGCTCAAGCCCTGGCCCCTGAAGGGAATGTTATGCTTAAATGAACATCAACATTTAATTACTGGAACACTTTCCTTTTTCTAATGGGTGAATCAGTGAGTCCATAAAATAATCCTAACTAGGAGGGGGCCTACAAGACCACATCACCTGAGGCCCAACTTCCCTGGATCAGGTACTGGCTGCAAGTGGCCTTTGCACCATTAATGGATCCATATATTTATTTATTTATTTCCTTAGATGTATAGGACTCCCCGTCCTGTTACTGCAGCTCGGAGTGGCTCACAGCTTATTAAAAACATAAATATAAACAATGTTAAAAAGAAAAATACAAAAATGCAAACAACAGTAAAAATACAATAAAATACCCCCATGGCAGTGATAAAAAAACACTTCCTTCCCCATTTCCAACCCCCACCCACCCACCAGCCATCTCCCTCACCAAAAGCCCAGCAGAACAGCCAGCTCTTACATTGTCTATGGAAAGAGGGAAGGTCAAGGGCCAAGCCTGGCAGGAGGGGCGGGGTAAAAATTGATAAAATAATAAAATAAAAAATAAAAGTGGACCTCCATTGGGAGGGAGTTCCACAGCCTTGGTGCGACCACCAAGAACGCCCGCCTCATCGTCATCACCCAAGATTCTCGGAGAACCCCAAAGAGGGCACTCACAGCCATATAGGGGCCCAAGCTATATATGGTCAAAAACAACAGCTTAAATCAGGTCAGGAAGACTATAGGCAGCTAGTGCAGAGACTGGAGCACCAGTGTAAGGAAGTGGGCCGCCGCATTCTGCACCAGCTGCAGTCTCTAGACCATCACCAAGGGTAGCCCTACATAAAGCACATTGCAGTAGTCCAATCTTGAGTTGATGAAAGCATGGATGGGGGTGGCTAGGTCAGAGTCCGAGACGTACGACCGAAGTCATTGTACCAGATGCAATTGGCAAAATGCTCCCCCCCACCACAGTCGCCACCTGGGCATCCAGGTGGAGCTGTGAGTCGTGGAGCAGCCCCAGACTCCAAACCTGAGGGACCATCAGAAGCTGGACCCTGTCAATGACAGGTGCCACCACTCTCTCAGCCCCTCCCACCAGCATCACCTCCATCTTGTCAGGATTCAGCTTCAGACAGCTTGCCCTCATAGAATCTGCCACAGCCATCAAACACTGGGTAAGCACCGAGACTGCCGGGCCTGAGTCACCTGAAAAAGAGAGGACACCACACACCAAACCTTCTGAGGACCTCACCCAAAGGCTGCATGTACAAGCTGAACAGGAGAGGGAACAAAATAGAACCTTGCAGAACTCCACACATGAGGTCCCGGGGAGATGATGAACAATCACCCAGTACCACACATTGAGTTCTCCTGGCCAGGAAAGTACGAAACCATTCAAGAACAGCCCCTCCCACCCCAGCTCAGTCCCGCAAGCAAGCCACCAGCATCTCGTGGTCAACAGTCTCAAATGCAGCTGAGAGACCTAACAGGATCAACAGGGTAACCAACCCTGGTCCAATTCACAACAGATGTCATCAACCAAGGCCACAAGCACAGTCTCGGTGCCATTATCTATAGCTAAGGTCAGAATCCCGGAATAATTTACAGATAGGGCAGACTCAAATGAGATGATAATCCACATTACCCTTCACCAGGTGCATTCATACACGTAGACTCCCAATGGTCATCACAGAGCCTCCATTCATGGCAGAGTCCAGGGACATCAGAGGCTCACCATGTTGGCCAGACAGGGCCTAATGGGTGCCCCAGTGTCCATGTCTCATCAGTTAGGTTCATCCGCAGCCTCACCAGCATCCAGGCCCACCACCACTTAGAGTCCCACCTACGGCACCCGGCCAGTGGAAAGGCAGGAGCAGTCACAAGCTCCCTCCCCCGCAGCCGTCTCTCATCTGAGAGGTGTGCTAAAGATCTCCCTTCCTGCCTCTTGGCTCAGAGGTGAGCTACAGATCTCCCTCCCTGAAGTCTCTCTTCCCTGCAGCCCCTCATCTGAGAGGCAGGGGGAGAGATTGTGTGGGGAGGGAGATTTCTAGCGTGCCTCTTAGCTGACAGACGGTCATGGGGAGGGAGATTGCTAGCACTACTGCCTATAAGCACATGAAATACAGGCAGGGGGGGTCCATTTACTGGACTGGATGTGCTAAACATGGGATGAGGGCTGCAAGGACCATGAACCAAACACTGACTCCAGCAAACTATCATCTAATTTGAATCCACCCATAGTCTCCATGATTTCAACTGGATTATGCGGAAACAAAGGGTGTCTGAATTGCTGCCTGCGTTTATCCAAAAACAGACAAATTCCCCACCGTAGTTCCATAAATTATGATATAAACTTGAAGGCAGACTACTGCTTCCTCCGTAGTCACTGGGGATGTTGACACAGATATCATACTAACCAATGTGAATGCTAGGAAGCTGCCCATTGTTCATTTCCATTTAGTTGTTAGCCAATGTATAGTTGGACATGATGACCAGTGCTGTAGTCTGCAGCTCTTCTCCTTCTGTCTTCACTTTTAGCCCTTCATGGTTTCCCTGTTATTATTTCTGAAGTAGCTCCCGCTCCTTCTACTTTCCCCCTCAGCATCCTCCATGCTTTGCTGCTGGAGTTTCATTGGCTGGTGGCATAGTGCTGAGTACATTCTATGAGTTAGTGCTCTTTAGAGTAGAGACAATGTTTTCCCCCCATCCCCATTTACACTTATTTATTTAGTTTTATTCATGGCATCAGCTCACGCCATAGGCAAAAAAAATATTTAAATACAAAAACTCCCAATGGGAGACAATTACATATCTCAGTTCAATTAATCTGTTACAGCTTTTCGCCATCTGTTACAGCTTTTTTCTTATCCTTTTAGGCTCAAGGAGAAGAAGCTGTGCAAATTGCAACAGGTATGGGTGAGTTTAGGAGTTGCTGCCTCACTTAACAATTCGTCTATGTTTTGGAAGATCTTAGAAACATCATTAGGCAATAGACCGCCTGCCGAATCATCTCCCATTCAGGAGGATGTGTGGATAACCTTTTTTCAAAAGGTATTTGGCTTTTGGCTGTGTTGAGGATTCTTCCCTGACAGACTGTTTGCCCTCTGCTTGTGAGTCAGATGTGGTGCTATCAGAAGATCTAGCTTTCTCCCCATATGTTACAGAGGAAAGAGTCTATTGTTATATTCAGGCACTAAAATCAGGAAAAGCACCTGGCCTAGACTTTCTACCTCTGGAGCTTTTTAAAGAAAATTCAGAATGGTGGGTTCCTCTCTTAGCCAAACGGTTTTCACTCTTTAATGTAGCCAAACAGCTGCCAGCTTCCAAGAATACAGCAATTCTTGTGCCCATTTTTTTAAAGGGTGACAAGTCAGACCCTGTCTGCTATCAGCCTATCAGTCTCCTGCTCATTATTGGTAAAATTTATGCCCGGTTTCTGCTCAAAGAGCTTGAATCGGGTGAAGAAAAATAACTTGCTGCCTGAGGAGCAGGCAGGGTTTCGACATGGTCGCTCAGTAATTGATAATTGTTTCATTTTAGCCTAATCAGTTGATAAATATGTAAATATACAGACAGAAAAGTTATATGTGGCTTTTATTTACTTTAGAAAGGCCTTTGATACAGTGAATCGGAACTTGCTGTGGTCTAAATTGCAAAAACTAGGAATAAATACCCATTTACTAAAACTGATTGTACAATTGCACTGTGGCTCCAAACAGTAGTGAGACTAGATATGTTAGGGCTCCTTTCTAAACCATTTAATACAGTCACAGGAGTGTGACACGGCTGCCTTCTTGCACCACTTCTTTTCAATCTATTTATCAATGATTTGGTTTCATTGATTAGCTCATTCAGTTCTGCCCTTTCCCCCCCCCCAAAAAAAAAAATTGGCAGTAGGCCAATATCTACTCTGCCTTATGCAGATGATGTTGTTATCATGTCACAAACAAAGAATGGTTTGCAACACTGTCTGGATAAACTTGATTACTTCTGTAAAACCAACAGTGTGTGTGTGTTCATTCGGAAACGTCTCAAGTAATCTCTTTTGGTAAAAATAGGCCATATAAATGGTTTGTGGGAGATTTACAGCTAGCCCAGGTTATTAGCTATATATATTTAGGTGTCTTCTTCCCCGCTTCTGGGACATGGTCTACTCACAAAACTAGGCTACTTACCAGAGTTCAGTATCGGGAATACTAAGCCTGTACAGAACTTCTAGGACTTCTTCTTTTCAGGCAGTAATGAAAGTCTTTAAGGCTAAAGTGCTCCCCCAAATCTTGTATGGCTCAGAGATTGACTTTTCTAGTTATACCAGCAAAATGGAACTCCCCCCAAATCATTTTTTGAGGAGGATATTGGGGGTCCCTAGTGCAACACCAATAACATTCATGCAGGCTGAAACAGCTTTTCACCCTGTGGCACTATTAGCTAAGCAATGCATGATAGCTTATTGGTGCAAATTACAGACTACGGATGACTCACTTGCCATGTACGTGCTGGTCACAGAGCAAATCTCTCACGAAGGTAACTGATTATTCTGGTGGTGGAGGGATTTAGATAAATTGCTGACTAGGAGTGGCTTTTCTTCCATCTCTGGTCTTCCGCAAAATAACGGATCATTGCTCTTAAATGTTAAGCAGAGGCTTATAGATATTTCCTCACAGGAGGTTATGACGAAGGTGACGAAGACTAAAATAGCAACTTGGTATCCAGTTTACAAACTATCTTTTAACTTGGAGCCATATTTGGAAAAACTGATTGATTTTCACCTACATAGAACACTGACGTTAGCCATTTACACAGTGTCCAACACTTTGTGAATGTTACCAAAAACTAATAACTAAGATCAGTGGTTAGAGGGGCGTTTTTCAACCACTAGTCCACTTTCTTGTTTAAATTCTGTCTTAACCATGAACCCACTGGGTGACCTTGGGTAAGCCACTATCTTTCCGCCTCCATTCCCCATCTGTAAAATAGAATAATAAATATCCTATCTCACAGGGTTTGTGTAAAGGTAAACTAAATAAAGAATGTGTAAAGCACTTTGAATACTGAATATGCCACATAAGTTATAAATAATAATAAATTATTTTAATTTACTATCCAAACATTTCTCAGAAATTCAAAGAACTATAGCCAAATGGCATAAATCAGTCTTTCTCTTCTCTACCACCTTCACCCTCTGCAGAGATATATATCCTTTGGAGCTAAAGGATGGATAAGGGGCAGTAGGTGGGGAGCACGAGGTGGTGGAGGCCCCGTCCGGTCTAACTTTGTGGGGGGAGTTTCAGGAAGTGACGCCAGCCGATGCGGTGGATGTCTTGGGGTCTGTGAGAGCCACCAGTTGTGAACTTGATCTGTGCTCGTCCTGGCTGGTGAAAGCCTCCAGGGAGACGTTGGGGACAGTGCTGGCGAGGGTGGTTAATGCGTTCTTGCAGCAGGGGAGGTTGTCACCTAGCCTCAAGGAGGCTGTGGTGCACCCCCTGCTGAAGAAACCATCGTTGGACGTGGACACACTCGCCAGCTACCGACCTGTCTCTAAGCTTCCCTTTTTAGGGAAGGTTATTGAGTGGGAGGTGGTGATCCAGCTCCAGGCGCATCTAGATAGCATTGGTTTCCTGGACCCTTTTCAATCTGGGTTCCGCCCCGGCTATGGCACCAAGACGGCGTTGGTGGCCTTGGTCAACGATCTCCGCCGGGAGATGGATGAAGGATGTTCAGCATTTCTCATCCTGCTAGATCTTTTGGCCACTTTTGACACTGTGGACCATGTACTGCTGCTGAGATGGCTGCGTGACCTGGGGGGTCTGGACGGGACTGTTCTTGAATGGTTCCGCTCATTCCTCTTGGGGAGAAGCCAGCGGGTAGTGTTGGGAGCTGAAACATCTTGCCCCCGCGCTTTATCCTGTGACGTTCTGCAGGGTTCCATTCTGTCTCCATTGTTATTGAATGTATATATGCAGCCCTTAGGGGAGGTCATGAGAGGGTTCGGGGTGCGATGTCACCAATATGTTGACGATACTCAGCTGTACCTCTCTTTTTCAGCTGACCCAGACCCTGCAGTCTCATTGTTTTCCTAGTGTTTGGAGGTCGTGGTGGAATGAATGTAGCAGAGCAGACTGAAGTTCAACCCTGATAAGATGGAGGTGGTGATGGTGGGGAGAGTGAGGGAGGTGTCGGCCACTACCTTCACCTTCCCATAGCTCAGCAGGTTTGGAGTCTGGGGGTGATTCTGGACGCAGATCTCTGCCTGGAGAAACAGGTGGAGGTAGTGGCGAAGGTGGCTTTCTGCCAGTTATATCTGGTGCTGAGGCTGCATCCGTACGTCTCCGGCCCAGACCTGGCATCCCTCATCCATGCCTTCATCACCTTGAGGCTGGACTACTGCAATGCGCTCTACGTGGGGCTGCCCTTGTTCCTGGTTTGGAGGCTGCCGCTAGTGCAGAATGCGGTGGCCTGACTCCTGTCGGGGACGGGCCGTCAGAAGCACATAACACCTGTGCTCTGGACTTTGCACTGGCTGCCAATAGCGTGCCGAGCCAGGTTCAAGGTATTGGTGTTAATCTATAAGGCCCTTCACGGTCTGGGCCCCTCGTACCTCAGGGACCACCTCACCCTCCACACCCCAGAGTGGCTCCTTCGGTCTGTTGGGGGTGCCTTCTTGGAGGTCCCGCGTGTTAAGTGGGGGGCCACAATGGAAAGGGCATTCTCAGTGGCCGGGCCACACCTTTAGAATTCCCTCCCAGAGGAAGCTCGCCTGGCCCCAAGCCTTTTAACATTCTGGCAAATTTGCAAGACCTGGCTGTTCACCCAGGCCTTTGGGGAGGGGGGAAGGGGGGGTTAGGGGGTTTTATCTCCCGCCACCCTTATTTATTGTATTTTTACCCTAGCCTGTTTTATTGTTGTGATTTTATGTGTGTTTTAATATATTTTTATAATTGTATTTTATGTCCTTGAAATTGTTAGCCACCCCAAGCTGTTCTCAGGAGGGGCGGGATATAAATTGAAAAAAATAAATAAATAAAATAAAATTCATTAATTAATTAAGACAGAAACCTCATCTACCCACTTTTCTGGAAATGCCTGGAATGTAAAAACACCACTTGTGCCAGTATTTGTAGATGCAAAAGCTCAGCTTAATGGTGCAAAACGTTTTAAAATTTTGCCTCAACTCTCAGAGCCTAAGACATGGAATGACAAATGGAAACATCAGACAATTTCCATTAAGCATGACAAATATCCAAATGATATATCTAGTATAGGTGTTCAGCCAGAAAGATAATTGGATTTTCAGAAAAGTTGGAGTATGCCTCCCTAAGTTAATGAAGCATTAAGCAACAATATCATTTGGATTATTTAATAGTTAATAGAAAATAGTACCAATGCCTTAAGGAAACTTTTTCTGCTTTGCATTTCAATCCAAGTTAAGAATCAATTGAACATTAGCCACTTAAAAGAACGGCAGGGAGCGGGGGGGTAGACAAAGGGAGCAGAGTACTCATTTCCCAGTGTCCTTTACATGCTGAAAGGCAAAGAGTGGTAATTCAGGGCTTACTTATCTATTCATCAATGAAGTAAACAAATTGTACCCAGATGCCACTCAGAAAAATCATCCAGTATGATATATGACACTTCAAAAGAGAAAAATAAATATGAATAAACAATACTGACGAGCTGAAAGACAATGGGTATAAACAGTCATCAACTCTGCTTTTGCCAATATTCCCATCTGCCCTCTTCACCCACAGGTTGGCCTGTCCATTTAAAAGAGCCCGCCAGATGTGCAAAGCAGAGCAGGTCAGTTCCGTTCACAACACTCCAGAATATTCCGGAGCATGACATGCGGAGCGAGCAGGCCAAACCCAGGGCAACAAACACCTGCTCAAATCATAGATGCTGGTGGACCAAATGGCCAAAGCATCTCCCTGAGTGAGCATGGCCATCTTGGTCACCTACCTACCTACCTGCAAAACCAACCCCAGCCTTTAAAGAAATGCTCATGAATTCCAAATATGACACACACTGGAACACTACAGGGAGAAGAAGGACAACCACCAGCACCCAAAGGGGAATGGTGCAACAGCAGGAGCAGGGTCCGCAGACCAGACAGGCCAAGAGCCAGACCGAGCAGGTAGGGTCATGACCCCCAGAGGGGGGGGGCAGATCCAGCAGCCAAAGGGAGACCACTGGTATCCCTCCTGTATTGTTTCCACAGGCAAGCAGAACGGTAATGGTATGAATCAGGGTGGGGGCAGGTACCTCAGCTTGAGCACAAGGTGAACCTGAGGGTAGGGGTGGATGCAAAGACGACCTCACTGCTCTGGGAATCGATATGTCTCCATGGCTGAAGGTGGATGCCAGCCTGAGCCGTTGTTCCAGGAGGGCAGGTGGAGGAGGTAGCTTGGGTCCATGGGGATTCCACATCTTCAGCCACGGGGGCCGCATCCAAAGGAAGGCTCCCACCCTTGGAAGGCAAAGGCGTCTGTTGGTGTGGGGATTGTTTTCAAGAAAAAGTGCAATGTGGGCTTTTGGGGAATGGAATGCTTCAGTGTTCACTGCAACAGTAGCTCAGTACACATTAACATTCTTAAATATATTCCTATTGTCACTTTGGAGGGGCTAAGGCACCATATGGAAGCGTTTAAACAGTTCCCATGTCCTCCAAGCCACACCCAACTTTGTTGGATGAGTGTGCACCAGCATATCTGCAGCTAGAAAGATGGTGAGCGGTGGTGAGCAGTCATCAGGTATATAGCAATTGTCTTGCGGGGTCTCACCATAAGCCACAGATCAACCCTCCCACTTAGCAAAATGAGTGCCCTAGGGGTTATGGTATGACCAATTGACCTAGACTCGCAGTCAAAGTATTGGCCAGCCACCCGCATTATGCCTGCCATTCCCCACTCCCCAAGTAGTTGCATCACTGTATACCAGTGTCCACCTGGAAGGTTTGTGCAAGGTCCGCTTAGTATTTAGGGTTAGTGGTGCTCCAGGGGTGCAGTCACAGAATATATATAAAGTTTATTACTTAGCCGAAGCCATCGTTAAAAAAAAAGGTCAAAAAACAAACACAGTCAAATAGAAACAAACATTTTCAGGCAGGCCAATGCTTACAAACACATAAAAATAACTGAATCAATTGAAAGTAAACCAACCTCAGCCCATAATAGTATCCCGGGCAAGCAAAATAGGAACTATACCAACACCACAAGACAAATCAAGGGCATTCCTCATGAACTAATTTGGATCTTAAAACCAAATTAAGACACTTAGCAACCTTGAGTGAGACATGTTTATCCTGGTCCCATAATAAAAACACCTCCTCTTTAAAGGGGGGGCAGCTTCTCCTGGCCCCCAGACATGGTAAAATATACAATTGTCTCCAATTTGTGTAAGCAGAGCACTCCACTAAAATATGGGTCATTGACTCCGGGATCTCTCTGTTATCCTTGCTGTGACAGTACGCACAAAGTCTTTCATTGTGAGGAATTCCTTTCATTCGGCCCATCGTATAAGCAGAGGGAAAGATATTGAGTCTTGCAAGGGTAAATGCCACCCTAGTTTGTCTCATACTTGGGTTGCTCAAATAGGCAGCCCCCTCCAAAGGGGTCTTTGAATCTTTATAAAAACATGACACCCTTTGGTGAGTAATGTGCTCTCTCAGAAATTGGGTTTCTTGATCTTTTACTCTGCATTTAATTTCCACCCAAGCTCTGACGAAGGGAAAATCCAGATTATACCTGGCAGAAAAACCCAGAGAGTTCAAAATATTGTTTACCTTCACTGGCCATCCACCAACAGCTGAATTAACAGCCAGGGAAGCCAAAGAATCAGTAGGAATTAGTTTATGTCGGAGCCAAAATTTCAATATAGCAAGCTTAACGAGAGACACTATTCGGCCAACTCCGCCCTCCGCCCTGAGCAATACTGCTGGGGTACCCTAGGGGCATGTAAAAAAGCCCTCAACATTCTGTTTTGTTCAATTTCAAGCTCCGCAAAGAAATCAGCACCCCACACTTGCACACCATATAACAGTTGAGATACCATTTTGGATTTTTATAGTCTAAGCGCTGGGGAGAACAACTTGCCCCCTTTGACCCAATAGAAGCCAATAATGCCTTGTCCAGTAGCACTTGCCGTGACCTGGGCAGATCTAAATTGCCTCCGCCAAGAGAGGACAGCAGAAACAACAATACCCAAATATTTGAATTGGCGGACCTGCTCAATAGCATGCCCCTCCATAGACCAATTATAATACACCAGGACTTTACTAACTACCACGACCTTTGTCTTAGTGTAGTTAATTTGAAGTTGTTGATTTTACAATAAGGACAAAAGGTATCCATTCATCTCCTCAGTCCAATTTGTGTATAAGCTATAAGTGCTGTGTCATCCGCATAAAGTAAAGCCGATAGGGTCTGATTGCCAATCTGGACTGGGTGATGAGCAGAGCTTTCAAATGTCTCCTTCAGATCACTCAAATATAGATTGAATAGTGTAGGTGCTAAAATATAGCCCTACCTCACCCCTTTGCAAACATCAGTAGAATGCATAAGATTACCCCTTCTATTAAACCTTACTTGCAAAGTCATATTCACATACATTGCCTGAATTAAGAATAAAAGCCTCAGATCAATCTGGTATTTTATAAGCTTCTGCCAGAGTCCTTCCCTATTGATTGTATCAAAGGCCGATTTTAAATCAATGAAGCAGATATACAGATGGGATTTAGGCCTAATTAAGGCATATTTAGATATTAATTGTTCTAGCACAAATATATGGTCTGTGGTTGCAGACCCTTTCTTAAATCCCGCCTACTCTCTACCTATAAGGTTCCCTTCATCAATCCATACTTGCAGTCGAAACAATAGATACTTAGAGTAGAGCTAGCCAACCACCCTCAGAAGGCTTATTGGACAATAATTTGCCGGGTCTTTAGGATCCCCTTTTTTAATGATAGGTACAACTATTTTGTAGCCAACTTTTTGGTATTTTCCCTGTACTATTTATGGCAGAAAACAAAATAGCCAATGCCCTACTCCACCAATCAACATTACATTTTAGAAGCTCAACAGGCATAAAATCAACTCCAGGGGCAGTCCCAAAATGGAGGGCCCACCTCACGGATAGCCATGGGCCAGGCGCCTATCCATGCATGTATACTCTCATCTCTTCCTCCATTCCCATCTGCCCTTTCACTCCCAACCTCTTTTGTTTACCTTCCTCCACATATGTGTCAAGCAGGTGTGGATGTGGGTAGTGTTGGGGTAGTAAGGAAAGAGAGGGCCCTGAAGGACCACTCCATGACATAGCGCAGGCGGAACTCAGGTGCACATTGAAGGCCATCTTCTATGGAGTGTTGGGGACAGCATAGACCTTCATCAGCCATGGGGGAAGGGGGGAGGCTGGATCCCCCATGATGATGAGCCTCCACATATGTGTCAAGCAGGTGTGGATGTGGGTAGTGTTGGGGTAGTAAGGAAAGAGAGGGCCCTGAAGGACCACTCCATGACATAGCGCAGGCGGAACTCAGGTGCACATTGAAGGCCATCTTCTATGGAGTGTTGGGGGCAGCATAGACCTTCATCAGCCATGGGGGAAGGGGGGAGGCTGGATCCCCCATGATGATGAGCCTCATTGGACACCCTTGATGTTGGTGGTCATGGTCAGATCAAATTCACTGTTGTACATCTTGCCGTAGAGTGGGGACTGGTGCAGGATGCCGGCATCGTGGTTTCGGCCCAACCGCACAGTGAGGATGTCCATGAAGAGGCCCTGATCATCTACCACTACCTGAAGAAGGATAGAGTGCAATCCTTGCAGTTGCAGTTGTCCTCCATGGTGTGAAGCAGGCAGAGGATGGCAACGTGGGTCCCGTAGATGACCCTGATGCAGTTCAGGAACGCAGTCCACTGAAAACCCTCCATCACTGCCTGGGGGTTCTGGAGCTGCTCCAGTAACACCTCAAGCAGGGCTGTGCACACCTCCACCAGGATGGCAGCTATGGTGGAAGTGCCAACCCCAAATTGCTGCCCCACTGAGGGGCACGATTCCTGGCTGGCAAGCTTCCAGATGGCAATGGTCACACATTTTTTGACAGTGATGGGGGTTTTCATCATGGTGACCTCCCTCTGCAGCCACAGTTGCAGGATCTTGGGAATATGGAGCCACCGCCGAGGCATCCCAATGTGCTCCCTCCAGTCCTCATCCTGCCAGCTGCCCATTATCATCTCCCCTACCCAGAGTCACCTTTGGATGGGCACGGCCATGTACCTGAGGTGGATCAGCACAATGGTGTTCCCAGCATGGAACCTCGCTGCCAACATCAGCAGAGAGTGGGTCCACCTCGTGATGTAGTGAGGCCAGCCACTGCAGGAGGGCAGTCTGCCAGCAGCAGAGCACCCTGCACCAGGTCTCTGGCTTGCTGCCAGCAGCCAGGCAAGGACTGGCATGGAGGAGCAGATGTTACTGCTCCTCCAACTCCAGCATGCCGCCCCAGTGGGCAGCATGAAACTATTGGATTGCTCAATGGTTGTTGAGAACTTCCAGCAGGGGCATCATACATTCAGGATCCATAGCTCCCTGATCGCCACATGATGACAGCTTCATGACACTTTTATAACTCCCAGGATAGGCAGCACACGGCTTGTGAGTGTTCCCTGCCTGCTGGTTTGCCATGTTGCATCAGCTAACTGATGGGGCACCTGGGTATTGGTTTGGGGTGGTCTGTGAACACTCCTGAGTCCGTGCCTTGGATCACGTGGTGCTACTGACACCTGGCGAGCAATACGCACCTCTGTGTGGCCCTGAATTTCCCTGGGAACTGCTATGCTTTGGGGTCCCATGAGGATGCAGCTGCTGCCAGGGGGGCTGGCAGCCCTGACTGAGATGTGGAGTGGCCCGAGTTTGCAGACCCCTGATGGGCAGGTATGTGCTTGGTCCACCCTCTCGGGATGCAAGGAAGTGGGAGCAATGGGGTTCTGGGTCTGTGTGTTTGAGTGGGGACTGCGTGCAGGATTGTGGGTTTCCCCCACCCAGAATCAGGCGGTGCTCTGCATGGTCTATTTGCTAATTGCACCCCATGCACCTTGGGGTCTGCTGCCTGAGGGGACAGCAGCTCACGCCCTGAACTGCCTACTCTGTGGGCCTGTCAGCCATGCCTTTCCCTCCTCCCTTCCCGTTCCCCTATTCATTCTGGTCTCTTATTAAAGGCTGCCCTTAAGCTCCAGCCATCGGCATTGTGCGGGTGTCACGGGGTCCCTGGGGCTGGCTGTGTGCTGGTGTTTATCCACCCAAATCTACCACCTCAGGGTGTGTGACTGGGGTTGGGCCTGCTTCCAGGGCTGTGGGAACTGGAAGTAAGGGGTTAGTGGCTGTTGCCGTGTCCCATTGCCATGGTTAGCAGCAAGGGGAAAGGCAATGTTTTCCACCTGCACATTCAGTTACCCCACCTGCTGGGCTGTCTGTCCGAATGCAGCCAAACCTGTGGTTGCACGCAGCTCTGGTTTGGGTCACCCACATGGCTGCTCCAGGGCTCTGACCTGCTTCTTGTCCATTTGAAAACACCCAGTGTGTCCGATTTCTCCTTCCCTAAATTGGCAGTTGCCTGATAGGCAGGATTAGAATGGAGTTTTGCAAAGATCACAGCAATCACATATGGGCATGACTACAATAGGCTACATTTTAAAAGAGAAGGCACATAGAAAACCTCATGAAACAACATGTTCAGGCTTGGTGTGTGCACTAAAGTCCATGCACAGAGAACTTTTCACATGCAACATGGGCAGATGTACACATGAATACTTTTGGGGAGATTGACACAAACTGGTTGGTTTGGCCAGTGAATTGCATCCGAAGAGTCTGTAGGAGGAGCTGAAACTTCTGTGGTTCCCATGGAAATAGGAGAGAGCCTTGGGAGGTCTGGGAATGTCATCATCATGCAGCTTTTTTTTTCTTTGTGGCTGTATGAAAGGAGGACAAGAGAGAGACAAAAAAGTCTTAAGACAAACAATTGGTATTTCTAAACATGACGGTGCTTGGGTGCTGTCACAGACTTACCCCTTCCCGAGAGGGGCCACCACCATGGCTGGGATCCCACCAGGCCTCCAAAGTAACATGACAGGGGCTGGGCCGCTGGGGAGGGTGGGGAGATGCATAGATGTGTGTCCACTCAACCCCGCCCCTGCACTGTGCCCAGTGGCCCACCCCGATAGGTGACAGCTGACATGGTGCCCAGAACTGGCAGAGACTCTGGACCATTTCCAGTAAAGTAGGTTACAAACAGGTACTGAGTTTCCTCAGCACCTTCAGCTATTTCATATATAATGTGGGCTTATCATGGAAATGCCAACACTGGCCTAGACACTGAACTATTTTTTCCTTGAGAACTGAAGGATCAAGTCCTACAGCAACACAAGGGGTTTCCTATTTATAATAGTTATCACAACCTATTCTGCCTATACTCCCTGTTATCTATACATCTAATTTTTCAGGAAGCCTGGAAACAGTTAGTATTGTCACACCATCTTAGATTGTTTTTCCTTTGCCTGCATGTGCATTTTATCTTTGTTTGGTTTGGGTATTTAAAAAAAAAAAAAAAAAGACTTTTTTGCCAGAAGAGAATGATATATTTCTAAATGACATTCATCCAAGGTTGTGATAACAAGACAGTTGTCTTTCTCTCTGATTTAGATGTTCCAGTCTTTTCTTTTACGCAAGGGCACCGATAGTTTCCTTTATAAGTAGACTTGCTTGCAGCAATACCATCTTACCAACCTGAAAGTTACTTCCTGAGTAAAGGTAAGTGGGGTTCTTGACTGGCAAATTATCTGTGCAGAAAAGGGATAAGCAAGGCAATAGGAGTTATAAACGTTCAGAATAACTTACAATGTATGAATTCTCTCACAGTTGTTCCCTTTCAAGTAAAATTTGCTGAAGAACTTTGTATCTCATCTGCCTAAAGAGAGTAATCAGATGTGCATCTAGAAATCATTCCCTTTCTTTGAAATGCTTTATGTCCTTGGACGCTGGTTGGTTTCCTTGCATTTTTCTATTTTTTCAATGTGCAGTCACTCACTGGTACTACTTTCAGATCACTCTCTAGCTGGTTAACACTAATTTCTCCCTATGCATGAACCTGGAAAGATATTAGAAGTGATGCCACCAAGTCCCAAATTCTGCTATTCTTTATGCCAGTGTAAATATGGAGTAATTCCAGTCCAAAGGGTTCCGTGGATTTACTGTGTTTTTCAGCAGCGTAGCAGAGGGTTCTGGCACTTAGCATGCATCGGTGAACAACATATTTTACTCTAATGGTTAACTTTGTGAATCTGTTTGTTCATTTACCTGTTGATTCACAGAATAAAGAGCGAGGAAACCTTCTTTAAAATGTTTAGGAACTACTGCAACATTCTCTCTTCCCTGGGCTCCACACAGGGCCCAGAATTGTCACATGAGGAAGGGCAGACTTGAAATCAGGAAGGAGAAAATGCATAGACCCCCCCCCAACCCCACAGAAACCCCTCTGAGTGGACCTATATTCATGAAGTTCATGCTGTGTAGCATCTCCTTTAAAGGGTCCTGACCCCTGGTCAGAAGGGAAGCCCTGCCAGATCTGCATCCATTGGACTTGTGCTGGCAGTCAACACGGAAGCATCACAAAAGCAGAGGACGTTCAGATTTTGGGAGGGGTTTCAAGGACTTGGGAGCTGAAACTTCTGCTTTTACCCTGTGAAGCTATTTAGAGACTTTCCCTTTCTCTGCAGGAAGATCTGGCGAACCTCTATAAGTGCTTGTAAAGCTCGGCAGCACTTTCCTCTTTCCTACCCACTCAATCCTTTTGTTGGCCTTTTGTCGGACCTGTAAGACCTGGCTGTTTGTCTGGGCTTTGGGAGGGAAGGGGGCGGCATGGGTGCTTGCCAGTGCTTTTACCTCTTTTATGGTTTGTTTTATATTGTTTAAGTAACCCTTTTTTTATATTATGAATTGTTTTAATTGTATTTGTGAGCCGCCCCCAGCTGCCATTCGACTGGAGGGAGCGGGATATAAATTATTAAATAAATAAATAAATCCTTTCCTGTATGTTGGAACATGAAAAGGGGCTGTTTGTCCAGTTATTTATTTCATATTTTCCTAATTTTTTTGTTTGAGATTTCTCAGCAGGTGCAGATGTCTCTGCCTATATAATAGAAACAGCAGCACTGCTAGGTGCTCACCAGCCAGTAATGAACATCATCAGTTGTTCACCATCAAGTAGGTAAATGAAAGGGGGAAGGTGGGGGTGTTAAAGAACAATTCTTTCTCCCTCTCCAATAAATCCTACCCATATGGAATTAATAGTGGGAGAGTACTGTAGAAAATACTCAGTGTAGTATCTGTATTCCTTCTAGACAAGAAAAGAAATAAATATTGCTGCAGGTGTGTGTGACACGTCTTTCTAAGAATAAAACCTAAAATTGCAAGGTGAGACACTGGCTTTCATTTTTAAAAAGTGACTAGAGAAAACTTTGAAAACATATCTGCAGTGCACCTTAAAGTCTCAGAAGCCAAAAGTCACAACACAACCCCAAAATGTTATTTGCTGAGTATCTCATAAAAGGAATCTATACAGCCTAGTGCACCTCTAAAACTCTAATTAATAACCAAGAAAGGGGATTAGTTCTTACCCTACAGAACTCCATTGATTTTCAACATGATGCACATTTCTTTGCTTAAGTCATTTTTGCAATGGTATTTCATTCCCAAGCCACTTTAGCACTTCTAGAAATTTCTCCCTGTAAACTAAATGCACTTCTGCTTCACCATTCAGCAAGGTCAATGTCCATTCTTGTATTGTTAGGCTAAATAAAGGCAGCTTGCAAACAACTCCAGAAAATTTCCCAGCCAGATTTTAAGGCTGCCAGAAGTTACTGGGAGCCCCGCGAGGCACTCCTATGGCGGCTATTCGGGCTGAATTGGGTCAGAAACCATGGTCCGAGACAGCCAAAGAAGCTGCCTTTAAACTGGCTTAAAATGCGATCAGGGCAGGGTTCACTTCTGTTGAGGGCCATGTTAGAGGACCCTTTTTTGGACCCTTGGACCCAGATTGTGGAATTCCAACTTAGCGAAATGGGCATATCCCCGGATTATCTTATGCATAAGCCGCAGGGGGCCCGTAGGAAGGAGGTATTAGTCAGGCTTGGGGACATAGGCCGACAACGAGAGATAGGTAAAATAAGGCTAACATTGCACTTAAGAGATTACCTAACCTACGTCCCAGACATGGGGCAGGTTGCCTCCCACCTGATAGTTCCAATTTCCAGTAGAGCCAAACAGTTGCTCTCTAGTGCCCGTTTAAATGCTTTTCTGTCTCAGATCCTTGAGGGTAGGTTCCAGGGTATTCCATACATAGACAGACTCTGTCCCTTTGATAATTTATCCATAGAGACAGTGGAGCATATAGTCTTGCATTGTCATCTGTACGATGGCCCACGCCACGAGTTTCTAGAAACTACCACCAGGAAGTTTCCAGGTAGACCAGACCACGTACTACTAGCAGTTCTCCTGGATAGCACTGATCCAGTAATCATTCAAAATGTAGCCTCTTTTCTGTTGAGGGCAGTCCATCTCCGAAGTCAGTTTTTAAAATTTAGCCCATTAACTGTATAAAAGTAATTTGGGTATTAGTAGTCTTGCCACTGCTGGTTCTTGGGTATCAGTAATGTTGGTATGACAGTATGATTGTTTTATAATTGCTTTGTATCTTATATTGCTTATTTTATTGTATTGTATTCTTTGTCATTTGCAATGGTCTTCGACCATGCAATAAATGCATTGATTGATTGAAGGCTGCCAGTATATTGTTCTAAGCAGACTGATGACTGACTGTTGATCTTTTTTGTGTTCTGTAATCTGCTTAATGGAGCAGAACTGTGATGCCCAGTTATATCATTTCCACGTGACCAGTTACTGTCACTTTAAAGATTCTAGGTGAAGCATTAATTTTGACTCTCTGGATGCATTTCCTTGCATTATTATTTTAACAAGCATAAGAAGAACCTGTAGGAGACAAAAGGTGAAGAAGAAGTAGAATGTTAAGAATTATCATAGCATCATTTCCTGCTATCATCTTAAATCTTCTCTAATTGACCAATGTATAAGTCCAAATCTCAAGTATTGTTAGAACTTATTAGTCCATTTAAAAAAAAAAACAACTCTTTTTTTAAAATGAATAACCAATGCCTATAGTTTAGAAACAGAAGTCCAGATGGTACTGTTGTAGAGGTACTAGAACAGGCCATTGGGGGCCAGGCTATCCTTCTCCCCTTCCTGAAAGTGCAGGAGTCGGATCAATCCCTGTATGATCGAGGGCAACCCCAGAGCTGCTGGTGGTGTCAGTCCAGACAATATGGTAGGACAGTGGCATAGCAAGGCAGTGGCTGGCCTGGGCTCAAGTCTAATTATGCCCTCTTCCCCAAGGGCAAGGGAGTGGGGTCTTCCTAAGCAGTGGCTCTCCCAAGTTTCCCAACACACCTTAGCCTCCGGTTATTGTGTCTCCCAATGAGGACCCCAGAGTGGCAGCAACCCCACTAGCAAGTAAGTTTTAAGAGTTGGCCCACTCTGAAAACTTCTTTATTGGCAGAGCCCTTTGCAAGCTTCCTGAGTGCTGCTAAGAAATGTTCAAAGTGGGCGGAGGCAGAACGTTGGCCCCGCTCCCACCCCCAACTGCTCTGAAAGTTCCCTAGTGGTGCTCAGGCCACTTGCAAGGGCGCCCATAGAGTCTAGGGCCAGGGCTCAAGTGCTACCCCTCACTCCATGGTAGTTACAACCTCCCTGGATGTCCTCCCATGAGTACCAATTCATCCTTTAAAGCCACCTACCCCAGCTGGCTAGGAACTGAATCCCTGTGCTTCCCAGCTGGGACTACTACAGGCTACTACAGTTAATTAATTGGCCACCAATGTTACTCATAGTGGCCCCTGGAGGACCAGCTCTGCTGCAACTTACCCTGACCCATTCTTTGAGCCTGCTCCTGCAAATTCCATGGGAAAAGAGTGTGTAGCAGTTCCCTATGAGCTTGCAGCTATGAGGAATCTGTGTGATGTGGGTCTGCCCCAGCCAGAATTCCTCCTGTTTGTTAACTGCACTGCACCTCCTCTACCCTGCTCCCATTCATTCTCTGACCATTCTGGAATGTCATCTGCAGCTTGCACAGAGACAATACAGAGCTGGTAGAGGTTGCCACAAGTTGAAGGTATGTTTAATGCCAGAAGTAATTCTCTGGGAAGCCATGCATCCCTTTTGCAACTACTTTGCAGCAGGTATTGAATTTATCCCATCAATTTAAATCCTGAGAACACCTCACTTTTACTCCTTCATACCTCAAAGGTATGCCACTATCACCTCCTTCAGGGCAACCTTTCCACAATTACTGTTCCCCAGGTGGTGATCTGGATATTGCTACAACACTACAGTATACACTTGGGGTGTAGTCTGCCACAATTACATTCACTAGAAATTTTGCTATTGGCTTCAGTGAATGGATAATTGCACCCTGAGCAGCAATGTTATTATTGTAGTGTTGCAGGCACTGTCATAAGTATGTCACCTAACAAAATGACAGCCCTTGCCCCAGAGCTTGCAGTCTAAATAAAGTAACAGAAACAACATGCAGACAGGGAAGAACAGGGAGAGCACATGCAAACAGTGCTACCTCTATAGGGAAAATAAAACACTGGGCCATACAACATAATCTAGATCGATTCAGTGGTGTCATATAGAAATTCTTTTATCAAATCTCTGTCATGAGAGGGCACTATCACTTTGTTCCATATAAATGTAGTTGAACTATACATTTAGTTTAAATAAAAAAGGGGGGCAACAGCACCAATCATGTTTAACACACAGCACAAAATCAGCTCTCATGTGAACACTTTACCTGTGCTAGGTCTCAATGGCCATATTGATCTCTTTCCTTGCTAACAGTTCACCTAACATGATTTCAGACCATGTCATACTACTCGCAGATTAATTTTTTTGTTAAAAGTGTTTGCAGTTTTTACTCTAAAAACCAGGTGGTGAGGACACATTTGCGCATGCACACACGCACACACACACACCCCGCACAGCAAGCCACTCGGCGCAACGGGGCGCCCCTGCTGATACAACGCCCCCAAGCACACATACCCGGCAGCCCAGGGGATGGAGCAGGCATGACTCCTGTTCCATCCCCCAGCCTGCAGGGTGTGTGGGCTCGGGGGATCGTATCAGCAGGGGTGCCCTGTTGCGCCAAGTGGCTTGCTGCGCAAATGTGCACTGGCGTGAGTTAACTGCGCCAGACACAGGCGCAGTTTATGATGGGGTGTTTGTACCTTAGTGTGCAAAGTAACTTTTAATAAAATCCTTATATGTTATATAAATTTCATTACATTTCACCTCACACTGAGCTGGGAATTTTAGCAGTCAGTGCAACCTAATTTACTGCTGTCCTTCTCTGCAGTTTCACTAAGACGTCTCCTAAATTATTAGCTATAATTAAAAGACTTGCCTTGTACGTACATCTGATTTCATTTTTTTTTATTTATACAACCTTTTAGTCTTACTTCCATATTTATCCTCTGTATGTACCTTTTTTAAAACCACAATATATTCTTGTATGGTTCAAAATCAACGTTCAGACTATTTATTAAACAAAACAGTCCACCCCAGCTGTGTCAACCACAAGTATCACACAAATTCTTAAGTCTCTTCCTTTTTTAAAATTTATTTATTTATGTATTTATTTATTTTTGCATTTTTTGTGACTAAAATGTAACCGTTGTAAGTTTGAGACAGGATATCATCAAAAACTCTATATTGTTCATTTCTGATTGAACAGAGTGAACTACAAGGAGTAAAAAATCAAAAGTTTTCTTTATTCCCTAGACTGACATTTTTTACATAGAAGTCACAAATTGTACTGAATAGTGGTTTTAGTGCAGTTTGTGGCATACAAGGCATGTGCTTCAGTTTTCACTAAAATCAATGGAAGTTCAGTGTTTGACCTTAATAAAAGCAGTGGTTTTGCCAATCTTATCCTCAGACGTATTTCAGGTTTACAGTATATGTCTGATTCTCATCTCACTTATGCTGATGTAAACCAGAGGTAATTCCATCTACATCAATAAAACCCCACTGAAGTTAAACAGTGGAAGTGAGAAGAGAATCATATCTTACATATCTGTTTCAACTCCAGCTATATCTTCCATAATAACAATCTCCCTCCTATGCAGAGATCGATACCTGTCCTACCACAATGAGAGAGACAAGAAGCAAAGTAGTAGAAAGAATAACTTTTATTAGACCAACTTTTGTTGGGGAGCATCTCTACCATTCCTTTGTCTCAGTCCTACATGACAAAAAAAAAGCACAACAAGCAAATACTAAACCACCATAATCACTTACATTTTGCATGTTCCGTTCAATTTACTCAAGTTAGACCACTTTAAAACGGAATAAACCTTTTTTTTCCTTGTACACCTTTAAGAGAAGGGGGTGGGGTTTCTTCCTTCCAGTAGAAGGCAATGCTCCTATGTAGCTGAAGACGTTGATTTAATTGTTTTTTCATCCAGTTTACTTATTGATTTACATAGAACTGTATTGGGAATCCCTAAAATTGTCTGTAAAAGTGGCTATTGGTAGAGTCATTACTCCCAAAATCTAGAACCACTACCAAATAATGGTTAACACCATCAAGCAGATTTCCTTGATATTTGTTTATAACTACAGGTTTACATTGGGACTTTTACTGCTGCATTTAATGAATTTGGAAGGAGTAAGAACAGTGTTTCCGAAGATGTCACTTGAAGGTCTCTTGATTGATTTTTGCAATGGATCCAGAGTGTTCTTTGACCTGAACTCAAATAAAATATTATCTTTCACTCTCAATAAGTTAACACTTGTTACCAGGCTTTAAATTTATGTATTCTAAAAGTAGGAGAGAAAAGCCAGAATAAATTAAAATGGAAGGAAACCATAATTCCTGGAAGTAAATAACTGATGAATGAACTGTTCAAACAACAGGGTTTCTGAAGATGTTACTTGAAGGTCTCTTGATTGATTTTTGCAATGGATCCAGAGTGTTCTTTGACCTGAACTCAAATAAAATATTATCTTTCACTCTCAATAAGTTAACACTTGTTACCAGGCTTTAAATTTATGTATTCTAAAAGTAGGAGAGAAAAGCCAGAATAAATTAAAATGGAAGGAAACCATAATTCCTGGAAGTAAATAACTGATGCATGAACTGTTCAAACAACAAATAAGATTCACCTTATGGAAAATGTAAGACGATTTAACATTAGATGACTTAGCACTGAAATAGATCAGAAAGGTCATGGAAAGCCCTAAGCTAGTACAGGAAGAGTGTCCACATAAGTGGATTTAGTGCTGCATATTAAATGCAGTTTAACTATGACATTGCTCCTTCTTTATTACTACAGGGGGGGAAGGGATCATTCCCTACCCTCAAGGAGATTTGATTTCATGTATTTCTCATTGTAACATTTGTGACTTGCAGGATCCTCACAAACCCTTATGAACTTTCCTATGATCTCATTGATTATTGTTAATCGATAGCCCCACAAATCTTCCACCAACTCTTATCTAGCATAAAATAGCAGAATTCCAGCTCCTTTAAGTTGTTTTTGAACTCAGTGGAGCTACACCGATTTGTACAAGTTGATGATCTGACCAGGACTTCCTAATTACATCCATCATTATGGCAGTCTTTGGAATTACTCTAGAATAAACAAGTTGTAGAATATTGTCAGCTGAGTAAAATTTTGGAAATACATGTATAAGTGAGGAAATATCTTAATTGGAGTCTATTGATCAGATTGTCCATCCACTAGAGCAACATGTCAATGGCATCCTTTGGAGGAGGATTGCTCATGCTTACAAAGCAGAGAATAGGGAGAATGATTAATCTTTTTGTTACTATCCCCAGTCCACGAGCCCTGGGACTGTAGGAGAGGTAGTGACTTGAAAAGATGGAAATAAATTTCATCACATAAACCCTGCCAGATTTGTATGTTGAGGTGGATATAGGCTGCACAGAATGTCTCCGTTTTTCCTTGTTGAATGTTTACTCTGATGGTGTCCAGTGGAAGGAATGACAGGTAGCAGGCTCCACAGGGGATTCATGCCAAAGAGCAGAGGAGATGCAAGACAGCCCATAGCCAATTCAAATTCACATTTGTTTACCAGAGAGAGGAAGTACTTCCAAGAGATGCTCCCCAACATAGTGGCGGGGACCTCGGGGGTGCTCAGGATTTGAGAATCAAAACTCTACTCATTAAAGAGGAGGAAAATTACAACCCTAAAGAGAATATGACACGTTTAATAGATTTCTCCCCTCTGCTTAGACCATCTCATAGAGTCTGGCTCTTGAAACACCTGTATTTTTAAGAAACCCTCCTTCTTACCACCCCAGAATTTGAATGTGCAATAAGTACTTGCCATTCAGTACAGGCAGCCCTGAAGCCTCCAGAGGCCCTGGAATCCTGGAATCCTAATGTTACCTCTAGGCTCCATAGTAGGTTGGTGCCATTGGAGGGGGGCCATGGCCAAGAGCAAGGACTCCCACCGCTGCAACAATCTGTCCTTGCCACGCTAAGGACATGATGGAGCATGAATTCTGGGCAGGAGCACCCTCGCCTGTACCCCATGGAAAGATAGCAGAAGAACAGTTTGATGGTCACACAGGTCCTGCCTGAAATTCTTGCCCTCTGTGAGCATTCCATACCTATGCTCAAATATATCAAACATCTTAAACCCACTTTAATCCTAGGCATTATTTTTAAAAGGTGCTTTTTATAACAGACTGTTACAGCATCAGAGACATTAGAACTGAGAAAATGCTACGTTCCTTTCAATACAATTTTGTTTAAATTAAATTACTCAAGTGAACAGTCTCCCACCACTCTGCATAGGAGACTTCTGCACGGGTCAAAAAATGTTCCCTGGTTTTCGGCCTAAATTTCCTTTTTCTCCGTTATCTTTTTCCTCCTAATTACTCTTCTTTTAAACAGGCTAAAGAATTCCGTCCCCTCTGTGATGTTCTGTACATTTCAATTATTTAGGGAGGGATCCTCCCCCCACTGCATACTGGTACTAGCTCTTAGTTCTGACGCAAGTCCTACTGAAGCAACACTATTCCAGTCAATTGAGACACTATACTTATTTAGCTCTTTTATCTTTCCTTATACATTCCACAAAGCCCTTCATCATTTTCCTCTTCTTTGCATTTTTCTCTAGTACATCTCTTTTGCTATGTCCATCACTCTTCCTAATGCTCTAGCAACCACCTCACTAGTTTCATATAGAACTGTCCTGGGCTGTGATAGGATGTCTTTGTATAATATGCGGGTCCCTTATTCTTATTGCATCTGTTCACTGCTTCAGATGAGGACATATTGACGAACGGAAAAGCCTAGTGATAAAATAGGCAGTTTGGGTCAAGTTGGGCACAGTTGATTCATTTCATTATATCAGCAGAAAATGTGTGCTTGGGATATTTTAAAGCTGATGTTACAATTAAGATGAAATGAGTTTCTCTCAAATAAAAGGGTGTCTTTAGATAAGTGTCTCCCCACCCACTTCTGCAGCCCTGCAACATGCACGATGGGTGGGTGATGGATGGGGAGGGACTTGTCAAAAAACACCCAAAGAGTGAGTGGATGAACCCCAATTCATTTCTATCTCCGTTCCTTGCATTCTTCCTAAATTATTCATATCTCTTCAAGGCTTCTTTTGTCTTAAAACTCTTTCTGAAGCTTACTGGTTATTAAAAATGTCACCTGCAGTCAGTGAAATTCCATGAAGTATGAACTCTCCAACAAAGAAACATCTGACAAAGAACATTGCAATCATAGAAATTTGAGATACCCGACATTGCACAGTATATCGAAGTGCCTGTGGGGGGACCAAAATGGCTGAAAACATTGGGTGATTTCAGACGTTACGAGATCATGCTCAACCACACTGAACCATGCTCAACCCCCCCGTGGGGCCAAAGGGCCCTGAACGTCTGAACGGCGCGCGCCAGATGTTCATCACGCTCAATACCC